>PVIH01002417.1:0-80000 GCA_004025045.1 Sigmodon hispidus
GTACTTAAGCCCATAGTGGTGAAAGGGGATATAGAGGAAGGCCCTTGGCTGTGACACAGAGGACAGGGACATGACACTCTAGATTTTTGACTTTCCTCTGAGAAAAGTTGTCTCGGTCTCATCAGGAATCAAATATATTAAAATCACCCCACAGAAATCCACACCCAGACAAGATAGACAAGACAGGATATCAAATGCCAAAGCAGTCAGCTGAGAATCTACTGAAGGAAACGTGTGTATGTGGAGGGTGTAGACATGCGCACATACATGTGTACATGCATGTGGAAGTCAGAGGCCAACCATGCCTAGGTGTTGGCTAAGGAATCCCAGAGATCCACCTGTCTCTGCCTCTCTAGAGCTGGGATTACCAATGGTTGTCAACAACATAGGTTTTTAGTTGAGCTCTGGGGCTAGACTGCAGATCCTTATGCTTGCAAGGCCAAATATTTTACCCACTGACCCATTTCTCCAACCTCTAAAGAAAAACAAGGTGTGTCAGTGTGTCATTTCCAAAGTTAAACAGTCTGTTGCTCTCTAAGCCCAGCCTCACTTGTTTTGACCATGGATGATACCAAGGAACAGAACTTGACACCTGCTCTCTGTGTTAGGTGGGAAAGAATGTGTCAACCTTTTTATATAGAGGACAATGTTCCATTTCTATGGGACAGTAAATTTAAAAATAGAGGAGAGCATCATAACAGTACCCAGAAAGTTGTGCTTAGGAATGGCCAGCCAGACCACAGTCTATTCACAAACACATTTGTATGGCGTCTGCTAGCAAAACAGTGCTGAAAACATTGGTACTGTATATTCTGTTCCCACCCCACGAGTGCAAATGCCCCTTTCTGCCCACGTCCTAAAATTCTGGGAAATATGCACCAGGTTTCCTGACTTGGTCTGTGACCCTTCCTTTTCCTGGGAGTTGGGCCAAAAGCACAGGATTATTTATCAATCAAAGATCCCACACCCCAAGATTGCAAGAGAGCCAAAAAGAAAAGTCTCTAGCCTTTGTTTGGTGGAGACTGACTGTGTGTGTGGAACCCTGAAGTAGCCACCGAAAATGCATCTCAGTGTATTGTTTTTAAATTCCATGCAGCAAGGAGAACAAAGGTTAGAAAAGAACCAAATAGCTTGAGATGCTGAGAAAGATAAAAGGCAAATGATTTAAATTAAACATGAGGAAAACATTAAGGAAGCAAGAAAATAAAACAACCCTTGAGATCTAAACACACAACAAAGAAAAAATGTTTGATCCCAGAGTGAGTCATATGAATAAATAAAATATCATACATGTTCTAAAGGGAGAAAAATAGGAAAAAGGTTTCTTTCTAGCCTCCACTGTGAGACAACCACAACTTATTTTGCTTGGTATAACTACAGTCTACATTCTGAGAGGTAAATTCCACTTTTAAAATGCCTACTTAACACTCATTCTTTTAGAGTAAGGACTGTACATTTGGCTGTGGATCATATTTGTAACTCTGACACATGGAGACTGGGGCAGAAGGCTAGGGAGTTCAAGCCCAGCTGGGGCTACATAGTCTTAGTGAGAGAGAGAGAGAGAGAGAAGGGGTGAGATGCGGTGGGAGACAGACTCAGACACAGAGGTGGTGGGGAGGTGGAGCCTAGAGGCTGGGTTAGAAGTATGCATGTGGGACTGGAGAGATAGCTCATAGGTTAAGTTATACTTGCAGAAGACCCAGGTTCTGTTCTCAGCACCCACATGGCGACTTACAACTGTCTGTAACTCCAGTTCCATGGAATCTGATGCTTTTTTTCTGATCTCTGTAGGACACCAGGCATGCATGTGGTACACAGGCATACATACAGACAAAACACTCATATGCATACAATAAAATAAACAGTTAAAAGGTGGCTCAGGAAGAAGAAGCTTTTGAGACAGGGTCTCTCATTGACCTGCAGCTCACTTGTTAGGCTAGACTAGTTGACTAGTGAACCCCAATGGAGGCTCGTTTGTCTGTTCCCCAGGGCTGGGATTACAAATGCATGCTAGCACACCAGCCTTTTATGTGGGTACTGCAGATCAAATTTTAGGTCCTCATGTTTTGGAGACAAACACTGTACCAGCTGAGCCATCTCCCCAGACTCTCATGGCTGTTTTACAGGAAAATGTGTTGGTTTTTAAGAGTGATGTGAGTACCTTTAAACATACCCAATCAATCTTTCCTGTCTCTAGGTCCAAGCTTGTTTCTTGTCTTTTTGGTGTTATTGTTGTTTGTTTCATGGGGAGGAATGGTTTGTTTTTGAGGCAGGGTCTCTTGATGTTAGCTGAAGATGACCTTCAATTGTTTTTTAAATATTTATTTTTATTTTATGTGAATTGGTGTTCTGCCTGCATGTATAACTGTGTAAGGGTGTCAGATCTTGGAATTACAGACAGTTGTTAGCTGCCATGTGGATGCTGGGAATCGAATTCAGGTCCTCTGGAAGAGCAGTCAGTGCTCTTCACGGCTGAGCCATCTCTCCAGCCCAACCTTCAATTTTTGATTCTCCTGCCTCCACTGCCCAAGTGCAGGAATTATAGGCATCGTCATGCCCAGTTATATCAAAGTTTTATCATCTTTTCTGAGAACATGCTGGCTGTAGGTCTTGTTCTATGTAAGTGTTGGTGAAGTGACGCTTATCAGTGAGCGGGTATGCTGTGAAATTGAAAGTGTGTCACCAGAGAAACGTAACTAATGCTGGGTGCAGGAACGCTACAGATGGCAGAAGGACCCGAAAACAATGTGCAGTTCCTTTCTATTCTGTGTCACCCCATTGTGTTCTGAATAGACTGAATCACTGCCCGGCTCTGGGCCAGGCTCTCAAACGCCCCATTGTAAGGGCTGAGCTTTTCCCTGAGCACAGTGAAGGTCCTGTAGTAAAACCCTCCCATGAGTTTCCTGGCTAGTATGATGAAAATCTTAACGGAATTGTAACATTGCTCCAGCAACAAAGCAAGACTGCAAAATGACCAGGGCCTGCCCATTGTGGACATGGGGGTGGGTGGGTCCCTTATCTGAACACCCCACTAGCTGCTGCATACATCATTCACACTGCCAAAGAAAGGGCAGACTTTCTAGGACACTAGCACTTGAAAAGAGAACTTGGACAGATTGTCTGTGTGGGAGGCAGTGGGTAAAGGGGGTGGGCAAAGGGGAGGGTTCCAATTAGCAATTTGGAAAGGGAGCATTCTGGGATTGAGCAGCAAGATCCAAATGCCACAGGTAAGGGATACATAGATACTTGCTGGTATTGATGGGAGAAAAGAATTCAGAATCCAGGCCACATTCTCCTTTATTTTTCCATGGGGGGCATAGAGAGGCAAGCAGCAGCCACCTCAATCTGCCAGGTGGAAGAAATATGAGGCTAATGAGAACCCTTTCCCTGAGTTGACCCCTAGAGGCCATATAAAAGCCAGGTGCTCTGTGCCTGCAATCTCAGCGATAGTGAGATAGGAGAAGTTCACAGAGCAGCTACCCTGATCTATATGAAGAAGCTTTAATGAGAAAGCCTGTCTGAAGCAATAAGTGAGGATACCTCAGGACTGAGGTGCAAAGCCCTGGTATAACTTGCCTTGGGTCAGCACCCTGTAAGAAGACTCTCTGCTCCTCTTTCTGGCTTCTTTCCACAGGCACTGGGTGCTAGAGCTATATATACCCTAGGAGAAAGAGTGGCCAGGACATCTCTAGTTCCCTATGGACTTCAAGGAAGTTGTGTTTTGTTTTGTATTTTTTTCTATGGGCCAAGGAGTGAGTGTATAGGACAGGAAGGAAACAGAAGACAAGAATGTGTGCTGGGATGTAGCTCAGTGGGTAGAGCACCTGCTCAGCATGCACAAAGTCTCAGTACCATATAAACTTGGCATGCTGGCACACACCTGTAATCTTAGCACTGGGGAGTAGAGGCAGGGGCATCAAATTTCAAAGTCATCCCCAGCTATACAGCATGCTGGAAGCCAATGAGACCCAAACTGATTTGCTCATTTAGTCCTTCCTTCCTTCCTTCCTTCCTTCCTTCCTTCCTTCCTTCCTTCCTTCCTTCTGACACTATATTAGGAGTTAAACACTGTTCTAGGCACTGAGTAACAGACCATGTCTGTAGGGCTCCTGATTTCATAGAGGTGTGTTCCCTTTGGCATGGAAGACAACTAACAAAATAAAATAAAATTAAACATGTCCTATTCGACACTGAAAAATGCTGTGGAGAAAAATAAGATGATATGATAGAGTTGGAAGGTTGAGAAGTGTTTGGAAAACGGATTTCAGCAGGGCCACAATAATTATATTAAAAAACAAAAAACAAAAAAACAAGGACTCCAGAGGGACAAAGAAAGCCACGAGGGAGCAGCAAGACGGAGCTTCTCGTGGTGCTCAACTGGGAAAGCTGGGCCAGCTTTTGTAGGCAGAGCCAAAGCCAGTGCATTTGCTCTCCTAAGGTGTCTGTCGGAGAACTTTGTCACCAGCCAGGTCAGAGACTCTAGTGTCAAATGCTTATCAAATCCTGAGCAGGGCAAAGTCAACCTACCAAGTTCACCTAATCAACCACAGTGACCAAAGTGGGCCACACCCACTCCATCCAGAATGCCAGTTCAGACCTACAGAATGACAAATGTCTGCAATCTGGTCCGTGAGATCTCTCCATGTTCTAAACCTGCCTGCCATGTAACATACTTGGCTTATAAACATGAGGGACAGAGTTCATTGCTCTGTGTTGGTTCTTTTTTTTTTTTTTAAGAAGAAGAAGGAGGAGGAGGAGGAGGAGAAGAAGAAGAAGCAGCAGCAGCATCTAGGCACAGTAATGAGTGTTTGCAATCCAGGTAGTGGGAGGCAGGAAGAGACCCTTACCTAAAGCAGCAAAGCAGGGGCTGGTGAAACGACTGACTGAGTAAAGATGCTTCCTGCCACTTTTAATGACCTTAGTTCAATCCCCAAAATTTGCAAGGTGGAAAGAGAGGGCAATTAAATTAAGTTAAAACCATGTACATGGCTCCTGAGGATACCTGAGATTGACTTCTGCCCTCCACATGCTGTGCACACGTATTCACCCACAAAGACATTCATGTTGAATGAAAGAAAACAATAATAAAATAAGCCTAAAAACCAGCAGGTGATAAAGGAAATAGGAAGCAAGGAGAGTTAAAAGCAGGTATTGGCCTTCCAGCAGCACCTGCCTCTTCCACATACAGAGCACAGACCGGAGCTGCTCATGGCTGAAACTGAAAGTCTGTAGTAACACACACATGATATGAACTGTTAAGCCTTGGACACTGACTTAGGTCATATCACAGGGGATTCCAAACAAGTAGAGAAAGTCCCCAACAGTCTTTGCTGCCGAGCCTCAGTTCCATTCCTGGGACCCACAAGATGGAACCAGTGATTCCCAGCATCTTTATGGAGGCTCAGCACTTCCTCAGGCACCAAACATATATCTATAGACATACATACAAAACACTCATATAAATAAAATACATCATAGAAACTATTTTAAAAGAATAATCCCCGGGTTGTGGTGGTGCTTGCTTTTAATCCCATCATTTGGGAGGCAGAGGTAGGTAGATCTTTGAGTTCAAGGCCAGCCTGGTATACAGAGCAAGTTCCAGGACAGTCAGGGATATACACAGAAACGCTGTCTTGAAATAATCCTCTTTGCATTGAACTTAGCAGAAGTCTGACCTATCTATCTACCGAGCCTAGGACCATCACATCTTTTTGTTAATCAATTGTGCATTTGTTCATATGTACAGATTTTATAAATTAATCTTGATTGTGTCAAACAACTAGACAACTATCATGACTTTTAAGTTGGTATGGATTCTATAGAATAACTTTTGGGGGTCACTCAGATGTTTGGATCTGCTGCATCAAATGTGGGTACCTCTCTCCCTATCTCAGCTGAATGAATTTGCATACAGTGTTCACTAAACCTTCTCCTCACCCAAGTCTCCCTGCTCCTTATTCTAAATCTGGAAAACATATTGATAGGGTTGCATGTTGTCCAGTTACCCTAGGAAACACTTGCTGCCTGAGTGTGAAAATGGATTCCTTTGGCTAGGAAGTGCACCTTTCCTGTGAGTGCCAGTCTGCTCTGCCTCTCCACTCCACTTTTCAAACTCAGGGAGGCATATAGGCTTTCTCAGGTCCTATGTCCTGTCTTCCCTACCCTAATACAGTGATAACCTGGGCCCTTCCATACACATAGAGCCACTAAGGAAAAATTCCTTATGATTAGGCAATGAAGCTTACATTCAAAGCCCAGCTCCATTGCCAATACCCCAGATTCTTGCCAGTGGCCTAGATTGATACTCTCTGGGGAAAAAATGCTGCTGATCATAACAATACTGCTACCCAGACTGAGGGCTATGTCTAAACCTACTCTGTGAGGACCTACCACAAGTGCTGCTTCTTCAATAGCCACGGGTTCCAAGAAATTTTCTGCATTCTACTTCTATCTCACAGTCAGTTTATTCATACTTCTTTTCTCTCTCTACAGTGAGAAGCCATTCCAGGGCTGAATTTGTACCGGCTTGTTCTAATGAAGAGCCAAGCACATAAAAAGCTCTGTAAATGTGTGTCCAATGAGTTCATGATGGGGAGGGGGGATCGCTAAGGTTGAATCATCCCAGTGGGCTGTTGGGAGATCAGATTTGAGTTTAAGATCCCAAATAAATTTAATCCTGAATTGGAGGAAGGTAGAAACAGACATTGCCAAAGGGAAACAAGGGAGAACGGATCAGAAGAGAAACAAATAATAATTTCACTCGCATTTGGTTGAACTTGGCTTCTGAGAACCCCCTAAACAGAATAACTAGGCTAGAATGGATGCGATTTGTGTGAAAGCGATCAGAACCTGGGTTAAATAGGAAAAATAAGAGGCATCAAGGAGGGCCAGGAAGGCATGGCTGAGTGCTCAGCACTGGAGACAGGAAGCAGACAGCCAAGATGGAATCTCCATCAGAGGGTGCAGCCCAGGTCACACAGAGAAACCACCCTCCTCCCAGAGGAGAGAAAGACTCAAACCACTGTAGCCAGAGCCTCACTCAGCAAGCAACCCACCATGCCACCCCACATGGTGTTATCACTTGCTTTTGGGGGGGATGTACCTCTATAGTCGCCTAGCCTGATAATAGCCATGTTGCTAACTGCAGGGTTATTATTAGGCTGGGCTGTAAGTCTCTGTGTGTGCTCAACCTCGCCTACCAGAAATCAAGACAGGGCAGGAGGAGGGAACCCAAGCTAGCAGAGGAGCTAGGCTGTTTTCCATCCCAGAGCCAGGGAGAAAACAAACGGCCCTGTGAGGTCCCAATTTCTAAGCACACTTAAAGGTAGCAATTCCAGCCTAAAAGCCTCTGGGCTGGTAATGCTCCACCCTTAGTGAAAGGGCAAAATTATCAAGGCACAGAAAGGCAAGAGGCATCCCGCTGTGGATGAAGGGTCCATGCCAGCTTCTAAGTAAAATGAGGGATTACTGTAATTCAGCCCAAAGCGATTTCCCGTTTTAACTGCTGCTTCCTGTTTTCCACACGGGGCCTCGCAAAAATATTTAGAACCAAAAGCAGGGTTCCCAGGCCATCTCTTCACTGGGGGACATTCTTCACTGTTCACTCATCACACTATGCAACATGGCAAATGGACTGTTTCCTACTGACCTCAATTTGTGGCCCCGCCATTACTGCCGCTGAGAGAATTCCTGACTCCACAGGGCAGAACTGAGCCAACCTCAGGCACCCCGCACTTCTTTCCTGGATCCACTGCCCTCCAAATGGACAACCACCAGCTGGGTTGACTGGACTTGGGGGTGGGGGTGAGGAACGAAAATGGGGTGGAGAGCTCTTTTCTCGCCTTTCAGCCTGGTTGCTGATGGATGCCAGGGCAATAAAGGTAACGACAGACAGGTTCGCCTCCCTTCCTTCTTTACATCCATCATTTGTTTGGTAGGCAGGTAGGAGTTTGAAACCTTTTATTTTGATATGATTTCTAGCTACAAAAAGTTACAAAAATATACAGAGATTTCTTACACAATACCAGTTTGCAACACTGTTTCTTCTTGCCATTATCATTCATCCTCCATTCTCTTCCAGGATTTCTCCAGAAATGTCTGAAAAGAGTATGGATACATGACACTCATTCCTACCTACAATGTGTATTTCCTAAAGAGGGAGTTTTCTCATATCCTCGGGTCAGATAGAAACACTGATAGAATTTCTTTTGTGCCCCCCTGTGACCCTAATAGTGTCCCCCAAACAGCCATTTTCCTCCCCGGTTCAAAATTATTTGTTACATTTGGCTGTTAGATTTCTTTTTAATCACCTTTCATTTGTAACAATTTTCCTTTGTCTTTTATTATTGTTGACTTTTTTTTAAAGAATCCAGGCCAGTTATTTTAGAGAATCTCCCTCCTATTTGGCTTGTCTGATGTTTGCTCATACTTAGATTCAGCTCTTATGATTTGGGCTGGAATTCTAGACAAGCAAGTGGGTGTCCTCAAGGTATCACATGACATCCAGGGTTACTGATGGTGTTCATTCTTAGGACCTGGTTACCTCCTACCCAGTTCTTCTGAGGAATAGTTTCTATTTTTTTCTGTTGTAACTGCCAAGTGGTGTGTGTGGGAGATACTTGGAGGCTATGTTAATTCTCTATACTTCAAACATTTACTGACTTTGATACAATTAAAACTGAAGGGAATTGGAAAGATGGCTCAATGGTTAAGAGCACTGGCTGTTTTTCTAGAGTACCTGGGGTTCAATTCCCAGCACCTACATGGCAGCTCACAACTGTCTATAACTCCAGTTCAGGGGAACTGATATGCTCACACAGACATATATACAGGCAAAACACCAATGCAAATAAAAATGCATTAAAAAATAATAAAAAGAAGAAATTAATTTTAAAACTTAGAACCAGTTGCTTCTCATTTCCAGACAGACAAGGGCTAAGTGACATCTATCTAGGCTTCCCAGAGCCATGACAGCTGACTGGTTCCCAGGGAGGGCGAAAATGCTGGACGGAGATACTGCTGACCTGTAAGGCTGCCTACCACCTCCACAGGGCAGGAAAAAGGCACCCTGGAAGCTGAAAACCAGAGCTATGAGTCAAGCTGTGACTTAATGGCCAACAGCACTGGCCAAAGAAGACTGGGAAGAGAGCAGTGTGTGCAGTAGAGAGTAGATCTCGGGCATGGCATCCATCCTTGTACCTGGAGACCCATCCTGCCTCCACCTGCTCCTCTCTGCCTCAGCTACCAAACCTTTCAACAACTACCTATTTAAAATGTGGGGGTAGAGGAAGCCATTAGGGACTGGGTTGTTTAATGTCAGATGGGACCAGGGAATAAAGGAATAGATGAACAGAACAGGGGCCAACACCTGTTCCTAAGCCATACGGAAGGTTCTCCCACCAGGAATGTACTCTGGCCATTTTTGTTCCCATGTGAAATTGCTACCCCTAATTTCTCAGGACTCGTGAATACAAACAGAAACTAGAGATGCGGCAATGACAAGGGTGGTATTCCTTAATGACAGCCGTATATCCATCCTCTTGAAGTCTTTCCTCTTAACCAAACCTGTTTCTCTTACTCATTCACTAACTTGGTCCTTTAACCCAAGCATCGCACTTGTGCTGGATACTGTGGTAGACCCTGAGGATAGGCGTTCTTTTTAAGATACAGAGATTCACAAATTAATTACCAAAACCTACATTTATAGTTCTATTGTGGTTTGTTACATGAGATTCAGTTATTTCACAATATAAGGAGCGGTACTTAACCAGGAAAAAAATACAGCTGTAACTCACACTAGGATGTGAAATATTACCCCAGGCTGTCAGGTAAGCTGAGATGTGTCTACACACATCATTGATCTTCCCAAGCAAGTGAGCTCTAACCTGGTGACCCTGTTTAGGGAGCATGCTCCTCGATGTCATTCTAGAAATATACAGAGGAGTTCCATGGCATTTCTCACTGTTCATTTAAATTAAACTAAATTTTCTCAAAACAACAACAACAACAAAAAAACAACATTTTTTTCTTACTCTACTACAGTTTTTTTCCTCCCCAAACCTCAAAGCACAACTGCAAAATACAGCATTTGCTGTGAGACACAACATCTTTCTTTGAACCACAAAGAGTTCTAAATGTCTTGAGTGGAACCCGAAAAACTTTTTAATGTAATGCAAGATCACTGTATTGAGCACTAAAAAAAATTTTCTAGAGACCACTTAGCCACTTAGTAAGGCATTATTGGGGAAAGTGGCCGGTGTTGAATATCCTGACTTCTTGGGTTCTACTGAATACCTTCTAGGCAAATCAACTGGCATGTCCGGCTAAACCAGTCTCTGGACAAAGGCTTGGGGGGGGGGTGGTTCCTGTTCCCAAGGTGCTGCCTGTCTGGTGCTCACTGAAGGCCACAGATGCCAACAAAGACACTAACTAGCACAGGCCCACTCTACATTCATCACCAACTTCTCCAGCACCCAGCCTTCCCATCCCCACTTCCCCAGCCTGCTCCCACACTCTCAGATTTAGTCATAAAAGGAAGCGGATCTTTGTCCTCACGCTGTCACACTTTGAAATCTGGAAGTGACCCACATGGTAGGAAGGGGGGTGGTGAAGGAAGACTGGAGACCATGAGCTGATCTACTACTGATGGGGACACTCAACCCCGCTTCCACTCAGCAATCTTACAATATTTAATTTTAAAAGAAATTCCCTGGTGGCTCTGCTACTTTTGCTAGAGCACCTGCGTCTGTTTTCTAGAATTCATGTCCAGTGGTTCACAGCCACCTATAACTCCAGTTCCAATGGATTTGACCCCTTCTTCTGGCCTCCAAGATACCTGCAATCATATGGCATGTGCACACACACACACACACACACACACACACACACACACACACACACACGACACAAATCAATAAATAAAAATAAATTCTTTAAAAATCCAGAAATCTCCAAACTGCTTTTCTTGAGCTGGAAATTGGATTTTAAAGAATTCTGGCAGACATTCCTAACAGGTTCATGGGGGTATTTCTAAGAAGATACCTAAATAATAAAGTCAGCTTCAGAAGGAGAAAAACAGAAACAGCTTGTAGGGGGGAGGGGCTGTCTACTTTTTCTTATCAAATTTTAGCAGGACTAATTTGTGGATCCTTAGGACTTTATCTAAAATTCTTCCTCAGCTAACTAACTGTAAATGAGCTCCTGTATTTATAGCCTAGAAATACCTATCCTCTTGGGTGTGGGGGGAGATTCAGACACTGGAATTTCTATCTGCATCTAAGTACCTGTAAATAGCTAGACTTTCCCAACTCGGTAATTTATGGCCACTAGTTAACTTACTCAGGTCTGCCTACCCAGGAAATATCACCCTAGCCTTCCCGGAGCACATTGCACCACCTATTCCAGTCAGTCCTGAAAGCTGGCCTTTGAGCAGACAGTATTCCCTAGTAGGTTTAGCCTGTATTTTATCACTTGAAGCTATATGTGAGAGCATGCAGCCTCCCCCCACCACACACACACCTTCAGCAGTGACTCCTGGGTTCCGATGGTTTAAGAAGGTTTCTCTTGGATGCTAGGATATCTAGTCAGTAACAGACACTTTCCATGGAATTTGGAGCAACTGTTTTGGTTAAATTCCCAATTCCTCCAAGACACATGAGAAGAAGTTTAGACCGGAGCCTGGATGTGAACTTGAATTTGCACTCCGGGACCTTTCCCAGCTGGGTGGGCAGAGTTACTGGACTACCCTTCCACCTCCTCATAACACTGGGGTGAAGGTAATGCTGGGATAACCAGGGCTGAACAACGCCTTGGTTCTAGAGTTTTCCTTAAGAACTCTGAAGCCCAGTGGAACATTTATAGGGCTGCTAGGGAAAGATCTCTCTTTAGCTATTTAGCACAAAATCAATCCCCCTTGGCTTTTGCCTCCATCTAGATGGATTTCTGTTCAATGGGCTCTGTTCAGACTGTCCTCTGCAGCTTCCTTAGCAGATCCATGCAGGGGTCAGCCTCTGGGCTCATAGCTTACTCAGGCTTATGTTAGCGAGGGTTAAAAATATATGTGGGGGCTGGTTGGGGGAGGCTTGCTACACAAATCTAAGGGCCCAAGATCCATCCCCACCTCCCTCCTCCCAACACACACACAAAGCCAGCCACAGTGGTACACATCTGCAATCCCAGTACTTTTGTGGTAAGATGGGAAATGGACATAGGAGAATGCCCAGAAGCTTGTAGGAAATAGAGACCTAGATCCTAGAAACTGCCCTGAGCTGCCCTGACTGCTACAAGCACATTGTTGCATACATGCCTGCTACATGTATATGCTCTCCTCTCTCTCTCATATACATACTCACAAACATTCATATACACAAAATAATAAGAAAGAATTCCTTTTTAACTTGTTTTGTTTTGTGTGACAGGGTTTCTCTGTATAACAACCCTGGTTGTTTTGGAACTATCTCTGTAGACCGACTAGCATGGAACTCAGAGATCTGCCCATCTCTGCCTCTCAGGTGCTGGGATGACGTGCACTGGGATTAATTTCTTTTTCAAGAAGAATAGATTGTGAGGTCCTTGTCCCAACCCATTCTCACTCCTTTCTTATTGCTCATTCTTCATATATTTGTTGGTATTATTATTCTTAATTTATAGGTCAAAAAACTGAAATTTCCAGAGGCAAAGAAACTGGCCCAAGCTGGCAAGGAGGTCTCCAAATGAGTCCAGACTTGCTGAACTCAGAGAATAGAATAAATCCTCCTCTGTACAAGGCATCTCAGTTTTCCAGCAAAGACCACCAGGGGCATGCAGCCTGACTGGGCTTAGGAAGCTGTGCACCACATGGGGAGACCTTGGTTAAATCTCCTTCCAGAAAATTTGGGGTAAGGGGTTGGTCAGAGGGTCTCAGAAACTAAGGCTTGCTCTAGCACAGTGGTATCAGAGAGCATGGTGTTTCTATGACCACAAGAGCTTGTGGAGTGAAGAAAGAAGCAGATGGTGGGAAGAAACAGTGGCCACTCCATCTGATACGTGAGAACATCCTTGATGCTCTGTGGTTTCCACAGGAAACGGGTTTGGACCTTGCTTAGACAAAATGATAAAATGCCCTTGCTCTGTCTTCCTCTGCCTTCAGAGTGACCTTGCCTGAGGACTGTGTGCTGGGAGCCCCAGGCCAGCTGGAGCAACACCAGGCTAGCCCATCCTTGGTTCCGGATGTGTGTGTCTCTTCTTTACCAGTGGCTTCTAAGACAAGAGCTAAGGAGAATCATTCCCAAACAATTTAAATTAAGCCTCTGTTTGGTAAAACCCAAAAGGCAATCAGGTCTAAACTGCCCTCAGACTCCCCAGCAGATGACATAAGCTCTGAGTCACATATAGTCTTCTTGCTGGGACCAGAGCTTCCTCTCTTTAGATTTCCGTCCCCTCCTCAGCTGGCTCCTGGGCACACAGAGGCTGAACTGCACACATTGTAATTTCTTTCTTTGAGTCATGGGCACCTGGTAGCTAAGATAATAATAATAAAAAAATCATTCTCAAACTCCCAAGCACACAGGTGTGGTTGAGTGATGTAACTGGGAGGGGCGTGTCCAGAGTCCCTGGGAGGGGCGTGTCCAGAGTTCCAGGGTGGGTCATAGGAAAGGACATGGACAGTCCTCCTTCATCCTCCCCAGCTCAAAATTAGAGGGTGGTGACCAGAGCTCCTTCGTGGGTCCATTAAAGACAGGAGCCACACCCTAAGGTGGCAGAGCAGGAAATGGGAACCGGACCCACATGACTGCAGAGTGCCACCCTCAACTGAGCATGCCCAGAATGTTAAGTAGGAGAGAGACAAAGGCCCAGCTCATCCTAACCATCGCAAAGATCCAGATCCTCAGTATGGAACTTTCCAGTTAACTTCAACCCGGAGGTCCTTCTGCAGTTCCAGGCTCCCACAAAGCTTTGCATACTTGAATCCTTGCATTTTTGCGTTGGTCTGTAACTCCAGGAGTTTTAGAGACTGAGTTTTGTTATGTAGTCTAGGTTGGCCCAGGACTCCCAATCCTATCTCATTCAAGTTAGTGATGGGATTATGGATCTGGCCTAATTTTCACCATCTGTGCCATGCTTTCCTGAGGGCCCCAGGCTCACTGACAAGCCCCCAGAGAGATGCTAAAGAGGTGCCTGTTTTGAGAAGCATTTAAAGACTCAGCCGAGCAGAATGATGCAAACCTACAGTCCCAACACCGAGGAGCTGGGGCAGCATGAGGTTGGATGGGGAGCAACCCGCTCAGGTTTGAGACTAGCCTGAGCTTCTTAGCAAGACCCCGCTATAACACCAAGATGGCCTGGAGACGTGCTTTAGCTGGCTAAGTGCTTGCCTTGTCATCATAAGGCTCTGAGTTCAATCCCCAGCGCCCTTGTGAGAAAAGGGTAGGTGTGGTGTCCTGTGATTGTAATCTCAGTGCTGAGGGGGCAGAGACAGGCGGATCCCCGGGGGTTTGCTGGCCAGCCACTGTAGCCTATTTAGTCTAAGGTCCTGCCTCTAAAATTAAAAAGCCCAAGGAATGGCATCTGAGGTTATCCTCTTTCCTACACACACACATACACACACACACACACACACACACACACACACACACACACACACACACGCGCGCGCGCGCGCGGCAGGGGGGAGGGGGCGGGAGAAGGAGGAGGAAGGGACAAAACCCCATAACGCAAACATATTTTAACCTTGGTCCTTCATGGATTCATTCCTTCTTGACCTCATATAAAATATTCATGTCTGTGGATGGAAAAAAGCACATGCCTTAACCTGACTGTAAATAGCAATGGCACTGCTGCACAGGTCGGCAGAACCTCAAATGTTAAATATGTGACTTCCTTACCACAATGGACTGTTCCCTCAAACTATTAGTCAAGGATCTAAATGCCATAAAATGCTTAATTTGTAAAAGGCCTCAAAGAGGCTTTATTATTCATTTATCTATCTATCTATTTATTTATTTATTTATTTTGCCATTGCTTCAGCATACACCTTCATTTGCAAAGCACTTCGCTGCTTGTCACTGTCCAGTCCTAGATATTAGTAATTTACATACAATAGACAGAAACAGAGGCTGCAGGGTAATCTTTACTGTCAACTGGATTAGATGTGGAATCACTATGTGGCCCCATTCCACGGACTGAGGGCCAGGACGAATAAAAGGAGAAAGTGAGCAGAGCCCCACCCACCATTCAGAGCCCCACCCACTATTCCATCTCCCTTCGCTTCCTGAATCTGTGTGCGATGTGACTATTTGCTTCAGTCTCACCACCAAGGCTTCTTCACCATGATGGACTGTTCCCTCCAACTATCAGCCAAGAAGCTTCCTTCCTCCCTCCCTCCCTCCCTCCCTCCCTCTCTTCCTCCCTTCCTCCCTCCCTCCTTCCGTTCCTTTTTCCTTAATTTGCTTCTGTCACGTATTTTTCTCACAGCAATGAAAACAGCAGCTAATCCACAAAGACAAGAGAACAGGCTGAAAAAGATCATTAGCCACCCCAGCTTTCACGAAGCCAAAAATGTAGGCCACTGTTTCTAACTGTAAATTGAAACCAAGTCCAAGGAAGGGGACGTCACCCAGGGTAACTCCCCAGGACAGTCTGGGCAGTAGCCAGTCTTGAGGCTCATGGAGTATGTATGGGTTTTTGGACCAGGCCCTCCAGCAGCTGTGTGAATGCGTGAGGTCCTGGGAGGGTGATGCTCTGTGGGGTTGTTTTCTGCTAGCAGGAGAGCAGGAGCCCCCAGTGATGGACAGCAGCATCTGGGCAGTGGGGATCAGCCTGTGTAAGAAAGGCAGGTTTACAGTAGCCAGCTCTGCCGCTCAGATTAGAGCTACGACAGTCTGTTGACTCTAAAGTTTTCTTGGTACCTGCACTCTTAGGGTCTGCTTCCTATCCCCAGGGGCCTTCACTGAGCGTTCTGAGCAGTCAAGAAACCTGTTTCAAAATAGATGGAAGGTGAATCCTGAAATCAAGTTTGTCCTCTGTCCTAGTTACTTTTTTTGTTGCTTTAAGAGATTACTATGACCACCAGCAACTCAGGGAGAGAAGGGGAACGAGGCAGGAACCGGAAGGCAGGAACCTGGAGGCAAGAACTGAGACAGAGATCAGGGAGAACCGCAGCTTCCTGCCTTGCTCTGAGACTTAGCTACTTTTGTTATATAGCTCTGGCCCACCTGCCTAGGGATGGCATCATCCTCAGTGAGGTAGGCCCTCCCCTATCATCAACAATCAAGAAAATACCACAGACATACCCATGGATCAGTCTAACGAAGACCTGGGTTTGATTCCCAGCATGCACTTGGTAGCTAACGACCACCTGTTAACAACTGTAGTTCCAGATGGCCCAACATCTCCTGACCTCTGAGGGCATTGCTCCTACACGCAGCCAAAAAAACATAGACATTTATGCAGGTAAAACACCCATACACATAAAGTAAAAGGCAAATAAATGCTTAAAACTGTTAAAAATGACTAGCCATCACATCATGTGACTTCTACATATATACCATGTCACTTGCACACTGGCATTTGTACACAGTAGTACACACACACACACACACACACACACAGGGGTGGGGCAGAGACAGAGACACTCTTCTAATCAAAATTTCTGAACTTAGCAAATACAGAGACTGAGAGTAGATGTGAGTGTCCATCACTGAAGTCTTGAGTGGGCTGAAGGCTCCACAGCTTTAGTTCAGAAAAGACCAGGGAAGAAAAAACATGGTGTGTGAGGGCTTCAGGCTCCCCACTGCAGCCAACAGAACAACAACCCCATTTCCCGTCTACCTCCTCTGAATCTTCACCCACTGGATTACCGAATCATATGCAGGATGTTTCGCTTTGTGCCATGTTCCGAGAGACAGCACATGAACACATGCAATAGACCTCACTTGCTCCTTCAGATTCATAGGAGGCTGGTTTCAGGACCTGAAGGATACCAAAGTTCATATATGCTCAAATCCTCAATATAAAAGATACACTATCTGCAAATAACCTGTGCACACCCTGCTGAATAATTTAAATCAGCCCCAGGTCACCTGTAGTAACTATCACAGATAAATGTTGTGTACAGCTGCTGTTCTGTATTGTCTAGGAACAAGGATGAGGGAAATATCTGCGCATGTCCAGTGTACATGATTCCTCTTCCTGACTATTTCCAACCTTCGGCTCATTGACTGTTTTGCTGAGGTCTGATAAGGAAGGTTCACTTTTGCTATCCAGTGAGTGCCACACATAGTTAAGGAAAGAACTGACATATATCACTCTACACATAATGTAAGGCAACAGTTTCAATTCTAGGGTCTAGTTGGAAAGATGGAAAGAGTTCGGAGTAGGGAGGGAAGCTTTGCTGACAGATTAGGGAAGAGTCTATGGGGACTTGGTGTGGGCCCAGAAGATGCAGATGGCTTAGTCAGCCAAATAGAGGAGGGACTTTCCTACGACAGAAGGGTCCCCATCACTGCTGGGAATCAGCCCTGGCAGCACAATTCTTCTCTAGTTCTTTTGTTTCCGTAGTGCTGGAGATTGAACCTAGTCTCCCATGCTAGATAGATGCTCTGCCACTGAACTACACCCTCAGCAATCAAGCACCACTCTTGATTATCCTAGCGCATCACAGGAGGCATCTGCAACCTTGTTAGAGATATAGAGTCATCGCCTAAAGAAAAATGTTTAACATGTGGGGCTTAGGGCAAGCAACCTGACTGATCCCGCCATGTGACTGAAGCACAGTGAAATGTGTGAGCATGTAACTTCAGTAGTGTGAGAACACACAGACATACCAACATACCTAACTACATACATATATGATATTTATTATATGTCAATATTTTGCATGTGCCTAGTGTCTGCATAAGTCAGAAGAGGGCATCAGACCCCCTGAAACTGGAGTTACAGATGGTTGTGATCTGTCATGTGGGTCCTGGGAATCGAACCTGGATCTATTGCAGAACAACAAAAGCTCTTAACTGCTGAGCTATCTCTTGGACCCTAATTTAATATATATATATTAAATGGATTCTAGGTAGGATTCATAAATATATATATTTAATTCTTATTTTAGTGTGTGTGTTTAGGTGCCCGGATGCCAGAAGAGGGTGTCAGATCCCTTGGAGCTGGAGTCACAGGCAGATGTGAGTCACCCAAGATGGGTGCTGGGAACTGAACTCAGGTCTTCTGTAAGAGCAGTATGTGCTCTTGACTGCTAAGTTATTTCTCTAGTCCCCTAGATAGACATATCATAAATAACCATGCAGTGTTTATTCCTATCAGGAAGATGCTAAATATTCTCTACTTAGAATCCATTTCACCTAGATCTTGATGTAAGGTAGGAGGTACAGACAGACAGAGACACTGTATGTGTCATCTGACTGAAAGGAAGCAGCTATTCATAGACATCTAAGAGGGATCAAGAAAAGGCTATTGTCTAGGGAAGCAGGAGAGAGGCTGGGCTGTGGCTGGTGGGTAGAGTGCTTGCCCAGCATGCACAGAGCCCTGGGTTCAAACCCCATCACTGCATAAAATTGGACATGGTGGCACACAACTGTAATTCCATTACTTGACAAGAGAATCAGAAGTATAGGGCCATTCTCGGCTTCAGCCTCGACTACATGAGACCCTGGGTCAGAACAATAACAACACAGAATGCCACAGTGGCTTTATGGGGCAAAGAATTCTATAGTTCAAAAATAACTGATTTAATTGGACACAGAAATAAGCACAGAAATGTCCCTTGTCACCCCACCTTTTTAAGTGACCACTATGGAAATGGATCACCTATCTCTACACAAGGGCTAAGGTCTGTGTGCTCCTTTGTGCTTCTAGCTTCAGGGTGTGGGCACCTCCCTCACTTTTCCCGCCCCTGCCAAATGAAGGCTGGATGTCTGCTCACATGTGCTGGCCCCGGAGCCCCCTGTTAAGTAAACCAGGGTGTTCCATCTATACCATGCATTCAGAAAGAGAAAACAGAAGGCAGCAGAACCAACTGGAGAGAGGCAGGGGACAGGAAGTTCCTTGGAAGTTTAAAAGTAGGAACTGGGGATGATGTTTGTGGTTTGGGACTTTCTGCACCACATGAAATTACAAAGATGACTTAATTACTCCTGTGCCTGTGGCACCGAAGAGACACCAAAATGGCTGGGTCATACCCAGACTGATTGGAGCGAGAGTCAGACATGTAGGCCTGCTCTGCAAACCTGACTGTTTGGCCTTTCCTCCTCGGTCTCCCCGGGGTAGACAGAGAGGCACACTGTCAAATTGGTAGTCTTAAAAATAGCCAGCGTTGGGCTATAGAGGACCTGGGTATGGTCCCCTCACCTTGTCCCCATGCTCCCCTAGTCCCTATGGGTACTCAGCCAGCCCACACTGTCAACTTTCTCTGTACTCCAGTTTCTTCTTCTACTGAATTAGACTAGCAATGGGGCTGGGGCTGGGACTCAGTGGACTGAGTGCTTACCCACCATAGGAAAAACCCTGGCTTCCATTCTCAGTGCTACATAAGCTGGGCACATTGGCCAACACCTGTAATCACAATACTTGGTGAGTGGAGAAAGATCAGCAGTTCGAGGTCATCCTTGGCTACACAAAGTTCCAGGACAGCCTGGGCTACAAGAGACCTTATTTAAAAACACAAAACAAACAAACAAACTAACAAACAAAAGAATAAAAAGTAACTATGTGCCTTAACTATTTTAAACAATGGTGGAGAGGGTAATGAGAAAACAGGAGGAAACCTGGGAAACTGCGTTGTTTTAAAGATATATTTATTTAGTATGTGTGGGTGCATGCATGTGTGCATGCTTGCGTCAGAGGACATCTTTTCAGACTGATTCTCTGTCTGCTCTCCTTTTTCTGCTGCTGCATTGTGAAGCTCAAACTTTCTTTTTTTTTTTTAAAAAAAACTTTATTTATTTATTATTTATTTGCCTTGGTGCTTGCCTGGAACTGGAACTACAGACAGTTGTTAGCTGCCATGTGGGTGCTGGGAATCGAACCCAGGTCCTCTGGAAGAGCAGACAGTGCTCTTAACCGCTGAGCCATCTCTCCAGCCCCAAGCTCAAACTTTCTCAGTGGCAAAATACAGTCCAGGAGTTACTCAGACACACTTGGAATCATTTATAAACACCAAGAAACAAATCTTACACTGAGGTATCTGAGCCCCAGGAAGTGCTGGTGGGGTTGGTGTGTGGTGGTTCTGAGAAGAGACGATGAATGATAACAGGCGAGAGAGCTCCCTAAAGAGAACAGACTCAAATGTTGGGGTGCCTTGGACCGAGGGCTGCAATTTCTTACTATCTTAGGCATTTAATGTGTTCAGGATGGGTGACTAATAAAACCTGTCACGGGGCAGCTGTGGTATTCTCTACTGAAGCCAAATCACAAGTCACTCTAGCTAGTCTGGTGCCAAGGTTACTTGACCCTCATAAAAGTCTTTGACAGTAGAGTGGGTGCCATTTTTCTGGGGCTTTTGCAAGCTTCTTGAGGAGCTCATTTCAAGACAATAGGGTCTGCTGCCAGGCTGAGATGCAAATTAACTCATCCTTAAGTCTGCCAAATCTAAACAAACAAACAAAAGCTGTGGCTAGCTCTCTCTCTTTCCAGCATTATTACAGAAAGATGAGGAAAAGAAAAAAAAAGACTAACAAAAGATTCTGGGATGACTGATCACATGATTGCTCACACTGCTTCCCATGCACCCATCCTGACTTATTTCTGATCTCTTTCAGCCAATAGATGAGACTGTTAATTATAACATTGATTTTCTACAGTGTGGACTGCATCCTGAATCCCTCGATTACGACAGCACATGTCTCAGAGGATTTATACAAAGTTCTCCAGCGTGACTAGCAAATCTCCTTCCATATTTTCATGAACACTTTGGGCTTCGCAAGTTAATGTCATACAGAGCAAGCCACACATGCTGGAAAGTGTGGAACTGAAATGGAAAGTAAACCTGGACTTGGTGCAGGATCTGTGAAAGGCACCAATGCTAAGATCCCTAATTAACGCCCATAACCTTGTCAGTTGCAGAGCCAAATGAACAGCCCCGGCAATCCCAGAATATTACAGGATGTTGAACTGTATTTTTTTTTATTTTACAAGAACGCCTTTCCATTCCCCGACCTGCCACCTCCACCAGGTCAGAAGAGAGCACACCTGATGTCTGTGTTTGGACCAAGACAAACATTACACACTCCAGCAGTGTCCCTATCCACACACCCATTTAATAAGGGTTAGATGAGACCTCAGTAGGAGGGCTAAAGGAGGGGCTGGGGGCTGGGGGTGCTGATTGACAGACTGTTCACCTATCATGTGGGTGACCCTATTTCCAATGACTGATGGAAACAAAGGCTCAGGCCAGAGGGATGACTCTGTAGTTAAGAACACCGGATGCTCTTCCACAGGACCTTAGTTTTTTGGTTCCCTGCACCCACATGGTGGCTCACAACCATCTGTATAGTCCCTAGAGATCTGATGTCATCTTCTGGCTTTTGTGGGCACCAGGCACATGCATGGTGTATAGACATATATTCAGGCAAACCATCCACAGACATGAACAAATAATAATTAAAATATTTAAGTATTTAAAAAACAAAACGGGGGTTGGAGTGATGGCTCAGAGGTTAAGAGCATTGACTGTTCTTCCAGAGGACCTGAGTTCAATTTTCAGCAACCACATGGTGGCTCACAATCATCTATAATGACATCTGGTGCCCTCTTCTGTATGCTGTATACATAATAAATAAATCTTAAAAAAAAAAAAAAAAAGACCAGTTAGTGGGATACATAGGGCAGCCATGCAGGGCAATTTCCTACCTCTGCACAGAACGTACTCAGACCTCAGGCTGCAGACAGAGGGGCAGTGCTAGCTAGGGTTGGTGTCAACCCACCATGGTGAGGATGGCTGGCTACAGGTAGGGTTCCTGTCTACCAATCTTCGATAGGATAGAGAACTGGGGCACAGACTTGGGAAAATAAACTGTCTGACTCATCAAGAGCCTCAGGGAGACTGGGAGGCAGGAAGAAATGCTGGTGTGACAGTGGAAAGAGTGTGCCCTCCAATCAGCAACTTTCCAAGGTCCCTCTAATGGGCTAATTCAGTCTTGATGGCTGACCTTATAACCTTGTGAGGCAGGCACTCTCATTGGCACTGCTTTGCCACAGATGAGGAAACTTTGGATTTATAGCAAGTTCAAGATTAGACTTATATAGGCCAGTCCTTTCCTGAAAAATAAACAAACAAACAAACAAACCTCCACATCATTCTTAGACACAAAAGTACAAACTTCTTTTAAAAATATTTATCTAGGAGCTAGAGAGATGGTTCTGATGTTAAGAGCACTTGCTTCTCTCCCAGATGATTTGAGTTCAACTCCCATCTGCATGGAGGTTAACAACAGCCAGTGACTCCAGGTCCAGGAGATCCAAGGCTCTCCTCTCTACTGTCCCCACCTCAGGACACTGCACACATGTGGTACACATACAGACACATGCAGGTAAAGCACTCATACACATTTGCTTTTCAATTTTTTTGAGACAGTTTTTTTTTTTTTCTCTGTACAACTCTGGCCATCCTGGAATTTGTTCTGTAGATAAGGCTGGCCTCAAACTAACAGAGATCCTCCTGCCTCTGCCTCCTGAATGCTGGGATTAAAAGTGTGCACCACCATTGCCTGGCAAAAAATAAAATAAAATATGAGTGCCTGCATACATGCATGCCATATGCATGCCTGGTGCTGGAGGAAGTCAGAAGAGGACATCAGATCCCCAGTAACTGGAGTTATAGACTGTTGTAAGTCACCACATGGGTGCTAGGGAACAAACCAGGTTCTCTGAAAGATCAGCCCATGCTTGTGACTCAGAACCATCTCTTCAGACCCAAGCTCCAAACTTCTGAGTAACAGTTGTTTCTGAACTGCCCATCTAGAACCAGTGAGGTGGAAGTTGATTGAGCAGGCATGAGGGAGGAGGGCACCTGTCCACCTGTTTTGAAAACACTAGACCGCCTATAAGAAAGTGAAACCCAATCAAGTCATGAGCCAGATTTTATTACTTCCAAACAGCATGATGATTGTTTGATCTTTGATACTTTTCTTTCTTAATGGTGCCTTAAAATAGCACTTTTAATTTTGTTGTCTTTTTAACTCTAGCTCTATTTCTGGGCTTGATGAGATAGCTCGGTGGGTAAAGGCACTGGACACTAAGAATGACCACCTGAGTTTGATCCCCTGGACCCACTAATGGAAGGGGAACTCACCCCCAAAAGTTGTCCTCTGATCCCTACAAATGTATGTATGAACACATGTCATAAAATGTAATTTTAAAGTCTCTTTCTGATTCCTAAATCAACCTTTATAGGCTAGTGAACAGCACATCCATTAGCCTATTGCTGTCAGGGTTATCAGTAAAGAGACAAATGTGCTTTTTAAAAATCAGTGGAAATGAAAATAGGAATAGGAATTGTTTTCAGCAGCAAAGAATTATAACCTTCTAAAACAAAACAAATCAATGGATTTTTAGTTTTGGCAAAAAATAGTGGTTTCTTAACATAATAAAAAACCCCACAGTTTTGGGGCTGGGGAGATAGCTCCGTGGTTAAGAGTACTTGCTACTGTAGTAGAGGACTGGGGTTTCATTCCCGGTCCCTACTTGGTGGCTCACAGCCATCTCTAACTCCAGTTACAAGAGATCCAAGACCCTCTCTGGCCTCCCTGAACACCAGATAAATATATGGTGCAGTTATATACCTGCAGACAAAATACCCACTCAAGTAAAATTAAATTTAAAAAAAGAAAGGACATAACCTTAACATGGAAATTAATTCAGGCATAAAATGGAAAATGTGTGAGCATCTATTGAAGAGTATTATGTGGGCCTCACTGCCATTATGCAGGGGAGAAGGCCTGGGAGTCATGGGGTAAGCCCAGGCTTAGGCAAGAGATGTAGCCAGAGGGACAGGGGCCTGACTATAAGAGCTGTGGTGTCTGGGCCTGGAACAGCAAATCCCCTTCCATGCATGACCCACAGGAACTTCTGCAGCCCTGGGGACCCCTGTGGCTGCCTGAAGATGGAGAAAAGCAAAGCCAAAAGCAGAATGCTAGCAGAGTCAGAGCTGAGCAGTGTGTGTGGTGAGGAGGGAGTTTTTCCACGTAGGAGTACAAGTCATAAGTAGGAAGATAAGGCTCAGCCAGTAGTGGGTAGAATGGCCAGAGATCATGGCAGCAAGTGGGGAAGGGAGGCAAATGTACACACCTCTGTGGATTGGAGGCAAGAAATGACATCTGAACTATTAGACAACCCAGAGGAGACTCTATGGGACAGAGTCCCAAGTCCGAGAAAAAAAAGGGGGTATGTGGGGGGGAGGTGCTGAGGAACTAACTTCCTTTCAATATGTTTAACAACTTACATGAACTTACTTTTCATTCAGTTAAAAGAAAAAGGTCTCCAAATAATAGATGCAGGGATTTTTGTGGGATGACTGAAAGCCTTTGACTCTAGTAGTGTCTTAGAAGTTGTGAGATGAGTTGGTCCATGCACACTCCATCCACAAGCTGCGAGTTCAGGTGGCTTACATAATGCAATTCAGAGTTTGATAGACTAAGTAACATGTACTTTTTTAAACTTCTATTTTATTATTATTCTATGGGCATGGATATTTTATCTGAATGTACCTCTGTGCAGCACATCTATGGTACCCCCAAGGTCCAAGGGAAGACATTGGATCCCCTGGAACTGGAGTTAGAGATGGTTGGGAGCCACCATGAGGGGTCTGGGAATCAAAGCCTGTGTCCTCTGGAAGAGCAACCAGTGCTCTTAACCACGAGCCATCTCTCCAGCCCTTGAATAACATACCTTAAAACAAGACATAGGCTGGGGATATAGCTCAGTGGGGCCCATCTACTTAGCATGCTCAAAGGCAAGCCTTCAAACCCAGCACCCCCAAAATAAACCAATGAAAAGATAACAACAGTAAGAGTATAAACAACAAAAACTAAGTACTGAAGGAGGGTGAGAGTGTAGCTTAGCATATAGGAGGTCCTCAGAATTAGGGGAGAAATGTACATGTCCAATCACTTTGCTAAGTGTTTTATTTTTTTCTCATGAACATATACTGTTACCTTTGTAAAAAAAAAAAATAAATCTAACATTTCATCTTTATCTCTTTAGAATTAAACCACCCTTTCTTCCTTAAAGTAGCTCAGACTGACAAGGCTGTTTGGCATCCTGAGTACAGAAATGTGTGTGCTGGTCCTGCTGTAGCTTAGACATGGCTTTGGACTTGACATCTGCCTGATATTTTCTCACCTGAGAAGTAGGAAACACAGATTGTTGCCCACAGCCTTCCCAGCTCATGTATCCCATACTAGCTTTGAACTCACTAGCTCTGGATAGCCTTCAGTTTCTGATCTCCTACCTCTGCTTCCCCAGTGCTTAGATTACAGGTGTGCCCCACCAAACTGTTCATGCAGTACTGGGAATCCTTTCCAAGAGAGGTGTATATGTGCTAATGAAAATCAGTGGCAGAGTGCTGTGTTCAATTCATGAAGTCCCTCTCTCTCTCCCCCAAAAGTAGGTTAAAGAGGCACTGATTCTTGCTATATTGACATTCAGCTTCACTAGCAGAGATAGTTTGAGAACTGGAAGCTCATCTTGGGTTGGTACAGATGGGTGATCAGACTTGAGACTCCTGTATGGGTTTCGTGCATGTGAGACAAGCACTCTACCAACTATGCTACATCCCAGCCTCTGCCTTAGGTTCTTTTTAATCTTTATTTTATTTTATGTATATAAAGGTTTTATCTGCTACCTAGTCCCCACAGAGGCCAGAAGAGAGCTTCAAGTCTCCTGAAACTGAAGTTATGAGCAGATGTGATCTATCACATGGGTGCTGGGAATGGAACCCAAGTGAGTAGCCCATGCTCTTAACTGCTGAACTCTCTCTCCAGCCCTTGGTCTTAGGTTCTCTGCACTGATCACGCTCAAAGGGTTAGTTCCTGGTCTTTTTGGGTTCATGTTCATCGTCAGGTGCTCAAATAAAAAAGGAAAAAGAAAGGAAGGAAAGAATAGAGAAAAAAACCCCAGAGAACTATGTATTTTCCTTAATATGCAAATAATTCTCACTTCCTCTGGAAAACTGCACAGCAGAATAAATCATGAGGTCAACTTAAATCCACCTACATACATTTCAATTCAAAAAAATCATAAAATCTGAGCTAATAACATGGCTCAGCCTGATAGGCAGTGTTCAATCCCATAAGGGTAAAAGGAAAAACCCAATTGCATTAACTTGTCCTCAGACCTCCAAGCACTTGCCATGGCACCCCATACGCCCCACCCACTCACCCCACCCAGCCACACTCTCGCCCATCACATGCACACCAGAGAAAAATAAACTAAAGAAAATACTCTTTTAACTCTCAAGGTCTTTCCCAGTGTTCCAAGAAGTAACTGTTGATTTGTAAATATTTTATTTTAAAATTATGTGTGTGTGAGTGTCCCAGAAGTCCAGAGATGAGAACTGAATCCCCTGGAGCTGGAGTTATAGGTTGCTGTGAGCATCCTGGGTGCTGAGAACCAACCTTGGGTCACAAATGTTCTCACCTACTGAGCCATCCGTCCAGCGCCAACTTTTGGTTATTAAATAGTACCCTGAGCCTATGCAACCCCCACAAATGGATTTACACTGTAAGGGTTCTAACCCTCTGCTTTTGTCTATGGAGTGCCTGTTAAAGCCGCCACTGGTCCTTATGTGTCTTATAGTGAGGCTTTAACTAAAGATGATGAGTTGTTCTCCGAATGCTTCCCTCTGACAGTAAAATAGAAAAGAACAGGAGAGGAACCAACAAGCATCCTGGTGAGCCTGTCTCAAAGGCCAAGATTCTGTCCACCTCCCCTACTGTATACAAAAAGCTCATGTAAAAAGTGTCAATTGGGAACCAAAGGGTAAGACACACCTGAAAGCAGGCTTTGAGAGACAGAACAGCCACCTTCCCCCTATGATCTGGACACTGGGTGTGGCTTACTGGGTGGACTCTCAGGAAAGAGACCGAAAGTGACCCTGGCCACTTGGCCAGGCAGCATCTCCTCTTGATTCTCGATGAGTGCAAACCATCCAAGACTTCCTCCCACATTGCAGCTACCCCACAAGGGTAGCTCAAGGTCACAGGCAGAACTGGCACCTTTAACTTACTATTGGAGACATGGGAATGGGTGCCAGGGATTGAACTCAAGACAGAATGTACTCTCCTACTAAGCTACAGCTCCAGATCATACACTTTTAAGTGACATTCTATAAATTTTTAAAAGAAGCCTAGCCCTAAATCTCTGTTCCTATGCCACACAGAGTATGCATTATGTAAATACTTGCATCTATTTACTTTAAACACTGAACTGCTGTGTAGAGAAATCCAGAGGCCAAGAAGGGAGACGGAGAGTGTAACAGGAACACTCTACATTATTCTGGGAGGAATCTCTAGAGTGATGCCAATCTGTAAGGTCAACCGTATCTTTTTAAATAAAGATGGTGAGACAAGCTGATGTCCTATGTGGGGGTGGGGAAGGATGATGCCAAGGAAATACTAGGCCAGCTCTCGTTTCCACACACATCCTGGGCAAAGCTAAGACTCTCTGTCAATAGAGGCCAGGTGGCTGGTGCTGGCCTGTAATAGAGGTGACAGAATTCCCAAGTCCATTGTCCCACAGCATTGCATGAGACCAACTGACTGAGGTGTCAGGCATGGAGGATGAGAAAGTCTGCTGTCCTCTACGTTACCTGGGCAGTCAAAGGCCCTGCAGAATTTGGCCATTGCTCAATCAATGGTAGCGGGTGAAAGGATTAGTTTTGGTGCATTGTCCTGCCTTGGGACAGAGAGTGGTCTTCTGCTTAGGGCTATGCACAGACTAGCCAGATTCTGCAAGGCTTAAGCACCTCTCTGGGCATGTGAAAATCTAAAGGATGGGGCGGAAGAAGGAACCAGGATTATATATAAGCATATATTAAGAAAAAAAAAAAAGAACTAAGGCAGGATTGGTTTATCACTTAAACACTGGAAGCATGTCACTATCCTACTTTTTAGCTCAGGTTCAACCCACCAATCAAACCAGAGCCCTGCCATCCAGATAGGCATTCAAAATAGAACTTGAGTCAAAGGGTTACATATGTAGGAAGTATATGAAAATGGCTAGCAAGAAAACATAGCTAGCATTTCCTAAGTGCTCAGTATGGTTACATCTGACTTCCTTGCTCTTTGGGGAGCACAGCTCAGACATTAGGAATACAGCCTATCCATGAAGCTTGCATTCTAGCTGAGAAGACTCCACGGTAGGCCTGGTGTGGCTCCTTCACCTTCCCTAGCCAGCATGAGGGTGAAGTCCCCAACTCTTTCTCTCCATCTCATATGGGGATCAGAGAGGTCAACAGTACCTTAGCTAGCTGAGGCCAGAGGGCCCCGGAATCTTATAACTAAATGGTTTAGACACCCACGTAGCAATCTGACCTGTGCACAGTTGGAAGAAAAATGTACCCGAGACTCAGAGTATAAGCATTTGGGGTCACTCCAAACCCAAAGAGATTTTTGACATCTGTTCAAAGGAGCCGAAGGAACTTACTAAAGGGCACTCAAGGGCCTCTGTGAGTCAAAGCGGAGAGGAAAAAGCCCACCCAACTTTCCCACAGTGTGTTAGCGTTCCTTCCAAGTGGAGGGGCATCATATGACTGGGACATGGTGACTGCCAGCTGTCCAGCACTGAGCAGGCCACTTCCTGTACAGCCACTGCTTTATTTAAATTCCCTCTTAAGGTCTTTAAGAGCAAACCACAGCTATTCTCACTTCCCAGAAGCCTCTGCTGCTTACAGTGTAAGCACAGTTCCCCATGGAGAGGGTGGATTGGCATTTCAAACATGAAACATCAAAACGTGGATTAATAATTTACCAATGAGTCTAAACCAATACTGTCCACAGTGGGGAAGACACCCCCAATTTGAAACAAGAAGTCAGTCCAATTGCCTCCATATTCTAGGGCGTAAACTGCAAAAAGTGCCTTACACCTTTTCAGAACGCGATAGTTATTAATGCTGATGTTTTGAGGGCTCTTTTTTTTCCTTTTCTTTCTTACTTTTTTTTTTTTTTTTTTTTTTTTGGAGAATTAATCATTCCCAGCTTCAGCAGAGAGTTCATGGCATTCTGCATGTGGCGTTTTGTACTCTCTGCCCAGATAAATTAATACATATTCCAAAGTCTGGGGCCACGATCAATGAAAACCACAGCAAATTCCTAAGCAGTAATAGATATTCCACGTGGCTTGAAATGCTCAGAGGAGAATTTTCTTAAGGGTAGGAATCAAAGTACTGTAATTGAAGATCTTAAAAGTCAAAGCAGGCAGGCTTTCTGGGGTACCTAATGTTCAAGTCAAGGATCATTTAAGGTAAATGGCTCCACAGCCTCCCTCGATATCACTCCATCCAGATTCTAGGTCTGAGAGCAGCACCGACTTAGTGTTCGGTCAGCGCTTCCAAGTTAAACAGACAGTGAGCGCAGAAGGTAGCAGAGGAGCGTACAGAACAATTACTTAAAAAAGTAAACCCTCTCCAATGGTCCTGAGGTCTGCTGCCAGACTCTGCCTAAATCAGACCACAGACACATAGTGCAAGGAAGAAAGGAAAATATATCTGGTTTCAAACTTGTGATTTCTTTGCCTCAGGCTCCCCAGAGCTAGGATTAGAGGTGGCCATACGGAGACTGCCTATATTGTGGCTGTTAGTCTCTCTCACCTTTCTTTTCTAACCTCTGACTAAGATGAAGGAATGAGCATCTCTGAGCTGGGGGAAAGCACTCAGCTTTGAGGTTGGAAGATGGGTGTTTGCGAACGGCAGAACTGCACAGCATTTGGAGATGAGAAGGTGTCGGACTGATGCATGCAAGAGAAAAGACAGACTTGCACTTCCTAGACAGTACATGACCGCCACATGTCCACCTCACTGTTGACATCAGCCCCAAATTGCTTCTTCCATTTGTTTGTTCGAGGTACTTGAACTGAAGGCCTGGTGCATGCCAGACAAACACTCTACCATCAAGTTATAACCCCAGCTGTCTTTTACATCAAAAAAATATTTTATTTATTTTTAGAGTGTGTGTGTGTGTGTGTGTATGTGTGTGTGTGTGTGTGTGTGTGTGTGAGAGAGAGAGAGAGAGAGAGAGAGAGAGAGAGAGAGAGAACATGGATAAGTGTGAGTACCCCTTAGAAGATGTCATTGGATGGATCCCCTGCATCTGGAGTTACAGGTGGTGGTGAGCCACCCAGCCTGGGTGCTGAGATCAGAACTCAGGTCTTCTGATCGATGAGCTTTCAACTGCTTAGCCATCTGTCCAGCTCCCTCCTTTTACTTTTGAGACTAAGTTACGAAAGTTGTCCCTGAACCTGTGATTCTCCTGCCACAGCATCCCGGGTACTCAGATGACAAGTTTGTGCCCCTGTGACCAGTTCCAAACTGTGTCTTAATACAAAATTATGTAGATCTATCACTTTCCTACTTCAAAACCAGTGAGCTCAAGAGAAACAAGTCCAAATTAACCATGCTTCATATCCCTTCTGCAATCCAGACTTTACTCAGGTTAGTAACTAACAAACACATCCGCACACGGTATCAGTGGCTGCTCTGCGCACACAGCCACGCCCCGAAGCCTGTTTCTCTTGCTGGAGAGCTGCCCCAGAATACTCTTCTCTGTATATCTGGGAGTTCTCACTCTGCAGTCCTATAATTTCTCAGTTTGACCTCACAGCTTGCAGCTCTCTTTTATTATTGCAGGGTAGGAGTGATGTTCAAAAGACACGAAAGGAAACAGAAAGGCTCATTTTAAAATAAGGATAAGGTAAGGCTAATTCAAGCAGAATGCAGCCCAAAGCTCTCCTTTGTCAGCCTGGGATGTAGACACTAGATAAGAACTGACACACACATAGAAATTAAGCAAAAAGCAAAAGCTACCCTACAATTTTACAGAGCATTTGCTCCCACCCTTTTATCTTTTGAAGCCTTCAAACTCTATGGGAGAGTGTTTACCTAGCATACACAAGCTCTGAGTTCTATCCAAGAACCATATCAACTGAGCGTGGTGGTGCATGCATATAGTTCCATGATCTGGGAGGTTGGAGGCAGAAGGATCATCAGTTCAATGTCATCCTTGTCTTTTTAGACTCTAAACCTTGGCTGTATAGATTCAGGCCAGACCGGCCGCTTGAGACTCTTTGAAAACAAAAACTGAAAATTGAAGCAGATCAAGTAGACGGACAGCATTTCTAACTGGCTCAGGAGGAGCTGTTCTCAGAGGGACTAAGTCAACTTGCAGAGGCCCAGGCAAAGGAGAATTTAAAACCACACCTTTGTGAGATAAAAGTGTATGACTAGATTAATATGTCCATTAGTGCAGCCAATTTAATGGAAATAAATTCTAGGCTTTCTATAACACTTACAAACACATTTACCATCTCAAGATTACAAGTAAACCCAGGTCACAAATTGATTTGGAGAAGAAAGTATAGGCCAGAACCCCAGGACTTCAGTATGTGGTAGCCAGAGGAGGGTACGTGAATGCTGATGCTAACATGAATAGCAGCAGCAGCCTTATGGCAAATCAGAGCATCCTCCAATAAATCTGCAGAAGGGTCACTGACCAGTCTAATGCCAAGTCCACACTCACCAATTGCCCCACTACTTAAATCTAACCTTTGTCAGGACAGGAGAGGACTAAGAAATTAATTCTGCTAGCTTTCTATTAGATGGGACTAATTTTATTGTTACAACCAGCCCCATAGTGTTTTATTCTTTTTGAAGTTCTAGGGGTCAAATCCTAGAGCCTTGCACATGCTAGCAAGCTTCTTTATCACGAAGCTGCATCCTTAATCCCCTATATTATTATGTTATTTTGTGTGCAAGTGCAAAGATGTGCTTGTGCATGCAGAGGTCAAAAGACAACTTCCGGCATCATCCACCTTGTTTTTTGAGACAGGGTCTCTCATTGGTCTAAAAGATCATCCTTTAGGCTAGACTGGCTGGACAGTGAGCCTCAGGAATTCACTTGCCTCTGCCTCACCAGTGCTAGGGTGACAAACCTACACCACCTTATTTGGCTTTTTCTCATGTGTTCCAGGAAATAGAATTCAGGATGTCATGTTTGCAAGGCAAGCATTATTGACAGTCATATCCCAGGTTTATGTTGTACAGGTCTCAAGTAAGTATCTCTATTGTATACAGGTGCCTAACAGTTTCTCATCTTCCACCATCCTAAGAAAGAAGTGTGGAGGTAAACTTGGCAAGATATGAGTTGTGAGTTTGACTTTCCTTTCTCTGAGGCCTTGGAGGGTCTACTGTCTGTGATGTCCTTAAAGGAACTCAGAAGCACAACCTAAGGGCAATCCACCAAGAAATGCCACTTGTCCAAAAATTCTGACATCCCCTGTTCTGACTCCACCTGCTGCTTTTGAAGCTTCTACTAACTAACCTGCCTCACTGCTGCCACTTTCTACACAATCCATGAGCTGGCCAATCTCCTGCCCGTCTGTGAAAGTGTCTCCTACCCACCTCAGCCCCACCACATGGTCCGGCCTTCTCCTCGGGGCGGCAGGTCACCTTCCCCTGAGCACACTGACACACACTTTCTTTTAGTTCTCCTCCTGCCTTGCTTTCTCCCCCAACCCCAACCCCTTTCTCAATTTACACTGGAAAGAGTAAGTTCAGTAAATTCTTCTTAAGTTTCTACAGCTAGGTAAACACTTGGGAATCAGTGAACCCTCCTGGACATGTGCCCTGGTAAGAAGGAAGCATGTGACAGCCCAGCGACTTCCTGACTGAATAGGCCAATTACCTTCATCAGGAAACTTTGTGGTAGAGAATATTAAAAGAAAAAAAAAGAAAAAAAAAGGAGGGGTTGGGGGTGTGTGAGAGGGTTGGGTTGGAGAGATGGCTCAGGAAGTTAAGTGATGCTGCTCTTACAGAGGACCTGAATTCAGTTCCCAGCATCCAACCATCTGAGACACCAGATCCAAGGGAGTCAATGTCATCTTCTGGCTTCTGCAGGCACCTGGACGGACACATGGGGGTACACACACACACACACACACACACACACACACACATCTAATTCTTAAATTCTTGTAAGAACTGGTCATTTTAGTTGGAATTACTTTAAATAATTCCCAAATATGCCTTATTTCCATAATTTCTTACCCTTTTTCTGTCCTTGATAAACATATGAATAGGCAAAACTTTTCTGGGAGCCAATCATACAGTTCACAGAGACTGACATCTGTCATGATTCTATAATTTTTACCAATATCCTTGCATTTCAAATTCAACACCATCCTGGCCAAATAGAAGCTATTCTATACACAAAGCAACTGATGCTGAGGACTGTCTATTCTAGCATGTGTGGTACATGCATGTGAGTATGCACACATGCAGAAGCCAGAGTAGAATGTCAGAGTCTTCCTCTCTAGCTTTTCCGGTGTGTTGGCCTGAGAAAGGATCTCTCACTGGACCTAATGGCACTCTTCCTATTGGTTCACCCATCATTATTCTGACTGACAACATGGCCTCAAATTAGAGGACTATGTAGTGAAAGTCTCTGCTCATATCAGCAGAATCTTGGTCTTCAAAGCCTCTACATTTCTAATGCCTCCTGAAGTGTCAACAGGAAAATGCTCCTGAATGGCTCATTTTTTTTTTCCACTGTGGTAACAGCAATTCCTCGTACTGGTGACAATGTGGCAGAAATGGCTATTGGCTCAAAGTGGGATCTGATGGCAGTAATAAAACAGTTGTTGGAGTCACCCTAATACTGTCCACAGTTTAGTCTGCTGTGGAAGTCACTTAGCAAATGCCTCTGCAGTCACCTTCAGTTGCACAGGCAGTTGGGTTCAAACCAGTAGAGAAGGCTAAGCATGTAGTCCTGTTGGGAGAATGCCTGCCCAGCATGCTCAGACCTGGCTATGGTCATCAGAACCATGTAAAGTAGGTGTGATGGCTCATGCCTGTAAATTCAGCATTAACGAGGCCAGAGGGTTAGAAACTCAAGATCATTCTCAGGTACATGGAGAGACTGAGGCTAGCCTTGTCTACATGAGACTGTCTCAAAGAAAAGAGAGAGAGCATCTGAGAGAAGGCCCCCTAAATTCTGTGTGTGTGTGTGTGTGTGTGTGTGTTGTAATGCGTGTGAGGGACGTGGGCATGTGGAGGTCAGTGGACACCTTTGTGGAATTGGTTTTCTTCCACTTTTCCATGGGTTCTGGACAGTGAACTCAAGCAGGTCAACAGGTTGCGTTCAAAGAACTAAGCCGTCTCCACAGTGAAAACTCACCAAACTCTGCTACTTATTAAAATTATTTACTTACTTTCCAAATTAGTGTGATATTCTCAACATTTCTCTCCCTCCACTGATGTGTGCTTCATCTACAGGTCACACTTATAAAAGCCTGGAAGGAAATTACCAAGCAGACGGAAGAAGCCAGCTTACAAAATATATCTACAAACCCTAGCAGAGAGTAATGTCTATAAAGTTTCAGTTCCATTGTAGGAATAGCTAAGTCTTTAGCATTCTTTGATTTAAAAAAAAAAGAATAAGGAAAAAAAGTTAGTACAAAGACTTATCAGGACTAGATGTGTAGCTCACTGGTAAAGTTCTTGCCTAGCATACTTTGTTCTGTTTGATCTCCAGCAGTGAAGGAAAAGTCAAAAGGACCCTGTTAAAGAGATATGTGTACCAGAATAGGTGTTTCTAGTTTAATTTCTATTGCTGGAATACAACACTCTGATCAAAGCAATTTAGGAGAGGAGAGGGTTTTTAAGCTACAATTCCAGGTTACACTTCCTCATTTTGAGGAGGTCAAGTTATCTGTCATACCATATTCACTTTGCAGCCCAGAGAGAGAAAAGAATGTATTGACTCTGCCTGATTGCTTGCTTCCAGCTTTCTTCGGCTCTGTACAGTTCAGCACCCTCTGTCAAGGGAATGGACTGGGTCTTCCCACATCAACTAATCAATCCTCAACAGACATGCCATAGGCCAACCTAATCCAGGCAATCTCTCACTTGGGCTCTGTTCCCGGGAGATTCTAGGTTGTTGCATAGCAAGTTGACGGTTAAAACTAATAAAATCCAATCAAATTATAAGAAAAAGACACTCTGGAGGCAGGTAAGACTACTGAAGAAGAATATTTTCTTCTCATCTCTTGTTTAGTCCACAACTTTATTTCTTGATGAATAAACAAAGTGTAAATTATATGCTAAAATTCAAAAGAATAAGCTCTGATACACGTTGGTAGATGTGTGGCATTTTTTCCCCAGTAAAAGGTGGATTATCATTAAAGAATATGTTAAAATTACCTGAAGCCGCTCAGACACTTCACTGGCAAGCACACAGAGGGACCTGCCAGCTCCTGTCAGAATCCAAGATTTGAGGGATTTTCAAAGCAGCTGGTGACTGCATCAGGACAGCATGGTTTTTACATCAATAAATCTATGTCAAATATGAAGGACAATAAAAACTGCACTTGGTCCTACATCAAAGGCGGCTTTGCACCTTCGCCTCCTGCACTTGCCACATGATGCTCATGGCTGGAAAAAACCAAGAACCTGGCTGGGCTATCCTCAGGTTTCTCTGAAGTCCAACACCTGCCTTTTCTAGTTACTGAGAGGATGGGCTCACATTTAAAGCACTCTGGACCTTAGACCCCATGAGACTGGCTACTATTAGACAGCTAAGCCTTTATTGCCAATTAGCTTTGGTATGAAAGATGAGGTGGACACCTCTGCAGAGAAGCCAATGCCCCTGAGGATTCTGGGAAAGGACCTAATGCATGTGGAGGAAGGCTAGTGTGGTACAGCTTAGATATCATGCTGGCTGCATGCCTGCCCTGAGAAGCTTATCACGATGAATCTGCATGGGGTATAGGGCTCTCTCTGATAACACAAAAGACAATGTCCAGGATGCTTAGGATATGATCAAGATGTATTGTATACATGTCTGGAAGTGTGAAAGAATCAAATAAGAGTTCCAGCAGGTCCCTTCTCCCTTCTATACCAGATGAATGCAAAGGCTTAAAGATCCGCCACCCCTCTCCACTCCCCACCGCCACCCAGACAAAGAAACAAGACAAGGGACCAGCAAGATGGCCCAGCAAGTAAAGGGACACACTGCCAAGTCCGATGACCTGAGTTTGACCCTTGAGACTCACATAGTGGAAAGAAAGGACTAACTCCCACAAGTTATCCTGTGACCTCCCCAGTGCACTGCGAGACACACACACACACACACACCTACTTCCATTTAAGCAAACAACCTTGGAGCAGGAAGTCTATACCTATCAACCCAGCCAAGAGGCTGAGGAAGACCTAGAAATGGAAAGCCAGCCTGGACTATACATTAAGATCCTGTCACTCTAAACAAAAACAAATGCCACTAAATACCATCTTTTAATGTTTGTGTCTATTATGCCTTAAGGCCCCAGAATATCATCTTATTTTAAAACTTACAGCTTTCTGTAAATGGGGTTTGAGGTTTAGAGTGTGGCTCTGTCAGAATTCTCCAGTGATTCAAAAGCAGAGCCTCTGAACTCCTAGTCTAAAAAGGAATCTATGCTTCTGTGATTTCTCTTTACACTTATTAAATTTCTCATAGTTCCTTTGTTTCTGAGACAGGACTTGCTATGGTAGCTCAGGCTGGCTTCCAACTTGAGATCCTCTTGCCTCAGTTTCCCCTGTGTGGGACTATAGGCATACATCACCTTAGCCAGTTCAAACTGTTTAGTTTACAAAATGTATGCAAATACCTTATTTTACCTGCTCCTTAAAGCAATCTCAATCCTCTGGAGTGCTTTGCTAGGATGAATACATGGATTTTGTTGTTGTTTTGAGACAGGGTCACACTATGTAGATCAGGGTGGCCTGGAACTCATCGAGATCCACCTGCTTCTGCCTCAAGAGTGCTGGGACATGTGCCATTGTGCTCAGCATGAATATTATGAAGACTTCTATTTTACAGGTGTAAAAAGGTACTGGTTAACACACAAGCCAGATTCAAGCCTGCAGTTGGTACTACAAGCTTCTAGACAACAGTTCCTTCCTCTACTCAGACTACAGATCTGAAAACAACAGGTACAGGGATTAGGATGAAACTGACTTTGTTCAGCAAAGGAGGCCATTATCACATCCATCCGTGATGGACCAGATCATGATTTTTCTAAAGATACACACTCATGACTTTCTTTTTTGTCATGTCAAACTATGATCTTGTGTCTCATGTTTGGCAGAGAACCAGCCTTAAAAGAATGTTCACAGTATGTACCTTGCTCATAAAGTTCTTACAGGACTATGTAAAACCCAGGTTTAGAAGCGATTTTCCCTGAGTAATGTCGAGAATGGCTCAAACATACTCTGGGCCTCTCTTCCTTCATGATCTGGCTCGTGTGTTTAGATGAAGTTGCCTTTTTTCTCCCCCCTTCTCCATGGAGAAATGTCTCCCACAAATTTGTAAACTAATCAAACTAACTCCATCTACAGGAATTAAGTTGGTGGTATAGGCAGATCTGGCTACTAGGTGTAAAGGCATCAGATCCTTGGCAAGAGTTGTGTGTGCAGTGAGGTCAGTAGAATGAATCATTTAAGCTTTGTGGAGGAAGAGAAACTTTAGGAATCTGGTAGCCACTTTAGTTAGAATTGCCCTCCACTTTCATTAATAGGGGCATTTTATAATAGCCACGTAAACTAGGTCAGCATTGAAATTTTCCTTTTGCTTCAAAGAGGAGACAGAATGGGCTGCCCAGCACACAATGCATTCTCAGATCCATGCTGGGCAGAGCAAGCTCTGAGTTTTCCAACCTGGTTGCCCAAGTTGGCAATTGTGCTCACTGGAAGTCTCCAAATAGTCCAATGCCTGCAGTCATGAAGGAGGGAGAGGGTGCACTGGGGGTGCAGGGTTCAAAGGTCTGTAACCTGCTACAAGCAAGAGCAGCAAGGTCTCTGACCCCTTGGGATAAAAATTAGGAAGCAACAGGGAAAACTGAGCAAGAGTTTGCAGGTGAAACCACAAGATCTCATCAACATTTAAAGATAGACTTTTAAAACACGAGGTGGGCACTCCAGAAGGAAAATGTCCAACATGTCTTATGAATTAGTCCCACCAGGGAATAAGCAGCTCCCGCTTCATATCCCCTACTACACAGATCCTTTCCAGGTCTTCTCGAGTGGTCCTCACCACTTTGGGGTGATAACAGCTATGGGTAGATTTTCTGTATAACATAGAGAGTCTTCACTGTGACTGCACCCCTCACCCTATGTTCAGCTGATCCCTTAGCTCCCAAGAGCAGACGGAAATACAAGTGACTCGATGACGTAAAGTGGACTTTCCTTCCGGAACTCCTGCACACATCAGAGTGGTCCAGGTGCCTGCCAATCACCATCTTTCGGACCACCCTCCTCCCAAGTGCCACATAAGAGCTCTCCCAGGACTCCCAGCTTCCTCTTTCCAGACTCTCTATTTTTATTTTCTGTCACCTATTTGCTCTTCCCTCCCAATAGTTTTCTTCTCTTTCCCATAGTCAACTTTTAGTTTCTTCTTCCTTAAAGATCCCCTAGACCTAAGAACTAAAATATATGACAACCAGAACAAAATGCATGCTAGAATTTAATGGAGTAGGGGAATGGCTATAGATGTACCTCAGGTCATAGAGCCTTTGCTTAACATGTATGAAGCCCTGGATTTGAATCCCCAGCATCACATAAATCAGGCATGGTTGTGCCCATCTGTAACTCCAGCATTTAGAAGGTAGAGGCAGGGAGATCAGAGGTCCAAGATCACCCTTAGCCACATAAGTCTGAGGCCAGCTTGGGGCACAGGGGACGACCCTGCTTTAGAAGGAAAGAAAAGAAAGACGAAAGGGAAATCCTATTTTAAAAAGAACTATGATATTTTTTTAAGCCTCACTGGGGGCTGGTGAGATGGCACTGGCCACATAAGCCTAATGACCCAATTCTATCTTCAAACCCACATAGAAGTACATAGAGAGAACCAGCTCTCAAGTTGTCCTTTGAGCTGAAATTGTGCCCACAGAAAGATATGATCTCTCTCCCTCCTCCCTCTTACACACACTTATAATAATAAAAATTGAAAAAATTCAAAATTCTATTAGAATGCAATTGAGTGAGAATAAATTAAATTTCTTCAAAGGAAAAACAGAGGTCGCTTTCAAATTCTTCAAACCAAGTGGATTCTAAGCTCTGTCAAGAGTTTTCTGGGGGTCAGCACTAAAGTCAGACATGTAGTCTGGAGACCCAGGCGGGTAGGCTTGGGGGGCGTAAAGGCTAAAAAGGAAGAGCGGTTTCCCCTGCTTTCAACTCTAACTTTTCAAAATATCTTCTCGGTGTTTGCCTGGAACTGGAACTACAGACAGTTGTTAGCTGCCATGTGGGTGCTGGGAATCGAACCCGGGTCCTCTGGAAGAACAGACGGTGCTCTTAACCGCTGAGCCATCTCTCCAGCCCCTCAAAATATCTTCTCAATAAGAAGTTTAAGATTCAGCCAGACATTTAAATTAAGTGAAACAACTTGTGTTCTATGCAGCCTGACAGCCCATGCTTAAAATCCCAGCAGTCAGGAGACAGAGGCAGGAAGATCTAGCTCTGTGAGTTTGAAACCAGCCTGGCCATATAGTGAATTCCAGGCCAACCAGGGCTACATATATGAGTAAAAAAAAACCAATACAATACAAACAATACAACAACCAAAACAATACAAAAACAAAGCTTGCTCATATAACCCCAGCACAGAGAATGCTGCGACAGAAAGATCCTGAATTGAAGTCAGTCTGGAGTACAAACTGAGATTTTGTCTCAAAAGTGAATAAAAGAATAAGTAGTTGACTGAAATGCAACTCTGTTTTCATATGGGCGGATCACAGCTTGTGAAATAATTTATTTAGAAAGAAAATCTAAACTTCATAACTTTCTATGAATCGAGGGAAGACATCAAGGGTTAGGGAAGTCACCTACATCCCAGGGAGAACAGCCACTTCTCTGTGAGAAGTTGCAGGGTGTGAACAGACAGGCTGCTACCACAGCCTCCTCCAAACAGCAAACAGCCAGGGAGTGGCACGGAGTGAAAGTGATTGACCAGAAAGGCAGCTCAAGAATGTAAATCTGAAAAGGAATCTGAAGCAAAGTGCAGAAAGTTGCAAAAGAGGAAAATCATTTTAAAAAAAGTAGAGGGCAAAGGTTAGAGGTGTAGGTGTGGCTCAGAGGTAGAGAGTTTGTCCAGTGAATATGAGGTTCTGAGCTCCATCTCCAGCCCAGGGGGAAAATTACATATATATGTAATTTGGAGAATAAGAAAACACTTGAGGAAAACCCAAAACAGTCTCACTGCCTAGGGTACAAATCCCCTATTAACAGTGAGGTCCACAGAGCTGTAAAGCAATGGTCCTGGGTGAACAGTTTTCCCATCTGAATTTCTTGGAATCTCTGTGACAAACAGGCCTGTGTTTCACATCCCCAAATTGAATCAGGCGCTCAGGCCAAGATTCAGAGATTTCCAGTATAAGACATAGCTCCCAAGTGGAGAAGAGAAATGGGTGGTCCCCATCTCTATCACTGAAGGTGCCCCAGGCTGTCCAAATGCTCACCTCTCATTCCCTCAGAATGTCTTAGAATGTCTTTGTATATTTAATAAGCAGTTTCCAAAAACACAGGGGCAAACCCCACAAAGCTTTCTGCTATTGAGCTTATGGAATTTCATAAATATACACTCTGATCAGGTTGCGTTTGGTTCGGTGTTCAACCAAATCATAGCACAGTCAGAGATAGGTAGACAGACAGACAGATAGATAGATAGGACAGATGAATGGATTGATAGGGGTGGGTGGATGGATGGATAATGTACGTATGTGTGAGAGTCTCATGTAGCCCAGGCTAACCTTAAATTATTCTGGAAAGTAACCTTAAACTCATGTCTTACATCTCCAGAATGCTAAAATTACAATCACACTTAGCTTATCTGGTGCTGGAGAGATTGAAGTCAGGACTTCACATATGATAGGCCAGTACTCTCTCAACTGAGCTACAGGCCCAACGAAATGATTCTCAAATATCCACCATCTGTGGCTCTCAATTTTGACTACTTTTGGGAAGCATCCAACAGGCTTCTAAAAATCACACAGCTATGTCTGCATTCCACCCCTGGTCTAGGATGACTTAAGAGCCCCACAGGTGACTCTTTCAGACCACTGCTCTCTGTACCCCAACTTCCTAATGATATAAAGGTGTGTGACTATAACTCAAGGTCAAACAAGGTAGGTACCACGCACGGTACAGATGAAGAAGGCATTTCTCTGGGATCCTAAGACGTGTGTATGGGACATGTAGGCAGAAATGGGGAAGAGAATGATTTAAACCCTTATTAGTATTAATAATTACTGGTTATTATTTTACTTTCCTCTTGTAACTTTGGATCTAAATAGCTAAGGATATGCATATACTTCTGGTATTAGCTGTTTAAGGGAAAGACAGGGAATAGAGTTTTTAATTTTATTTATGTATGTGGGGGGGTGTTTTGCTTAGATATGAGTGTTAAGTCTGCATGCTTGCCAAAGAGAGAGTCAGATCCCATTATAGCACCTGGTTGCTGGGAATTAAACTCAGGACCTTCAGGAAGAGCAGCCAGTGCTCTTAACCACTGAGTCATTTTTCCAATCCCCACCTCAAACTCTTAGTGATCCTCCTGCCTCTGTTTTCCCTAATGCTGTGTACCACCACACTTGGCTTTTGCTTACACTTACAATTTCCTAATTAACAAGAGATTTGTCTCAGTGTGACTGAAGTGCATTTAATCGCCTGCTAAGCATACTTCTGGCCAAGGCTATGTGTGTGTGTTTCCTCCAGCTAAGGCAGAAAGGGTAGGTGTCCTCCACCCCATCAATGCACCATCCATTACAGAAGGGTAAAAGTCCATCTACTCAGAACACTCAAATCACCCCAACCCGACAGATGAGAAACCATTTGACTGGGCTGGGTAAGCAAAGTGTCTCCAGTTTCTTGAATCATTTCTAAACTGACACCAGTGACCTCTAATTAGGAAGAATTTCCTTCATGGGCAACCTGGAACTCTTTCAGAGACAGTCTGTAAAAAGCTGAAGGGAAATGGCAGCGTTCCCCTGAAGCTCAGCTCCCCCGGAGCCTCAGTAAATTAGCTATGAAGAAGCTGATGAGTTATTAAGAGTGGTAATTCCTGCCTCCAAAGGCCGGTGACAGACAGAAAAGAGAAGAGGGGTTGGTGGGGGGGGACAACAGTACTGAGCTTCAGCAGTGGTCACTTGGGAGCTTGATGTGCTGAGAAAATGATTGCTTATAATTGGACTATTAACATTTACACTGTTACCACTTATTCAAGCTACTGACTTCTTGAATTTTTATTTGTTTGTTTGTTTGTTGGAAGTGGGTCTTACATGACCATGGAACTCACTATGAAGACCAAGGTGTTTTATTGTTGTTTGTTTGTTTATTATTGGAGACAGGGTCTCACATAGCCCTGTAAGTCCTGGAATTCACGATGAAGAGCAGGCTGACTGTAAACTCAGAGAGATCTGCCTGCCTCTGCCTCCTGAGTGCTGGGATTAGAGGCATACAACACCACACCTGGTTTCTGGCTTTTGGCTTCCTTTATAAAAATGAAATTGTAGTTAAATCATATAGGAAATAACGGGGGTGGAGGGAGCCTTCCTCCCTAGCCACCAGGCTCCTGCCTCTGTCTCTGTCTCAGGGTGGAGCCAATCCCACACTGCCTTATGACTCACCTTCATGCCCTGGCTGAAGAACACACTGAGTCATAGTTTCATTAACTTTTATTTAGTGTGATCTTATTTCCAGAAGTCCAGAATTGGGAGTTCTAAGAGGAGAATGAAAAAGATGCAGATAAAATTTTAAAGTTCAAAGTTTAGAACAGTTATCGTTCACAACGCATTAAGGGGACGGGTGGGAGAGGGGCTGAGGGTGCAACTCAGTGGTATAGAGTCAGCTAGCCCCGGGTTAAATTCCCAGACACCTCTAAACAGCAACAACCAGAGGAACCAGGTGATGCACTTTCACTCTTGGGGACCACCCATGTCAGAGAAGGAACAACTAACCTTAGGGCTGGTTGTGGAGCATAGGAGAGAATCAGGAGTTCAAGGCCAGCCGCAGCTACTTAATGAGTTTGAGGACAAGCTGAGCTATCTGAGGCTCAACCTTAATATCCAACACAAGCCCTGTGGAGGATCAGGCAGGGGTGATGGAGTGGGGAGGGGGGAGCTGAAGAAAAAGACTGGAAAGTCTGCAGTTCACAAAGTAGTGGAAGTAACTTCTCACCTCAGGAAAGATAGGCGATGCCTTGGTTTTCTTAAAGTGTTTCTGGCCTTACTTCCAGTTTTGAAGTTACTTCCTGAACAGGCAATGTGAGACTCTTTCAAAGAGAATTTGCTAATGGCTGGAAAAAGCAGGTAATATGGTTCTACTACACAAGCCTGGGTGACCTCAATCTATCATAGGATATACGTTTCACAGTTTCCCTCTGACCTCCAAATGCAGACTAAGGCATGCCTGGCCTCACACAGACATCACTTATTCACACACAATCACGGAAAATACTGCAGCTGCTGGTGGTGGCACATGCCTTTAATCCCAGCACTCGGGAGACAGAGGCAGGTGAATCTGTGAGATCTAGGCCAGCCTGGTCTACAGAAAGAGTTCTGGGACAACCAAGGCTACACAGAGAAACCCTGTCTTGAAGAAAGAGAGAAAGAAAGGAAGGAAAGAAGGAAAGAAGGAGAGGGAGGAGGAAGGAAGAAAAAGTATTTCTGGAAATGAATCTGTACTTAGGCTTCTAGGAATTCAGATCAACGACAAAGGGTAAGTCCATAGAAAATGACCTAGGGGAGTGTGTTCTATCTGAACTACAAAGGATGAATATGAAGATCAGTTCATTCATTCATTCAAGCTGTTTGTGCAAAGTATTAGCGGGACACAGAGTTCAGAATGCCCTCTGTAGCTTTCACATGACAGGATTACTAGACAGTACGGTGGCCAGAGGCAGTAATGACTCCCGCCCACACAGGGAATTGAATCCAGGGCCTCTTCTATGAAGTTTGTGTCTGCGTCTCATCCACACCCTCAGCCCCCCTCAGCCCTGCTCGTGCACTTGACTGGAGAGATTGCGTATGTGAACTTAGCTGTACTTACATGTGTGGAAGTCAAAGGTCAACCTCAGGTCCTAACTACTTTTCTTTCTTTCTTTTTTTATTTTTTTTTTAAAGATTTATTTATTATGTATACAGTGTACAGAAGAAGGCACCAGATCTCGTTATAGATGGTTGTGAGCCACCATGTGGTTGTTGGGAATTGAACTCAGGACCTCTGGAAGAACACTCAGTGCTCTTAGCCCCTGAGCCATCTCTCTAGCCCCCTCTTTCTTTTTTTAAAGACAGATGTCTTCACAGGCCTGCATCTCTCTAAGTAGGTTAGGCTGGGGACAAGCTAGTTCACATGTCTTCCCAGCTGAGATTACAGGGACTGATGCCACACCTGGCTGGCTGTGTTTGTTTGTGGGTTTGTTTTGAGACAGGGTCTCACAATGTAGTCCTGGCTAGCCTTGAACTCTCTGAGATCCTCTTGTCTTTGTCTCCCACAACCATCTATAACCCAAGTTCTGGAAGAATCAACATCCTTTTCTGCTTCCTCAGACACCGGGCACACATGTACACTAATATTCATACACATAAAAGTATAAGTAAAAGAAAATCTTTAAAAGGCAACTAAAAAATTGTAATAGTCCCAAGTTGTTGGGATGTGTAGAAATGTGTGGGGATGTGTGAAGGAAAAAGATGGTTTAATTCTCTAATACAGATGGCTCAATGGTTAAGAGCACTGACTGCTCTTCCAGAGGACCCAGATTCAATTCCCAACACTCACATGGCAGCTAATAACTGTCTCTAGCTCCAAGATCTGACACCCTCACATAGGCATGCATGCACATAATACATACATACATAAAACATCAATGTACATAGAATAATACAAAATTAAGGAATAAAAAAGTTCTACAATACAGAGAAGAAAGTTCTATGATGTGAGTCCTGGGGATCAAATTCTGATTATCAGGCTTGGCTACTGACTCTCTCATTGGTTCTAGAAGATTTCACAGGCTAATTCAGAGCCACTGGTCATGGTACCGAGGCTGGAATCATTTACGGACACAGAAAGAATATTCTGAGTTAAAGGGTCTCCTGGCGTGCTATGGGCAACAAACTCTGACATCTAATAAGAACAAGCTGAGTCTAGCATTGTCTGGGACCAAAATACTCCCTCAATGTTAATTGAGTAGGATAGACTGTTGGTTAACTGGGCTTCTGAAAGTTTAAGATACCCCTACATCCTATCCTTGGAAATGATATCATCCTAGACAGCAAAAACTGGACTTCCTCTGGAGACACAATCAGACCTACAAAGCCTTGCTTAGCTACAGTGTTCCCAGGTATTCACCTAGGGTCACAGTTAAAATGCAGTTTTCAAATCCACAGGTGTGGGTGGGAGCTGAAAGTTCTGAGGGTAGAATGTTCCCTGTGTCATGATGATACTGGTCCCTCAGCCTAAAGCTTACCCATGTGTGCTTCTGGGAAGAGAGAGCACCTCTCCAAAACTAACCCGGAATCTATACCCCTTCTCTGCCACATCACTGATGGGCCATGTTGAGCAGGGTGCTTGGTTCATTTGCTTCTCTTCTGTAAATCTAGGGAAGGAACTGTCACATCAATTTCAAAGGATGCACCAATGTTAGACAGCATAAGCCAGCTCTCAGGAACCGTAGTACGGTGTCTGTGTGTGTGTGTGTGTGTGTGTGTGTGTGTGTGTGTGTGTGTGTGTGTGTCTGTCTGTCTGTCTGTCTGTCTGTCTGTCTGTCGTCTCTGTCTGTGAGTATGGGCACTCACGTGCCATGGTGCACCTGTAGAGATGAGAAGACAATCTTGACAAGTGTTCTGTTTTTTGGGAACGGTCTTTTGCTAGCTGGCACACAAACTTCCAGATATTCCCTGTCTTCTCCTCCCATTCCACCCATCTCCGGGTAGGATCACTGCATCCAGAATTTAGGCTCTAGGGATCTGAACTTAGGTCCCTAGTACTTAGACAGCAAGCTCTTTATCAATCAGGTCATCTTCCCAGCCAGGTCTCTTTTCTGCGTAAACACAGCCCCTGGAAGATTCTGAAGCCTCTAGTGGAAATGACAGAGAACCATGGGCAGGGAGCAGCCATGAAGAGTTACAGCCCACAAGTCTGTATAGCTGCAATCACTTCCAGAAATAGTCTTATCCTGTGTTTGTTCCAGTGATTTATAACATTAAAGACCCACCCCATGATTTCCTAGCTGGAGAATTCTCAAAGTTCAGTGTTCAGGAAGAGGAAGTCTTTTTTCCCTAAGGAGGCCAGCACACCTAGACTGAAGCACCGTCAATGAATTTAACCCTGGTTAGTTAGCCTCATTTTCCCTTCCAAAATGCCAAACTCCACCCTGAAGAAGAACTACTACTACTCAGTGTATCATAAAGTCCTTTGATCTAAAATGCTTTATTTATACAAAAGTTATAAAAATGCACTTATTGAGTCTGACAGTGATGGTGCACACCCAGCACTCAGGAGGCAGAGGCAGGTAGGTCTCTAAGTTCGAGGCCAGTCTAGTCTGGGTATACAGAGTGAGTTCCAGGACAACCAAAGCTACATAGCCAGACCTTATCTCAACACTCCCCCCCCAAAAAAAAAACCCAATAAAATGTACTTACTACATAGAATCATCTTAATTGTGGGTAAAAAATTTATTATCACAGGTAAGTAGGAAGCCCTCACTAGATATATTATAATCATACTTACTGTGATTCTGTAGTTTTTTTTATCTGGCTAAATATTACTGTTCCTTTGTGCACATTAATCTTTTAACTCCCAAAACTTAAAGTATGTGAATCAAAGTGTCAGGTTCCAAAATAATGCAGACAGAATTATACAGTTATTTTATTTATTTATTTATTTAATCGAGTTATTTTCTGCATCATGCAGCAACATCTCTATTGAGAGAAGGTCAAACCTAAGAGGAGGGCAAAGTCCTTAAGAGAAACCATTGGGAGCCATTTGAAGCCAAAGAAAGTACCCAGAGACAAGGAAGAGGCTGGTGATGCTGATGAACCTTCTGGAATTTGCACCCAGCACAATAAACAAGACAATTAAATCATCAGCAGGCCTCCAAGGAGACTCTGAGGCCTTAGGAGGGGACAAAAATCACCCTACTCAGCACCTGTTATCTGCAGTAAACTCTCCCTCTCCTGAGTTTAAACCAGAACACACACAGAGACCACAGCAGCGATCCCACAGCCAGGGGGTCTCCACAGCCCTCCCAGCCTCTTAACCTGACCGCTATTTTCAGACCTATACAAACAGCCTGAGTAATCTTCCAGTTCAGGATTCAAGGTCAGACAGAGTGAGCAGAGGCTGCCCACCTCCACACCAGGCTGGCCCCTGATCAAGAACGGAGTGGAAAGAGCCTTGGTAGAATCTTGTTTTCATTTCTCCCAGCAATCAGCAGCACTACCCATGGGGTGACAAGTCAGGACTGGTTGTGTGGCCGCAGGCAAGGACTTACTTTCTCAGTGGAAGGAGCAGAAGCAAAAAGACAAGAATTAAAGGTAGAAACCTTTCTGGCCCTCCTGACTTCCTCGAGCAGCCACACTGGCTAATATCCTGTTCTATTAAAAGCAGACTGGAGAGGAAACCCAAATGTGGTTTTATCGGGGGGGGGGGGGCTATTTTTAATCTTTGAAAACATTTCCAGTTTACAATCAGTTGTCTACTTTGGACATCATCAATCATTTATTCACTGCAGGAGCAGTTAGTGCGGTGAGTTGAACTGGGGGGGAGCTGAGGGTCTTCTGCATTATGGGAAAACAGTTTGGTTCAGCTCAGCTAAATTGCCCCACATTGCCAAGGCCAATGTTTGTGATTAAAAAAAAGAAAAGAAAACAACCAGCCACAAACATAAAAATGTCCTCTTTGGGAGTTTACTGATAAGTGGGACAGAACAGTAAATAGTATTTAATAAGTAATTTAATAAGTAAGTAATAAGTCATTTGAAAACTTCTCACTGGCAGGAGGTCCCAATGGCCTTGCCTGTCTCTACCCCTCCATTCCTGTCTGTCTACAAGCCATTCAAAATTCCTCACTACAAACTGTGTGACTGGGGGGCCAGGCATCTTTATAGACTCCAGGTCCCCAGGTGGCCTGAACCACTCCTGGTTCACCGCTAACACTCACATTGGGGACCATTTCTTTCACACTTTTGTAGGATCTTAGAATTTGAGCATGAAAAACATATATTACAAAAAGACCCCAAAGATGCAAATTTTGGCCAGTTTCTGGATTATCTAGAAATCTTAAGCATCCAAGCTACCCTCCAAATCCACCTTTAGTGAAACACCACATTGCCTAGCTACTTCAACAAAAGCTCACATCATGCCTCTCAGCTTCTTCTCCTCTGTTAGGTTTGCGGACTTCTTGGTGTCTTCTTTGTTCTGTTTGTTTGCTTGTCTTTATGCTGTTGCGTGTGTGTGGTTTTGTTTTATTTGTGACAGGGTCTCTATAGTCCTGAAACTCATTCTGTAGGTCAGGCTAGCCCCAAACTCATAGAGATCTGCCTGCCTCTGCCTCTAGAGTGCAGGAATTAGAAGCATGCACAGTAACGCCAAGCCCTGATATTGTTCTTCTGCAGCGCTGGTGACAGAAGCCAGGGCCTTATATATGCCAGACACCTGAGGACCATCCCCAGCCCTTATGTGCAGTATATGTGCAGCTGTGTGTGCAGGCATTCATGCCCATGTGGAGGTCAGATGTGGGGTATCTTCCTCTTTTGCTTCCTACCTCATTTTGAGACAGGATTTCTTACCAAACCTGAAGCTCAACAACTCTTTTGTCTAAGCTGACCTGTTAGTGATCTGTTTGTCTCTATCCTTAAATACTCTGAGAATAGGCACACAAGGCCTTGCCCAGCTTTCAAGGGGGTGCTGGGAATTTCACTGTGCTGTTTGTTGTTTGCTTGGTTGGTTTTTGTTTTTAAACAGGGTCTCACCGCATTGAGAGGCTGGGACATCTGAATCACTAGACCCTTCCGTGGCTTCATCCTCTTCCCAACCCTCAGCTAAGGAACCTTAGCAGTGGTTTTAAGAGTCTTTGAAGATAAAGATGTAGGGTGATTTTTAAAGGATGTCTATCCTTCCACGCAGCAGAGAGAAATGCAAGCATTTTCAATATTAAGCTCCTTGGTTTAATTTGTGTGTGTGTAGGAAAGATGTTGTCCTTGGATATTGTTCCCCTGGAGCTGTCAACCTCACTCTTTGAGACAAGATCTCTCCTTGGCTTGGAGCTCATCAAGTAGGCTAGGCATTTGAGGCCAGCAAGCCCCAAGGATCCATTGTCTCTCTCTGTCTCTGTCTCTCTTGTTCTCTCTCTTAAATGTGAGTGAGTTAAGCAATCTACTGGCAAGGCTGACTTCCCAGCCTTCTCATTAAATCTTAAAATGGGATCATAACTAGTATAGCATTTCACAAAACATCACACAGGCAGAATGGACTTGGGAAGAGAAGCTGGATGCAAAACTAGATGAGAAAGATGTCACTCTGAGAAGTTAGGAAGGAAAGCTAAAATGTACAGAGCTATATGATCTGTGCAGAGAGACTGGCATAGAATTTGGAAGGTAAGAACTTGCAACTGTGAGATTCAAAAAGGTGGAATCAGGGCTGGTTTTAGAAAAGAATTAGGCTGTTAGCTCCAGGAGGAGAGAGAGAGTTGTTAGAGACAAGGGCCAAGCCTGGAAGTGGGCCATCACATGGTTCAACAAAGGAAAGCCTGGGATCCTGAGGAGGCAAAGCAACTGTGATGGAATCTGGCATCTCAGTCCATCTTACTTACACCTGCAGGATCCAGAACCACCTTTGCCAACTGACTCTTAAGTACTAGGGAGTGCTGATGATTGGATGGATTTACAGACTCAAGCCTGGATGGAGAACAAGTGTCTCATTGTCTCAGAAGAGCAGACAATGCTTGATCTTTGCAGGCCTGGGCCTTTGCAGAGGTGGGAGGAGGGAGCGCCTCTCATTTGATGGCCTTTGTTTTGTCTTCTCAGTGTGAGCAGGTGCAGAAACTATGCTTCCCAGGCTCCCTGTCTCCCTTGGAGGACTGGGGGACTGGTTAGGGTGTTGTGTTTGTTGGTCAACTTGACCCAAGCCAGGGTCATTTGGGAAGAAAGAACTTCAGTTGAGAAAATGCCTCCATCAGACTGGCCTGTGGGAACAGTCTCTTGATTAATAATCAATGTTGAGGGGTCCCAGCCCACAGTGGGCGGCACCACCCCTGGACAGGTGGTCCTAGGTTATATAAGAAAGCAGGCTGAGCAAGCCAGGGTGAGCAAGCTAATAGCCAGTGTCCTCTGCTTCAGTTCTTGCCTTGAATTCCTGCTCAGATTTACCTCAGTGATGAACTGTGAGCTGTAAGATAAAATAAACTCTTCTCTCTCTGCTTTCTTTTGGTCAGTGCTCCATCAGGGTAACAGAAAGCAGACTAGAGCTATGGGCAGGAGGCTGTGGGGTAACGGACAGCCCCAGAAGGATGTGGTTGGTGTGACAGTGTAGAGAGGTAGACAGAACTGGAAGGAAGAGGCTAGCCCAGCCCTTCCGTACCCCTGCCTCCACTTCTCAGTAAAGAAACCTGCCTCAGGGTCCAGCACCTAGAACCCTCCCATTGCCTTCTTAGGTATTCTCAACTAGTAAACATAAATTACTATCCATGAATTCTCCACCAGAGTAGTAATAGGAATTCAATTATTTGCATGAAGTCCAATTTGTATTTCTAATCGTAGGAGAATATTAAACCCGAATGTGGGATGGAGGCTGTGACTCTGTTTCAGATTAGGCAGGAAGCTGCACCTCACCTTACTAGTTAATGTTTCTCGGCATCACAAGAAGTCTTTATTTATTTATTTACTTACTTACTTACTTTTAATTATTACTTTTGCCAGTTGGCGGTGGCGGCAGCGGTGAACACCTTTAATCCCACACTCACGAGGCACAGCTAGACAGATCTCTGAGTTCGAGGCTAACCTGGTCTACACATCGAATTCCAGGACAGCAAGGGCTACACAGGGAAACCCTGTTTTGAAAAAAAAATCTTTTTACTTTTATTTATTGAGTGTGGTGTGTGTGCCTGTGTGCCAGGGTTGGTGTGTGGAGGTCAGAGCACACATGTAAGCTCTCTCCTTCTGTATGGATCCTGGGGATCAGACTCAGCTTGTCAGGCTTGACTTGAGGACAAGAGTCTTTAGTCCCTAAACCATCTCACTGGCCCCAAAAGTTCATTCAATCATTTTCAGTTCCCTACTCCTTCATCTTTATTATGCTTTATTTCCTAGCATTTCCAGTCAGTGCAGCTTTAAATGGACTGGACTGTGAGTCAGCAGACTTGGATTCCAGGGTCAATTCTGCTAGTAAGTTGCTAACTGACACAGGGATGGAGGACAGACCCCTTAAAATTATCTGGGTATTAGAGGGTTACTTGGGAAGGTCAAAGATCATTTTGAAGCTTTATGGATCTTCTAGGAAAAAAAAATGTAAATATGTACATAAATGTAATAGATGCCTCTCTAATAGTCTCTGGATACTCTCTCTGTCTCTGTCTCTCTCTGTCTGTCTCTGTCTCTGTCCCCCTCTGTCCTCCTCTGTCTGTCTCTGTCTCTGTCTGTCTCTGTCTCTGTCTGTCTCTGTCTCTGTCTCTCTCTCTGTGCCAGAGGAAGACATCAGGTATCATGTTATCATGCTCTATCACTCTGCCTAATTCCCCAAAGACAATGCCTCTTGTCTAGGCTGGTAGCCAGGAAGCTCTGGGGATCTCCCCCAACCCCCACGCCCCAGTGCTGGGGTTACAGGCACACATGTTGGCCACACTTGGCTTTTTACCTTGGTCCTAGGGATCTGAACTCAGGTCCTCACTCTTACCATTGGAGCCATGGCCCCACACCAACTTCCAATACATTTCTTACCTAACATTCTATATTTAAGGTATTCTGATCACCCATATATTAGGCATTCTTTTCACAGCTGACATGGCACAAATGAGGAAGCATGAAGGAGCTAAGAACTATAAACTCTTCCTCCACCTGAGTGGAGCTAAGCCTAGAGGGTCAGGGAGACACCTGTCCTATACATCACCATAGTAAATGCCAAGGTATTACTGCCAGATGCTCTATATATGACACTGGGTCACACTGTGGGACGTCTCCTTAGTGACCAGAGATGTCTGCACAATTCTATAAAACAAGGGCTCTCCTGTTGTAAGAAAAAGGGAAGCAACCAGCTTCGGTTGTCTGGGACACACCCCTTCTTCCCGGCCAAGGAGCATCGAGTGCCAAGTCTTGTTTGGTTTAAAACCTAATAGAATAAGTATTGGCAGATGAAATGTTAATGCTGACTCTGATGGGGAAGGAGAAAGCAGTGAAAGATGGGTCAGGGGTTATCATGGGCTAGTTGTCTTTCCTCTGACATAGTTTGAAATAAAAGACCTGGGTGTGGTGAAGCTCACCCTAGTAATTCTGGCACTCGGGATGGAGGCAGGAATTGTGAGTTAGAGGCCAGCCTGGGATACAAAGTCAGACTCTGTCTCAAAAAAATATTTAAAGTGATTTTTTTTTTTTTTTTTTTTTTTTTTTTTTTTTTTAACGAGAGAAAGGAGAGGAGTGCAGAGGGAAGAACAGGAAAGGAAACTACGAGCAAATTCGTAGAGCGCTGGGTTTTTAAAGTCTCAACAAAAATAAAGTAATCCTGTATACATCACGTGTTGTACAGCAGCCTGCAGATGGTCCACTTTGTGTCACATGATGTGGAAGTGACACAGGTTATTTTGAGAATCATCTTATAGTTCAGAGACATGCTTTCCAGCCAAGGAAAATATGTATTTTTGTCTGTATGAGGAATATTTTTCTCCACATGGACAGCTCAGTGCTGGCCAGAAAGGCAGCATCAGGAATCAAGAAGTCTTGTCTCCACCTTGGAAGAGCAATGAGCTCTAGTCTTTTGTCCCAAAGCACGGCTGGCCTGTCTGTCCTGACCATGACTCAGGGTACTCTAAGTTTGGGCTCAGTTACATGTTTGTCATTTTCACAGAGTTCCCTTTAGTAGATAGAAAATCCCTTTTCTTGTTGTTGTTAACTATGGCTTTGACCTTGACATTTTAACAACACAGAAGCAAGTTTGGAAGAAGACTGAGGGGGGGTCTCTAATTGTCTTCCTGCCCTCGAAAAGAAGAGCACAGGATGTGCCAGGAGCAACCCTGTAGTGTCTTCACACAGAGAAGCTCAAAAGGCAGAGCTTCTGGGATTATTCCTGCCTCAGTTTATTCAGTTAAGGGACCACAGTGGTGGTGGAGAAACTGTGTCTCAGGACAGTAAATGTGATGCAAACAAAATTTAGAAGACTTTGTATATCAGCCCTTAAGCTCCTTGCATTCTTAGTGATGCTGTGGTATGACCACTACTACAAAAACAAGTCAAGGCCAGTCTGTTGTGACATCTCCACTGGGCAAAGGACCAGACAGGTGAGTGAGGCCATCCTGGATCACGCATCCCCAGCCAAGCCACCAGCTGACCACAGAAGCCAGAAGAGCCTACGTGGAAACTGGCCAGCTAATACCCAAAAGCCTGAGAATAATACAGGTTCATTACTGAACTCACAGTGTCCAGGATGAGTTGTTACATCAAGAACATACACACATTCCGGATCAAGGAGAGAAGTTTAACGGATAAGTTAAGTGCTGAGCAACATGGCACACATGTCCTGGGTGACTCTATACAGTACTCAGTAGGGGCTTACTCTGGACAAGCAATTAAAATAACCAAGTGATAAAGTACAAAACTGACCATTCACCTTAATACCCATCTCAAAAATATCATGTGCTATATACAACTCTGGGAATGGTTTTGCATGGGGTTCACAGCTTTCTGCAGCTCCTAAAATTATACAAAGAATTGTATGTATGTGTTTATATGCATTTTTTCTTAATTGGAAAAAGATGTTAAAACACACAGAATAACAAAGAAATAACTTATGTACATGCCACCTAAAATTAATGCTGTTTAATCATATTTGCATTCTATTTCTCTTTAAGTATAAAGCAAATAAAATATTACAGCTATATGAGCCCTGTGTCTTCTCAGAGTGTAGCACATAGGGCAGATGCTTAATACATATTGGTGAGTCAGAAAAGGAGCAGGACCCATAATGACTACCAGCCATGTCTGTTGTGGCAATTTTAATACTGCTGCTGATTTCCTGGGAGTGCCGCCTGAATTTCTCCCCATCTAGATAATCCCTACAACCTTCATGCTCAAAAAACCTTATTTTATAATCCCAAGGCTGCAACCTTGGAGGGAAATCAAAAGGACTCAGGACATAATAGGTGAGACATGTTGTAACCAATGAATAAGGTGAGCTCTATACTCCAGGAAGTGACGTTGCTGGAAGTACAGACTATTGCCAGAAAAACTGGACCAATAACAAGCTGGACCAGCTCCTGGAGCTTTAGAAATGAATAGGAGGTAAAGATAATGAAAGGAAGAAATTTTAAACAAATATTTATCATTAGACCTGACTCCCGATTTTCAAGCCCAGACTATCAAAAAGATGGGCAAAGCCAGCTGGTGGCACATGCCTTTAATCCTAGCACTCAGGAGGCAAAGTCAGGTGGATCTCTGAGTTCTAGGCCAGCCGGATCTACAGGCCAGCCAGGGCTACACAGAGAAACCCTGACTCAAAATACAAAATAATAATAATAATAATAATAATAATAATAATAATAATAATAAAGATGGGCCAGTATCTAGTGTAATTGATGGTCCCTTTCAACAAGAAATGTAAGGCACATGGAAAGCCCATCTGTAAAGGAAGAAGCCATGGACCCTCAAGGATGTAGTTCAGAACAAACCATCCAGTGCACCTGCTCCTTGGCAGAGATCACTTTCTAGACCCCCAAAAAACAGACCATTATTACCAGGGAGCCATGATGAACTTGCAAACAAGCTTGTGAAGTGAAAGATTCAGAGCATGAGAAAGAGGACACTAAGAAGTACATGAATGTGCTGGAAAGCTGGACCAAAGATCCCAGGCTGGCAGTGGAAAAACCTGAAGGAATTCGGAGATGTTGTGGCTGCCACAGGAAGATAAGAATGAAGACAGGGAGAGAGCAGCTTTGATGGAGAGACCTAGAGAAAACAGCCTGCTGGAGAACCTAGACTCAAAGGCAATGCTGCTGTCGCCATGCCCTGGCTGGCCTTCTTCTGTCTGAACCTCGACTATCAGAAAGGAGGCTGCAGAAGGTAACAGAAAGATAAAGGATTCCCAGGAACACCAGCAACAGGGACCAGCTGCCAGGCACCAGCAAGCGAAAGCAGATATGACCTAGGCATATGAATAAGGCATCTGGGATAACACAAAATGCAGAGGGAGGCTGGCTCTGCTCCCAGGTACCTGTCCCTGCATCCCTGAAGCAAACAGGTATTTGCTCAGACAGTGAGGGAGTGGCAGCAACTGAGTCTTCAACTGAGTCCCCTGACCAGGACCTTTGCTATGTCAAGGGTCACAAGTTCTTTTTCAAGCAATGGGGAAGGCCACAGGACCTGGTAGTTGGAGTAGGAGACCTTGACACCAATGACAGCCATGACTAGGAAAGGACCATCATCCTCCACTGCTTGTAGGATCTGCAGGATCAGTGAGAGTCTCAACTGAGGAACTCAGCTTCTCTCCATTCTCTTCCCAAGCCTTGCATCATCTCTGGATCTCAACACACATGCAACACACACACACACACACACACACACACACACACACACACACACACGCTAAGCTAAGCTATATTTAAGGCATCTCTCAGCTGAGAATTGCAGAAGAAACAGAAAGTCTTACCACACACCACCCTGTTGATGGTGGCAGGATTGGGAGGCATAGGTGAATTTTCACATCAACACACATTTGGAGGTCTGAACCTAGGGATATGGGAGTGTATGCCAAGCCTGTTCTAACTGTACATCAAACAAGGACTTCCCATTTTCAGAAGCACAGAAAGATGAGCATCCTATTACAGCTGTAGTGAGTGCCAGGGCAACTTTTCCATGCACACACTTATGGGGGGAGATTATTCTACAGTTATGACTTAGATTTGGCTGTCAGGCTACATGGAACTATTATTCCACCAGAAAAGACCATGAATATATCTACCAAGGTGAAAGATTGATAAAATAAATGGGAAAAAAGATACAGAGCATGGGTGATATATTTGCCTCTTAATTACAATGACATAAAAATAATGTGTGTTGGAATAGATTGGAAGGAAACCCAAAGACATAAAATAACTACTGTGTTGCAGGGCAATGGTATTATGGGTAAATGCTTCAGAATTTATTTCTTATAATCTTTTTCGGTTTAAGTGGCAATGAATCAGAAATAACAAGCTTTCATCTTCAAGCAGGCCTTCCTGAAAGGGCTCTGAAAAAAAAAACTATCTTGGTTGTGTCTAGACTGCTGAGAAAATAAGATTCTAATCCATCCCCTTCTTAGACTGAGATCAGAAAATCTGTACTCTGTCACCAGCACAGACAGAATCCTAGATCCTTCAGAAATCATTAAACTGGATGACCGAAGTTCCTTCCCCGACTCTGCTCCTTGCTCTTTGAAACAGTTTTGTATATTCCAGATTGGTCTCAAGCTTCCGACACAGCCAAAGATGAGTCTCGGACTCCTGAGACTCTCCCAGAACCATATCGCCACCTGAGCTCTGGGATGATAGGTGTGCAGCAGCACACCAGGCATACAAGATGCTGAGAATCAAATGCAGGGCTCTATGCATACCAGACAAGCATTCTGCTGATTGAACTGCATCCTTAGCCCTAGACTACACTCTATAAAGGCTTGGGGTCCTTTGGCACATATAGAGGCCACAGATGGATGTAGGGTTATCTTAGTCACTTCACCTTATTTTTTTTGAGACATGGTCTTTCACACAAATTGGAGTTTCATGTTTTAGCTAGGCTAGCCAGTGAGCCCCTAAGACCTGCCCCACCCCCATCCCCCAGCGCTGCCATACTGGGCTTTTACATGGGTGCCAGAGAGCTGAAATCAGATCTTGATGTCTGCATGGCAAGCTCCTTATCCACTGAGTCAGCTCTCCAGCCCCCTCTCTCAATAAAGGTTTAATATAAAAATCTTAAACTCCTTTTGGGATGTTCTAGAAGGCGGCCTATGCTTTTTCTGTCTACAATGCAGTGTATGACTGGTAAGTACTATAAATGAATGTTAGTAGACATCAGAAGTCTAAATACTCAAGAGATCATGAACTGCTTTCACAGTGCTCTCATGCTTAATTCCTAAGGAAAGGGACCTACCTGCCTTCTTGACCTCCACCGCCTGCTCTACATACAACTGCATATCCACAGCACGATGGGTGTCCCCTCCTCAGAGGCAGAAAAGAGAAAGCTGAAAGGGACACAGAACACAGCCCTGTGGGTAGGATGGCAGTCATGTGGCCACTAGTATTTTAGGTCAGAAAGGAAGTTTTATTAAAAATGGCCTTTCTTCTGTAGCTCATAAATGATCGTTCAAAAGTGCATGGAGGACTGGCGAGATGCTCAGCGGGTGAGATGCTCAGCGGGCAAGGGCACTTACTGCCAACCCAGACAAACTAAGTTTGATCTCCAGGACCCACACAGTGGAAAGAAAAAACTGACTCCTGCAAGTTGCCTTTCAACCTCTACAGATGCTTGTACACACAAAGATAAGGAAGTAAGTGTAAGGAGAAAAATGAAAAAACAAAGCTGAAAATTCAGGCTTTGGATAATGATAGTACTGCTGTTTTCACCGTGGGACCTCAGAGGTGAAGGCCAAGTCCCTGTAGATATACAGTATAGGGCCCGTGGCTTGTCAAAGCCAATGCTGTTATTTTAGGAAAGGAGCTATAAATTCTACTCATCTTGATATAACTGTCAAAAAATCTGTTTAAAAAAAATTCTGCTAGGATGACCAAAAAGCTGTTGGCTATGCCAAAATAAATTCTGAAGTACAAAATTCAGAACATGATTTGCTTGCTATTATTACAGAATGAGCTTACAGGGCTAAGATGTTTATTTTTAATACCATTGGCATTTAACCTTTAACCTCTTATTTGCTCTGTAAATGTCAAGTCCAGGCAAAGTGGGAAATAAAAATATCAGGGTCTGAGGATGTAGCTGGGTGACTCGGTGCTTACCCTGTATACATTAGGTGGATCCTCAGCCTACAAAAATAATCAGCTAAAAATAAAATAAGCCAAGCAATGGTGGCACACCTTTAATCCCAGCACTCAGGAGGCAGAGGCAGGCAGATCTTTATGAGTTTGAGGCCAGCCTGATCTACAAAGTACATTTCAGGACAGGGATAGCCAGAGCTACATAGTAAGACCCTGTCTAGAAAAAAAAAAAAAAGGAAAGGAAAGAAAGTACTATTGAGAAAAATTTAATCATATAATGATAAAAATATAAGTTGCTGCACCTTTTTAAAATATGTGTATGTGTATATATGTATACACACACACACACAACACACACACATATATGCAAATAATGAGTCTGAAGTCATGGCTCAGCAGTTAAGAATGTTGGTTGTTCTTGTAGAGGACCCAAGTTCAATTTTCAGCATCTACATAGTAAGGATCACAGCCATCTGTAACTCTAGTCCCAAAGCCTCTCTGATGATCTCTGCTTGCCTCCTAAAGTCACCAAGTGTATACATGACCATATACATGGTATACAGACACACATGCAGGCAAAACACCCTTTAATACATATTAAATATTGCATACATTATATATGTATATTATATAATGGATTAATTAATACTATATATAAATTACTCAAATTCAAATCTGGAAAAGCAAGACTGTATGTCCTTAGATATCCCACTGTGAGTTCCAGAGTATCTTATAGTTGTCTAGAGGTTTCAAAATATTTCTGCGTGTTATAGTCAGATGTGGCACATGCCTATAATATAGTAGTTCTCAACCTGTGGGTCGCGACTCCTCCAGCAAACCTCTATCTCCAAAAATATTTACAATATGATTCGTAACAGTAGCGGAGTTACAGTAGCAACAAAAATAATTTTATGGTTGGTAGTCACCACAACATGAGGAACTATATAAAAGGGTCACAGCATTAGGACGATTGAGAATCAGTGCAATGCCAGCAGGTGGGAGGCTGAGGCAGGAAGCCAGCCTAGGCTACACAGTGAGACTCTGTGTGTGTGTGTGTGTGTGTGTGTGTGTGTGTGTGTGTGTGTGTGTGTGTGTGTTGGAATCTAAAACAGAGGTGCTGATGAAAAGCATTCACACATTCTTGTCAAGCAGTAGAAGCCTAGCCCTCTCTCACCAGTAGATGAGAAGCACTGCTTAGTCTTTAGTCTCATATGACTTCAGGACACACCAGGGGCAGAGAAATCTGTGGTTCCTAAAATGCTCACAGATGCTTGCTCTCTAGCCTTAAGGATAACTCTTGAACTACACCTTGGGTTCCTGTGCTTTGAAAGGGGCAAAGGAGGGCTGGAGAGATGGCTCAGGGGTTAAGAGCACTGACTGTTCTTCTGGAGGACCTGAGTTCAATTCCCAGCATCCACATGGCAGCTAACAACTGTCTGTAATTCCAAGATCTGACACCCTTATACAGTTATACATGCAGGCAAAACACCAATTCACATAAAAAATAAAAATAAAAAAATGAAGAGGCAAAAGAGTAAGGGTTGTCACACAGCATTGGGATCTGGGGCATTTCACTGAAACAGGGGTGAAGGGCCGTGAGAGAAGCTGAAAGTGCAGCCCTGTCCTTCATAAACCATCTTCACTCGTGTCCCGATAGTAACAATTAGCAGCTGCACAGGGGTTTCCCCGGTTTAAGCTGCTAGATTCCACAGGTACAAAATACCAGGCAACCAACCGCCTTCTTTAGCAAGGCCCCAGGAGAAGGTGTGGCTACAGATCAATGACATCATGGCTGGGTGTGCAGCTGCCATTTAGACCTTCTGGCAAGTTGATGGAGGAAGCATTGTGGTGGACATCAACCACACTGAGCTTATAGCAGCTGTAGGCAGATGACCCACAGATAAGCATGCTTGGCCTCTCAATGATGTTAGAGTGCTTAAAAATGAGCAGGGCCAACCCAAGATCTAGACTGCCACTGTCTACAACAAGATAGCCTGGCAATATGGTCAGTGTATCTATGGGACATGTGTTCCTTATCTACTTTCCAGAGGTCAGATTGTATCTTGGCCTCCAGAGTCACTGAGTTCCTACCAGTGGAGTCCTCCGCAGAGATGGGGCTGGATGGCCTTCCACCTTCCCGTGCTCATCTCTGTTCATCCAGTGCCCAACTTGGCTTCTCTTCCAAGAGAGGAAGCCCTAGGCTGCCCCCACTGAAGCATTCTGAGCCAGCTTTCCTAAGTCTTCCCTTTGCCATCACACCCCCTGTTCTCCAGTTTAGCTGAATTGTGTCATTTTGGCCAGGGGACTTTTAGAATCCAATAAACTAATCAATGGAAATGAACTAGTCTGACTTCCCTGAAAGCATTCCAAATGGATTCCAGGCTTAGTAAATACACACCAGCCTCTGCCCTGAGGTACCTAACTTACCCACAGTCAGCTGTCTACCGGATTCCTAAGTTATAAGTCAGTGCTTTGGCCAGGAATGGAAGCACACACCTTTGATCCCAGCACTCGAGATACAGAGGCAGGCAGATCTCTGAGTTTGAAGCTAGCCTGGTGTACAAAGTGAGTTCTAGAACAGCCAAGGTGCAGAGAAACTGTGTCCCCCCAAAATAAATAAATCAGTGCTGTGTTTGTGTGTGTTATACCTGCTAGTGACTTGGGAATAATACATAGTAAAGAAAAGGGAATGTAGCTTAGACACTTTCAAAGACAATGGTCAAGTAAAACTTATTCAATCATGTCTGTATATTTTGTTCACAGAAACCCTATATTACTCACACTCTCTGGGGCCAAAATAGAAAGCAGACTCACATACATAGGATTTAGTCTATCGCACAACCATGGCCGCCAATGGAACTATCCTGTCACAGACTACAGAGCCAGAGTCCATGAAGGAAACCTTAGCTATATACTGCTATTCATTATAGCCAACAGGATATTTGTAGCCTCTCCTAACCAACGCCCACACAGATGTGATGATGTATGGAGAAGGGTTTTTTCCCCCTAATGAAAAGGGTAACAATAACTACAGCCTGGTAATATAGTCTGGGTTTCCCAAGATGAGCTAGTGTCTCATAATAAATATTCATGAGAGAGACGTGAACTATACATTGTATTCATGGGTCTGAAATGAATTTCCATCATGAGTCACAACTGAGTAAGTCACAGGGCCTTAGGTATAGATAGCCTAATTAATCTAATCTCTCTCTCTCTCTCTCTCTCTCTCTCTCTCTCTCTCACACACACACACACACACACACACACACACACACACACACACACACACAATTAATTAATTTTCTTACTGTGACAAATTTCCCTGACAAAAGTAACTCCCGGAAGAGCTTTGCCTGAGCTGACAGTTGGCGGGGATATGGTCCAATCGAGGTAGAAAGAGGCATGGCAGCCAACATGAGAGGCAGTTGTCACATTGCACCGGCAGGCTGGAAGCAGAGGAAGCAACTGCTGGTCCTCAGCATCCATTTCCCTTCTCATTCAGCCTGGGATCCCAGCCCATGGAATGGGTACCACCATATAAAGAATGGATCTTCCAGCCTCTAGTCACCTAGGCTAGGAATGCTCGGATATGCCCAGAGGTTTTGTTCTGTCATGATCCTAAATCCCATCATCTCACCAATCAAGAGAGACCATCACACAAGCACACAGAAGAGTTCACAGTACAGGTGTTCTTCCTGGGGCCTGGCCAAGGGCCAGTAATAACTCTTGGACACACCCACCAAGGGTGTAGTACACCCACCAACAGAGTACTAACTCTTGGCCACACCCGCCAAGGGTAATGGCCCATCCCTTCCCATCCTAAGCAGCTGAGGGATTCAACTGGGCAGGCCCAGACAGATGCAGAACACACAAGTTCCATTCAGTCTTCTACTTCTTATATAAACATTGAGCATTCTCACTGGGCTCCTAACTAGCTGAGATGTGGGTACTCCGTTCTAAGGCGACTTTACAGGGCTGATAAGCCCACTCAGACTTTCAAGTCACGGAAGAAACAATTCCTTTAATTCTATCCAAATGGCTCTAGATACTATAGTTCTGTCCACGGCACATTTATTTCAGGACAGGCAGCTGTTTCAACTTTTCTGGGCAGTGAATTGTGGCCCAGGCATTCATATCTGATACACAGATAACCTCCTAGTGGCCCAAAACATGCCCATCTGTGCTGATGGCAGAGAGCCCATGAGGAGGTAACTCTACCCTGTCTACACAGGCATGAAATGTCCTCCAAGACACATCCTCCACATCTCCGAAGGATCAGCTAGCTATTCCTACTGCAAGGAGCCAAACTTAGCGTGTTTTCCCACGTCTTTGGAAAAGACACGAACTAATTTTGGTTTAACCCAGGGGAAAAAAAGGTGAATTTAAGAAAGAGAAGTTCATTTTCTCAAGGTACCACTTACACAGTTAAATTCAGCAAAATTCTTTTAAGTCATTGACATAAACACATTGATTTTTTTTTCTTTTTTTAGAAATATTGAACCACAGAAAGTAATTACAGCAATTCTTAGGCACCAGGATTATCACACTGCTCAAGTTCCAGAGTCCCGTGAAACTCCACCCAACCGCAGCTCCGAGTACCCTGAGCGTGGACTGACTTCTGAAAGCTCAAAACTGAAGGAGGAAGCGTATTTATAAATGAAGTATTCTCTCTTGGGGGCAAAGATGACATAATTTTGAACTACGTAAAAAGTAAAAGCTTGGGGCCAGGATGTCTTTGAAAAGTTTCGTTTGTTTTAAGTCATCCTTTTGAATAAACAGCGCAGGAACAGGGGCTGCGCATAAACTGAATGTGGGCTCTACCCGGCCTGTGCCTCGGATGCTTGGCGCTGGGATCTGGGATACAGATTTCACAAGCCAGCGCTATGCAAGGCATCTTTGGTAAGCTTCACCCTCTCCGTCAGTAAACATTCACAAAGCCAGGAGTGCAAGTGGACAAGTTCCTCCACCGAGAAGCAAGTATGGAAACTTTGAAGCCTTTCGGAACTTTTTTAAGGTGTTTTTTGGTTTGTTTGTTTGTTTGTTTTTTTAAGTTCTCTTTTTTTCTTTTGGTCCTGGTGGACTGGCAATCTCTCCAAAATACAATCTATGCTTTTGTCCTTCTGAAGTAAAGCTACACCACAGCAAAGCTCAGGGGATGTGACTAAGGTTACGGGGACTGACAAAGGAGAATGGCTGGGCTGGGGACTCCTCCGGGTATCGACAAAAATCTCAAATAAGTTAGAGAGAGAGGCACTCCATGCCATACACTCCCCAAATACCAAGCGGGAAAGAACAAAACCAGGCACGCTCTCGGGGACTTGTGGCGTGTGAAGCAGGGTGGCGGTCCTCCGGAGTTGTGGACCGGGTGGGGCCCTCGGCAGGAGATGTTTACCCCACACAGGGACCCTCTGGGCCTGGGCTCCAGGCCAGCGTGGCTGCTGTTGTGCGCCATCGTTACAGGATTCTTGCAGTCCGGGCCACCGCCAGGTGCTCCGCGGTACCTGGCGTCCCCCGCCTGCCTTTGTGCAGCGCGGGGCCCATCACTAGTGCAGGCGGGGCTGCCCCGGTCCTCCCCATGCCAAGGGGACAGCTGCTGGATCAGCTTGCCAGGGACTTCACACTGGTGCCCACCCAGGGGAGGGGACCCGAGGGACACAGGCGTGCCCCCCCACCTTCCCTGAAGGAGAAAAGGTTCCTAGTCCCATGACTGTGTTGGTGAAACCAGATGTGCTCACACCCTGGCTTCCGACAGCTGGCAAGAACAGGAACACTGCCACCAAAACTTTCCCGGCGCAGAAAGCCACTTCTGAGAGTTTTCCTTGCCCGCCTTGGTCCCTTTTCCCGGCCAAGACCCGGTTTACAGCAAACAGCAGGAAATCGGCGCTCCAGAAGTGCATACTCCCGCGTCCACCTTCTCCACCCCCTGGCCTGGGCAGCGTGCCCAAGGTAGGTGCCCCGCTCCAGGGCTTCCTGCCTCATCCCAGGGTCAGGCGTTCTGGGACTCGGCGCAGCCAACTCACCATGGTGACTCCCGCCGCGGTTGTGCCTCTGCTGGGTCCGGCTGCCTGGGCACTGGGGCTGGAACGCGGTTTCCTGGGCGAACTTCAAAAGTTGGTTCTTTTTGCCAAAATACAAGCTCCAGACACCCAAGCACTCACAGGAGCCAATGGAAACCCAGATGGGACTCCATCCAGGCGGGATCCGAGACGCTAGGTGAGACAAGACTTAGTAGACCTGGTGCACACTCGGACCTGGCGATCGGCAGCTGTCTGGAGATGCAGCCGATGCGCTCTGCCGGACTACTTGTCCAGCTTCCTTGCCTGGACCCTCTTTCTCATAACACTTAATCCGAACTCTTCTCTGGCTCTGCCTGGGCTCGGGCCGGGCAATCTGTCCATAAATGGAGAATTCAGCTCGGGTCTGACCAATCAGAATTTGTTTTTGCAGCGTCACTCCTCAGGGAAGCCGAGGTAACCAACAAGCATGGAACTACAAGTTTCCAAAGGACTCTGGATCCTGTAGTCCTGCGGCCTCACTAGCCTGCCGAGCACGCTGCTGCTGTTCGAGCCGTCCCCAGGGAAACACCCCCAAACCAAGAGGATGAAAACACTCCCGGACACTAGGAAACTACTCTTATATCTCTTCCCTTTAAGGGGAAACTTAGCATTCATTTAGCTCCCAAATCGCATGATTTTCCTAGAAGTTTTTTTTTAAAGAAATATTTTATCTGCATAAAAGATCAGATTCGTGGCCGCAGCCTAAAGGAAATTCTCTTTTTTAAAAAAATTATTTTTGGATCGTAAGGAAAATCGAAACTATTTCCTCCACCCGTCCTTTATACCTGAATTAATTTCCTTAGAAAACAAGAATAGAGAGAGCTCTGTCCTCTGCGGTGTCCGGTTTCAGGAAACCAGGTAGCCTAGGAGAGAAGGGAACACAGATTCCTAAACAGGATTAGGGGAGGCTGGTGCCTTGTGTAGAGAGCCGAGGAAGTAAGCCAGCGGGGCCACCGCGGGGCTGCAGCAAACGAGAGTGTCAGAGGAAAAAGTTCCAGGATACAGAAAATCGTGAGATTTGGTCACCCGGTCACCCTCCACGTGAATCTAGGACCCTAGAGTTGGGATAGTAAAAAAATCATCTTGGCTAGGAAGGGCTTTGCTGTTTGTTTGTTTATTTGTAATGCGGTGCATACCTACAGAGGACTGTGACCAAGCCAGCAGAGGGAGGAAACGCTCATACACCCTGCAAGAGAGAAAGACCTAGGAAAACCACTTACGTGAGAGGTCAGGACCAGAGTTCACAAAGCACAGTTTCATGTGTGGGACAGTGCTAGGGATCACTACAGAGGGAAAGCAGCAGATCTTGGCTTCTTGTGAGGTGGAGGATGGAGTGTGGAGCCGCTGCTAACGGAACAAAGGAGCTTTGTCTTGGGAGGGGTGGTCCAAGGATATCCCGGAGGTACTGATGAAGGTAGTAAAACTGTGAGTATACCCAAAACTACTGGGTTACATTTTAAAACAATCTTATGGTATGTGGATTATATTGATTCTTAAAATAAAGCGTGCACACATGCCTCTGAACATGTGTGGAGTTCAGAGGGCACCTTGTGGGAGTTGGGTCTCTCCTTCTCCGTGTGGGTTCCAAGGATTGAACTCTAGTGGTCAGGTGTGGCAGCAAGTGCCTTTATCCCCTGCGCCATCCCACACCGATTTAAAAGGTAGTCATGTTGTTTGAATTTTGTAACTATTCCCACTGATAGGGCAACAAAGAACTAAATTTCTTCCACGAGTGATAAGCTTCAACTATCCCAGACCTTACTGGCGTTATAACTTAGCATATTAAAGAGCAATAGTTGGGTATGGCGCCTGCGGAGCTGGAGGATCTACCTACTTTGCCAGCCTGTGAACTTGACTTAGAACCCTAGAACCAATGTGAAAAAATTGAGGTATGCTGGGATGTTGAGGAGGCAGAGAAGGGAAGAAAAGCTTCCAGTTCACTGGTCAGCCAGTCCAGCCTACTCAACAAAGCCAGGCCAATCAGAGATCCTTCCTCAAAAATGTGAGGGACTGGAGAAATGCTCAGTGGTTAGATCACTGGCTACTCTTCCAGGAGACTGGAATTTCATTTCCTGGATCTATGTGGTGGCTCAGAACCATTTGTAACTTCAATCCCAGGGTGTTTAGGAACCTCTTCTGATCTCTTGGGGGCACTGTGTACATGTGAAACACATATATACATGCAGGAAAAAACAATCCTACACATAAAATAATAAAGTAATTTAAATATTAAAAAAGTAAATGGCTATAGCTTCTACATGTGTATTCACATGCTCACTCCACATATACACAAAACAAGAGCAAAGTACAGCAGTGCACACCTGTAATCCCAGATATTCTAGAAGCTGAGGCAGGAGGGTTGCTTCATTCAGCTCAGGAAATCCAGACCAGTCTGGGTAAGAGTGAGACCCATTAAGACAAAAACAAGCAAAATATAATTAGAAGTGAAAATGAAAAGAAGAAGAGACAGAAGATTTGCACAAGCAATGGCCACAAGCCGAGGACGAAGTAGACAGGAAACAGCTCAGAACCTGCCAAGCCTTGACGGACCAGGTGTGACCTCTATGTGCCCAGACCTGACTCCTTACGTCACAGGGGTGTGCCACCTTCAAAACTTGATAAGGCATTTTAATCAGGAGCAGAGACTGCCAAAGGAGAACCCTGAGCTTACAAAGAACACAAGAAACACCAGATGTTAGGTTCAAAATAATGACACATGCCGAAGCTACTGTCTTGTCCATGGGCCAGCTTCATTAGAAACTGAAGATAGTGAAAAATGCTGAAAATACCTCCCTATCTCCCTCCCTCCCTCCCTTCTTCCCCCTTCACCGCTCTCTTAACAAGATCTCTCTATATAGCCCAGGCTGATCTTGAACTCCAAAATTCTCCTGTATTGATACTCACCAGTAGTCTATTAATTTGGAATATATTAAAAAACTGCCTTAAAACTAATTACCAATTCTATTTTTATTTGAGAGGGGTTTTCCCCCACTAATGAAGGTTTTTTCTTTTTAAGCATTTTAAAATTCTTTTTTTGTGGGGAGGATGCTAGGAATATAGTTCAGAGGGTGAGGACCTGCCTAGCATGCACTGAGCTCTGGGTTTAAGACCAAGCACATCATAAACTGTGTGAAGCAGCCAGTGTCTGTTATCTCAACATGTAAGTTATAGAAGCAGAAGAATCAGAAATTAGAGGTCATTCTCAGCCACACAGTGAATCTGAAGCCAGCCTGGGCTATGCAAAACTCTTGTCTTAAAAAAAAAAAAAAAAAAAAAAAAAAAAAGACAGCTTTACTAAATATCCCAAGTAGTCAGGACTCAGATGAGAATGTAATCCCAAGATAATTTATTTCATGATTTTTTAAAATATTTATTTATTTTTATGTATACAGTGTACAGAAGAGGACACCAGATGTCATCATAGATGGATGTGAGCCACCATGTGGATGCTGGGAATCGAACTCAGGTCCTCCAGAAGAGCAGTCAGCGCTCTTAACCTCTGAGCCATCTCTCCTGCCCCTTATTTTATGATTTTATAACACATTCATTTTCTTTTCTTTTTTTTTCTTTCAGGGGAGAGTGCTAATGCACTAATCCCCAACTACCACAAATTATGCAGTCAAGTTTCCCTGAATTTGGGGAAATTGTAGGGATCAGCACATCCAGAATGCGATGGATAAGCCTCACCTGGGAAAACCACCTTCGTGATCATGGTATCTCCCCTGCCAGGTAAGTATACCATATTCCTTTTCTAGATTTTGTTTTGTTTTCTTGAGACAAAGTGTCATGAACCCAGGCTGGCTCCAAACTCGCCAGGATGATCTTGAACTGATCCTCCTTCCAAGAGCTGGAGTCTATGTGCAACAGCATACCCAATTTATGTGGTGCTAGGAGATAGAACTCAGGGTCTGTGCATGCTGGCAAACTCTCTATCAACTGAGCTATTTCCCCAGCTTATAATATATATAATTGTTTTATGTTTGAGCAATAAGTCAGATAACTAGATTCACTGGCATATAAACTTGCCTTTGAAATTGACTATAAGATCTTAATTTTTCTGAGCTTCAACCCCCTCATTTATAAAACATTTTTGACATGGTTGTGAAAATAAGCACATGTAAAAAGACCCACAGAGGTGATTTCCTTCTCCCACCATCTCCTGTGTTCCAGGTCAGCATTCAGATGTGGGATTCTGAGTGAGGTCAAGCAGCCCAGCTTCTAAATTGTATGTACTGCTGCATACTGCTCATGGTTACTGCTGCATGAGCATTTGTGAAATCCTCAGGAGTGCTCTCATGGCCCAGCATCATCAAGGCTCCTCTCTGTCTCCTTCATCACGGTTGTCTGGACCTTTGAGTGTACAATCAATCATATGTGATCATGTGATCCAGCCACTAATATCACCAAGACTCCCCGGGACCCCTCCACCTAGGGAGGTTCAGCTACTATGGCCACAAACTTTGATTTAACTGGGGGAGCCCCAGTTTGTGCTTTTTTTCTTACTTTCTTTTGGTTTCCCTGTGCTGGGGTAAGGGTCTCACTATGTCCTGGAACTGTCTCAGACTCCCAAGTGGTAAAACTACAAGCTTTAGATAAATTTATCAATTGTGCTTTTCTGACTCAAAAGACTTAGTTTAGTTTAAATGAGAGATTATATAGATATTCTTATTATATAGTTCTCTCTTTCCATTATGTGAGTCTTAGGGATGGAATTCAGGTTGTCCAGCCTGGTGGCAATTGCCTTTATCCATTAAACTATCTCATCTGTCTGTCCCCAAATTATGTTTTTACAAATCCTTATCTTTGGGGCTGGAGAGATGGCTAAGCAGTCAAGAATGCTTTTTTTTTCCAGATGCCCAAGATCATTTCCCAGCACCAATGTCAGATAGCTGTGAGCTGCTTGTAACTCCATCTCTAGCCAGCCCTCTGCTGGCTTCTCTGAGCACTGCACACAAATGACAGACTACCCAGACACATACTTACAGGGCAAACATTCTAACAAATCTTAAAGATTTCAAAAGTCCCTGCCTTCTGTTCTAGCTTGTTTTCTGTTGCTGTGGCAAAACACCATGGCTAAAGCAACTTTCGGAGACAAAGGTTTCTTTCAGCTTACAGCTGAAGTCTTTCAGGAAGGGATGGGCTGCAGGAACTCAAGTCCGGAACCTCAAAGCAGGAGGGACCATAGAGATCCCACTTCCTGCCTTGCTCCCCATCGCTCCATAAGCCTGATTTCTCATACAACCCAAGACCACCTGCCAAGGGGTGGCACCCCCACAGTAGGCTGGGGTCTCTCAAATCAATCATTGATCAACAAAGTGACCCCACAGACTTAATCACAAGCCAGTCTTATAGAAACATTTTCTCAAGTGAGGCTCCCGCTCCTCAGATGATCTTAGCTGGCCTGAAAAAAACTAACCAAAAAGACTTTTTTTTCCAAGACAGAGTTTCAGTGTTGTCATGGCTCTGGTTGTACTAGAACTTTATCTATAGACTAGGCTGGCCTTGAACTCGCGGAGATCTACCTGCCTCTCTAGTGCTGGCATTGAAGGCATGTGCCACCAGCAATCAGCTACACATAACTTTTAAGATGAATAGTTTTCCAAGTGTATCTATTTTTCAGAAACCTCAGAAATATGCTATCAGATTTTTGCTGTTTGGTGCTGCAGAACAACCCACACACTCAGCCCAGAGACTTTAATTCTCACTTAAAGCCTCTTTCCCGACTGTAAAACTTACTCCAGACCATGGTGACACTGTTCAGGTAAGTCCCCCCTCCCAGACATATAATAATGCTTTTCAGGTCCTCAGCCGTACCTTAGCATGATTAACCTCACTGTAGCTGAGTCTGGATGCAAAGGAAGAAAGAGAGATACAAAAATAAATTTTATATGAAAATATATTATATGAATAAACACTGATTTTAAAACAATCTTCACTAATGCATTTGGGGGCTGGGATAAAATAGCCAGCCAGAAAATAAGATCAGGCAAGAAAACTAGTTTCCATGGCAATAGAATGAAAGAATTTTCCACAAGCATTCACAACAAAGTTTAAAAAAAATAGCATTAGGGGAAAGCCAGCAACAGGAGCTAAGGAAACATGCTTGTCGCATCATGTGAACTCTCTGATTAAGCCCCCACCCCATTTCAGGCTTCACGTGTCTCTGGTTAAGTTTACTAAGTATCAGCAGGACTGTACCTAATCTTCCCTACAACCTTGTTAGCTCCTTTAGAAGTCAAGAAACCTAAACTGAGCTGGGTTTTAATCCACCCACTGAGTAGGCAGAGGCATATGAATCTCTGTGAGTTCAAGGCCAGCCTGCTCTGCATAGTAAGACCAGACCAGGATTACGTAAGAGGCACTGTCTCAAATGCAAACTGAACTGAGAAACTTGGAAGTAACTTGTCCAAGCAAATGCCTCATCAGATCCATAGATCTACCCGACTCTGCAGTTCAGCTCTTATTCCGTGGGCAGAACTGCCTCAGCAGCAAGGTCCTGCAGAGGAAGGCTTCCAGAATGTAGGCCTGAGTGAACACTTAGAAAACCCTGGCCCTCTCCAAATCTAGGCTCCTTAGGAAAATTACTGTCTTTTATGGAACATTAGATTTTAAAGGCTGGGGGCACAGCTCAGTTGATGTAGTACTTACCTCATTCAGGCCGCAGCATCCTATACACTGGGTATGGTGGTATACTCCTGTAACTCCAGAATATACACTGGGAGGAGAAATTCAAGCTCATCCTCAGCTACACGGCAAGTTCAAGGCCAGCCTGAGCCACAAGAGACCTTTTCTTGAAATACAATAAGGATTATGTGTGCGGATTTGGGGTGCCGCTGAACTCTAATTGTATGCTTAGAATGATGAGAAATGGATTGCCAGCACCACAGGAAACTAAAGAAAGTAAGAATCACAACTGCATAAAAAGTTCAACAACTTTACACATTGTTTTTACCCTAAGTATCTGATGATCTGAAAGCATGATGTTGAACAGACTTTCAGTAAGACAATGTAATATGTAGTAACTGTTGGAAGAAATGTATGGAAATGTATACGTATGTTGACAGTGGCATGCACATGTGCATTTGTGCACATCTAAGTGTGTGTGCATGCACATGGATGGGTGTGGGCCTTCACATGCCATAGAACAACCTCAGTGAGTTGGCTCTCTCCTTCCACCATGTGGAACTTAAGGGTCATCAGACCTGACGACAAGCCCCTTCAGTGACCAAGCCATCTTACCCTCCTAATTATACTATTTTCTGATTTAAACCAATATCTATTTTTCTTCCATGTTTTTCAGTTGTTGGGTTTTTTGTTTTGTTTTGTTTTTTGGTTTGTTTTTCAGGACAGGGTTTCTTTGTGTAGCAGCTCTGGCTGTCCTGAAACTCATTTTATAAACTAGATGTGCCTGCCTCTGTCTCCTGAGTGCTGGGATTAAAGGCATGTACCACTATGGCTAATTCTTTCCTTTCAGTTTATATATCAATATCTATCTATCTATCTATCTATCTATCTATCTATGCATTCAGTTTAAATAAATATATATTATTATCATCACTATTTTATAATTCTTATTATTTTCTGACTCTGAGGTCAACAGTCCACTCTAGAATTCTACCCCCAACTTACACACCCACCCTACCTACTGTAGTGTTTAAAAGTAATAAATAATAATTTTACTCCATCTCCTAATACAGAGGTAAGTGTTGAAAATGGCCAAGTCTCTTGGATGTACTCTGTGTAGAAAATTTATTTATTTATATGTATGGGTGCCTGTGGAGGCCAGAAGAGGAAGCCAGACTCTCTGGAGCTGGAGTCACAGGCAGCCGTGAGCCCCCTGACATGGGTGCTGGGAACTGAACTCAAGTCTGCTGGAGGAGCAGCGGGTGCTTTTAACTGCTGAGCCCTCTCTGTGTCTATATCTTGCGTTTCTTCTTTTCACCGTCAGTTTTTGCTTTTTTTTTTTTTTAAAAAAAAAGATTTATTTATCATGTATAAAGTATACAGATGTCATCATAGATGGTTGTGAGCCATCATGTGGATGCTGGGAATCGAACTCAGGACCTCTGGAAGAACAGTTAGTGTTCCCAATCTCTGAACCATCTCTCCAGTCCCAGTTATTGCTTTTTTTAAATGAAATTTTTTTAGACTTAAATTCATAAGACTTAATTTTATGCCTACATGTATAGATGTGTACATGTGCATGCAGAGGTTGGCAGAGGGCATCAGAACCCCTGGGGCTGGAGTTACAAAGCCACCACCTGGGTGCTGGGAACTGATGCAGATCCTCTAGAGGAGAGAGTGCTCGGAACCAACAGCTATCTCGTGAGCATCCAAGAGCCTCCAAGTTTTGTATTTATTTTTGTGACAGTTATACAATCAGGTAACCATCAGGTTAGAGCCTCCCACCACGTGGGTGCTGTAAATCCACCGCCTCAAGTGCCTTTACCCACTGAAACTGAACAGCTGGGTTGACTTAAGACTGGGTCTCACTGTGTCCAAGACTGGCTCTAAATTTCTCTCTCTCTGTCTCTGTCTCTCTCTGTCTCTGTCTCTTTCTGTCTCTGTCTCTCTCTGTCTCTGTCTCTGTCTCTCTCTCTCTCTCTCTCTCTCTCTCTCTCCCTCCCTCCCTCCTCCCTCTCTCCTTTTCTTTGTTTTTCTCTGAATTTCTTATCCCCTGCCTTCAGTGTTGGGGTTACAGATATGTACCACCATCCTCCATTAGTGTGGTGCTGGGGATCAAACCTAGGGCTTCAAGAATGCCAAGTGAACACCCTACCAACTAAGCCACATCCCCAGCCCTGAAACCATTTTAAGAACAAAAATAGCAAAAGCATGGAATGAACCTTGTCTTTTTTTAAAGCACCAAAAACTTTATTATTTTTCTTAAAGGGAAACAACTCCTGAAGTGAGCTCATGCTTTGCCACCTCCTTAAAAATGCAGAATGTCAGGAGCTCTCTGAAGACTTCAAGGTCAGTGCTAGTCATACTGCTTTATTGCATGCTACACAGAATTGAGATCCTTGGGGACCATTGAGCGACATTGAGTGGCATTGCTACTCTGCTTTCTGGCCCTATATGGCCATCATCATGCAATTCTCTTTTTATTTATTTAAGTGGTAGCTTTAATTAATATTAATTACACACACACATACAAAAGAAAGAAAGAAAGAAAAAGAAAAGAAAAACCATAGCAGAGGAATATGTCTGTTTTCTGCCTTTGGGAGCCTCTTTCTGAATAAATGGATGCTCTTTCTATTGATTTGAATGTCCCTCATTTAGCTCAGAAATGTCCTTTCTCCTTTAATTTCAGCTTGCAAAATGGAAGAATCCTGTCATGATCCTGACTTGGGCCCCAGAATGACAGGTCAGCGGGTTGCCCAAAGCTCATTGGACACTTCTTTTTTGGCTCTGGATTGGAGTTCCAGGGAGGAAAGGGTGGGGAGGGACAAGTGATCTTCAGAGCCCAACTCACTGTCTCAGCATGTCCTATTGTACCACCTAGGTCAGAGGTCATGTCAGGTCCCAGAAGATTCTGCTCAGACCAGGTGTCTGTCCAGCTGCATTCTCTGTAGATGTCAGAAATGGTCCCCTGTAGCCTAACATCTTATTTAAGAGAGGTGGGGAGAGGCCCATGAGCCCAGCAACTAGGGACACTGAGGCAGAGGATCTTGAGTCTGAGGCCATTCTGTCCAATTTATCAAGTCCCTGCCTTACCACATCCTGTAGGGCTGGAAAAATGGCCTGGTCAGTGAGGCGCTGCTGGGCAGGCAAGCTTGAGGATTCTAGCTCCATCCCAGATCCACATTTAAAAGCTAAACAAAAGCTAGGTGTGGTGGCATGTATTTGTAATCCCAGTACTGAGAAGGCAGAGGCAGGTGGACCCCTGGAGCCTACTGAGAAGTGAGGCTAGCCTATAAGGTCAGCTCCAGGAGAGACTCTGACTCAAAACCAACAAAGATGGAAGAGTCCTGAGAAAAGGCACCTCAGGTTCTTTTCTGATCTCCATTCACATGAACATACATTTGAACATGAACACACACACACACACACACAAAGCAAATATGAACTCATTGGTAGAATGCCCGCCTACCATGTATGAGTCTCTGGGTTCAAGTCAAAAAGCAAAGGAAAATAGGAGCAGAGAGTTGGACTTGTCGGTAAAGATGCTTGCTACCAAGCATGACAATCTGAGTTCCATCCCTAGAACCCACAGGCTGGGAGGAAAGAACAGATTTCCACAAATTGTCCTCTGACCCCTACACACACACATATACATAAATAAAGGTGAAAATTTGTAAATAAAGAGATAAGCCATGAGGTTGTGGTTTCTAAGAAGGGATCAGGTGGGGCAGGGACTCTAACCGGAAGCCATGCAGCACCCTGCCCACTGCATGTGTCTACAGTCTTAGCTCAAGTGCTGTCTTGACAGAGCTTCAGAGTTAGTTCTAATCATCTCTTTAGTGGGAAAAAAACTATGACCTCGGGCTGGAGAGATGGTTCAGAGATTAAGAGCACTGGCTGTTCTTCCAGAGGTCCTGAGTTTGATTCCCAGCAACCATATGATGGCTCACAACCATCTGTAATGAGATCTGGTACCCTCTTCTGTATACTGTATTCATAGTAAATAAATAAATAAACCTTTAAAAAAAACTATGACCTCATAATCTCATGTCCATTGTCATGTGCCCCTATAAATATCAGCAGATGTAAGAAGTGATATCATTTTTTACTTCATTGTCATGTATTTACATTGATGCTTTATGAATAAATGCCTTTAAGGATTTGCATATATGAGACTAGATGGATCCACTCAGTGCTTAGGATGATATGTTTTGGTACATATTATATTCAGAGGAATTTTTTTTCATGCCTGAGTATGTGTGTGTGCATGCAGAGTCCAGAGATGTCACCTGCAGAAGCACCATTTACCTTCTTTGAGACAGGCTCTCTCAATGACTTGAGGCTCACCAACTAGTCTAGACTGTTCCAGCGAGCACCAGACCTTCTCCTGTTTCTGCACTAGGGTCACAAGTACATGACACCACACCTGGTGTCTTTACTGCACTATCTCCCCAGCCTGGGATGTACTATGATTAGAACATTTTTTTAAAAAAGATTTATTTTAGATATATGAGTGCTCTATTGACTTTATGACAGAAGAGGGTTGTGAGCTACCATGTAGTTGTTGGGAATTGAACTCAGGACCTCTGGAAGAACAGCCAATGCTCTTAACTTCTGAGCCATCTCTTTAGCCCTGATCAGAAGATTTTGATTAGAATATTTTTTTTAACTTTATTTATTTATTTGCCTTGGTGTTTGCCTGGAACTGGAACTACAGACAGTTGTTAGCTGCCATGTGGGTGCTGGGAATCGAACCCGGGTCCTCTGGAAGAGCAGACGGTGCTCTTAACCACTGAGCCATCTCTCCAGCCCCAGATTAGAATATTTTTTACTCCTGGTACTCAGCATGTTGATAATGTGGCTTCCAGCCATTGCTTTCCCCTTTGATGTATGTGTGTGTGTGTGTGTGTGTGTGTGTGTGTGTGTGTGTGTGTGTGACTGGAACGCCTGAAGTAGTGACTGGTGCTTGCCAGGCTCTCAGCCGGAGCTGCCATAACAGATGCTGGGCATTCACCACTTTCTGTACACCCAAAGATGTCCTTTGCCTCAACTATTTTACATTTACATTTCTGGGAGCATGCTTCCCTTTCTCTAGGAGTTTACACTCCTATACAATCTCCTAAACCACTCTACCCACAATCCTCTAGTCCCTCTAAAGCAGCAAGTGTCACCCTGAATGAATGAACTGAAGCAATGCTGCGGGCTGATTTAGACAGTGGCACAGGTAGACCTTGACTGGGCAAGCTGATAAGAGTGTCTCTTCCTTGCCTGACTGATTGTCTTGAGGCTATTCAGGAAAAGTGGCTAATGGCTGTCCTGGGTGATGTCCTTCTGTATCAATGCAAATAAATAGGCTGAGGCTGCCACCAACAAACAGGAGATGGTCTCTTTTATTATGTTCAAAGGAATCTCAAAATAAAGTCAACAGCACAAAATTATTGGTTGTTTCTCACAAGAGAAGTGCTTCACTGGAGGGTAACAGATGATCACCATGTGACCAACAGTGCTATTCTAAAAGCAGCTGGTTGGTTTGCATGTGAAATATCCCCATGGGCTCAACTGTTGGAACACTTGGTGCCCAGCTGATGGTGCCTTGTAAGGTTGTGAAACATTTGATTATGGAGCCTCAGTGGAGGAAGTGGGTCACTGGGAGAGGGCTTCCTGAGTGGAGAGGCAATGTGACCAGTGGCCTCCTGTTCCTGCCGCCATGACTTTCCCAGCCAGCACGGACTGTGTCCTTTCTTACACAGAGAGTGAAAATAAACATTACTTGCTTTATGCTACCTTTGTTACAGCAATAAAAAGGATCACTAGTTCAAGAGCTATGACAAATCTAAGCTTCTTTTTTTTTTTTCTGAGTTATCTGGGCTATTTGTTTTTATTGGAGACTTTTCAAGGGGTCTTCCTCTATCAAACTTTATTTTCTTTAACTGGAAATAAATCCACAGCTTCTTTTCTCAGCAGCATTTCAGCTTCTTTTCTCTGTATGTCCTGAAAGATCCAGTGACTCTGTGGAATCAGTCTTTGCTCTGAGATGTTCTTAAGTTTTCTTAGCCTTGTAGCCCCACCCACACTTCCTGTCTGCCTTTGGCCACCCTTTCAGTGATGCAGGAAATCTGGCACAATCTGTCAGTCTCTTCTCCTTGTTGCCTGACAATTTTTTTTTCTGCAAAGCAGGAAACTGAAGGACCATCTCAGCTTTTTCTGCCAAAGTTCAGAGGTCACTTTCCTATGGAACCTGCATGTCCAGTTTATACAGCATACTATCAAGCAGTCACTATCAGAACAGTTTCTTCTCCAGTGGCTAACTGTTGCCATAAAGTAAATTCCACATGAAGTTTCTACAATGCCCACCATTTTCCTGAAATATATTGGTGCTGCCAGGAGCAGACCTGTCTCACTGTCCAGAAAAGTCTAAGTTCTTAAAATATTTTAAATGCCATATTCTGCATGTCTTTGAAGTGTTTGAAGACTACCTATCTAATTGAAATATATCTTTGTATACCTACAAAAACCTAACTAACATGACTATAAGTTTGGTTATCATAGATAACTAGTAATCTGCATTTCTCAATTACACATTACAATTTTAAATGAGTTACATAAGCATAATACCTCAATCAAGAGTAGAAAAATGCATACAGCATAGCAAAATTGACCTTAAGTTTGTATCAATAAACCAAAATCCATCTTTCTTTTCTAATCATTCCTATATCCTCCCGCCTGTTTTTTTTAGAGATTGACTATGACCATTAACCATTTATAATGAAAACAAACATTAATAAGTAATATTTTGGGGAAATTGGATGAAGCTTTCTTTCTTTTACTGCTTCATGCTGACATAGGACGTTGGGGATCTCATGCGGTCTTGAGGCTGGATCACCTCAACTGGCATCTTGGAAGCTGATCTTCCCATCAGAGAATTTTCAGGTGGCCTTGGCAAATAAAACCACATTTGCCTGGAATCAACCCACAGGTTTTGATCTGGATTCCTTACATGATTCTTCCTCGACAATTCTAAGCTTCTAAAGTAGTAAATTCTGCTCCAAATTGTATAAAATGGAGAGATATGTGCACTTTTATATTATGAGCTGTGGCAGATTAAAGGTACATTATAACATATAAAAGGCTGTAAAACCGGAGCAAATGCTGTGTAGTAATTTATGCTGTCCTAGCTCCTGTGACTTCTCAGCTTTAGTTCTTTTCTGCTTTAATTTTGTTTCATTTTGTTTGATTAGGGATGATTTCACTGTGCTGCTCCTGCTAGTTCTGATTTCTTGGATACCAGGGCTCTCCTGCCTCAGCACTCACTCTGAGAGGCTAAGGAAACTGCCATTAGGCCTGACACCTCCTTTTTGATTAAAAAACTGGGAGAGGGGCTGGAGAGATGGCTCAGTGGTTAAGAGCACTGACTGTTCTTCCGGAGGACCTGAGTTCGACTCTCAGCATCCACATGGCAGCTAACAACTGTCTGTAATTCCAAGATCTGACACCCTTACACAGTTATACATGCAGGCAAAACACCGATTCACATAAAATAAAAGTAAATATTAAAAAAAACCTGAGAGATATGAGCGTAGTATCAGGAAATGATGATCGGGACCAGTCCATAAAAAAAATTGCCTTGGGGCTGGAAAAGTGTTCAGTGGTTAAAGTACTTGCTGCTCTTCAGAGGACTAAGTTCTATTCCCAGCACCCACCCAAATGGCTCACAACTGCCTGTAACTCCAGTTCCAGGGGATCCAATTCCCTCTTCTGGCCTCCTTAGGAAGCAGGTACATATATGGTACAGACATACATGCAGGAAAATCACCTATGCACATCAAGTAAAATTTTATTTTATTTATTTATTTTAGAAACCTCTGTGTTAATAGCCCTAGCTGTCCTGGAACTCACTGTGTAGACCAGGCTGGCCTCAAACTCACAGAGACAGATCCACCTGCCTCTGCCTCCCCAGTGCTGAGATTAAAGGCATGTCACACCACTGCCTGACTTCAAATAAAAGTGTAAAACAATGATTGAGGCTGGAGAGATGACTCAGTGATTAAGAACACTTGCTGCTTTTTTTTTTTTTTAAAAAACACTTTTATTTATTTATTTGCCTTGGTGTTTGCCTGGAACTGGAACTACAGACAGTTGTTAGTTGTCATGTGGGTGCTGGGAATCGAACCCGGGTCCTCTGGAAGAGCATACAGTGCTCTTAACCGCTGAGCCATCTCTCCAGCCCCACTTGCTGCTTTTGCCAAGAACCCAAGTTTGGTTCACAGCCCTCTCATCACATGACTTACAACTACCTGTAAGTCCAGCTCCAGGGAACCTAACTCCTTCTTCTGGATTCTGAAGTTATCTGTACTCACACATGAACCCATATACAGATACACTCGTCTACGGTTAAAATAAAAATACATCTTCAAAACAAGACATGTCTTTTTTTTTTTTTTTTTTAAGGTAATGTACTGATGAGGTGTCTTAGCAAGTGTAAGGACTGCCATGCAGGCCTGATAACCTGAGTTTGATCCCTGGAACCCACAGGAAGGAGACAACTGACTCTTGAATATAGCTCTCTGCCCTCATGATGATTACTTGGCTATCATCTTGACACACACTGGGAAAGAGAGCCTCAACTGAGGACATGCCTTCATCAGATTGGACATTGGGGGGGGGTTATAACTGCTAATTGATATGAGAGGTCACAGCCCATGTAGGTAATGCCTTCCCTGGGTAGGGGGTCCAGGCTATATAAGAAAGCTGGCAGAGAGTCTGAGAAAAAGCAAGCCTGTAAACAGCAGCATCCCTCCGAGATTTTTGCTCCATTTCCTGCCCTGGCTTCCTTCGGTGACAGACTGTGAACTGGAAGTGTAAGTCACATAAACCCTCTTCCTTCCCAAGGTGCTTTTGGTCATGGTGTTTATCACAGCAATAGAAAAATGATTAGAACAGAC
>PVIH01002417.1:85000-150000 GCA_004025045.1 Sigmodon hispidus
ACTTATCCTGCAATCCCAGAACTTGGGAAACTGAAACACAAGGGTTCCAAGTTCTGGACTATCCTGGGTTACAAAACAAAAGCCTACAAGTGAATTAAAAGCCTGCACATGTTCTGCTCTTTACTCAAAGTCCCTCTCCCACAGCTGCTCAACACCCTTTCTCCTTCGCCCAGATTGTTCCAGGGCCTTTTGAGTCTCACCTTCTCCCAACCCCCACCTAGCATGCACAACCTGGTATAAACATCCAGTCACCACCCAGGTTGTAACCTAACTGACTAAGTTGGGTTTCTATTGCTGTGATAATATGCCATGACCAAGAACAACTTGAGGGGATATTTCAGCTCAGCGTTTGTAGTTTATCAATCAGGGAAGTCAAGGCAGGGACCTGTGGGCAGGAGCTGATGCAGCGGTCATGGAGGAGTGCTGCTCACTGGTTTGCTCCACATGGCTTGCTCAGCCTGCTTTCTTATACTATCTAGGACCACTTGCCCAGGGGTAGCATGGCCCATGGTAAGCTAGGCTTTTTTTTTATATCAATCATTAATCAGAAAATCACCCACATACTTGCCTCTTGCAGAGGCTAGACAACCACCTACAAGTTCAAGGTTAGCCTGGTTACATAGCTACTCTCTTTTTGTCTCTCTATATATCTACATATCTCTCTCTATATATATATCAAGCTAAAAAAAAATCAATGTGAAACATGTTCTGTCCTCCTACCTCAACAAAAATACCTTAGAACAACCTGGAAGTCCAGGTGGAATTTATAATTCTTGGATTCCTTCGATTCCTTGCCAGAGCATGGGGGTGAGAAATGACAGTAATGAACATCTTGTATAGGAGAGGAAGTAAACGGGTGAAGAGTTTGGAGAAGGTCAGCGGTCATTCTCTCTCCCCACCTATGACGTGTGTGCAGCCAGGCTTGTTAGAGGAGAAGCTGGTGGTCAGCAGATGATTACGCTTAGGTAGTTCGGTAGACCAGAAGGCCTAACTGCTCAGTAGAAAAGCTCAGAGCAGAAAGGACTGAGATTATAGTATCCTAGTGATAGGGGATGGGAGGGAAACAGTGTGCCCTGAACTTAGGGAAGGTGTTGAGGTTTCTTTCCTGCCCTATGTTGGTTTCTAGGATCTCTGTGAGGCTAGCACCTTGTAGCTTCAGCCAGTGAAAATTGAAGTAGGTGATAAACACAGGTGCACACACATACCAGCAGCCTTATGTCAGACCTAGTTTTCACAAGAAAATGTTTTGAGGTGGAGTGGTTAGGGTGATGTCATAGGGGATTTGAAGCCTGGCCTTTCCTGGGGTCAGCTCCTCATCTCACTAAAAGAAATAATAGGTATAAATAAGTTAAAAGTCATTGAGTTGGTATTTGCTCTGATATCTGTCTTTTCATCTCAGAAGAAGCTCAGCAGGAATGTGAGAGAGTTTTGGATGAGAAGCAACCTAACTTTCTTCCCTAACTTGCTCCCTCTTTCTTCCTCTCTCTTCATCTCTCTTTTGACAGAATTTCTTTGTTCTTTGTATAACAGCTCTGGATGTCCCAGAACTCATTTTGTAGACTAAGCTGACCTCAAACTCATAGAGATCCTCCTGCCTCTGCCTCCTGAGTCCTGGGATTAAAGATGTGCGCTGCCGCCACTCTTGCTTTCTATTGCTGCTCTAGAACACTGACCAGAAGTAACTCGTGGAGAAAAGGATTTGTCTTACAACCCTCAAGTCACTCTATATTGCTGAGGAAGTCAGACAGGAGCCCAGGGCAGAAACCTGGAGGCAGAAACTCAAGCAGAGGCCATGGAGAAACAGTATTTGCTAGTATGATCCTTATGGCCTGGATACAACCGGGACCACCTGTCAAGGGGTGGCACAGTAAGCAGGGCCATCCCACATCAGCCATTAATCAAGACAATGCCTTACAGACCTGCCTACTGTCCAGTCTGGTGGAGACATTTGCTCTTTCCTAACTTGGGTGAAGCTGATGAAGCAAATAATCAGGCTACTCCCCAACACTTTGGACTGAATAAAATAAAGCCCAAGGGGCCAGCCTTGCCTGGGTTCTCATTAAGTCACCCTTAGACTGTGGCTAGCCTGCAGGGCTTCTGGTCACTGGAGAAGGAGAACTGTAGGGTTAAGGAAGAGGTAACCATTTAGGGCAGAGGATCACATGAGCCCTCTCCTGATGGTAATAGGAAATACTAACAAAAGGAAATAAGACAGCTTGAGTCAGGCTGAGAAGTAGCCCTGTGCCTAAAGCATGCTGGCCACTCAGGCATGAGGACTGGAGTTTAAATCCCCACAACCCTCATATGTGCTGGAGATGACATGGCAGCTCTGGATTTAATGTGAGACCCTGGCTCAGCAAATAAGATGAAAGAGAGATCAGGGTGATTTCAGACATCAACCGTGGGCCTCTACATGCACCAGCACACACAAACATCCACATATACATGAAAAAATATATATGTATAGACATACACAGAAAAGGGAAAGGATGGAGGATGGGAAGAAGGAGGAAAGAAAAATAATAACCTGGTCTTCTTAGTAGAGTCTGACCTCCGGGATTCATTTTGCTTCAATTCTGTCCGGACATGACTCATGAGAGAAGATTCTTCCTGAAGCCTTTTAGCCTGAGACTCTAACCCAAGCTTATATGCCCCCTCTCTCTCACTCTCTTGAACTTGTGTTCTGTAATATCCCACCACATTGCAGAACATACCCTACTCTAGCTTTGGGGTTGTTTTGTTCCTCTTGTTGTTTTGTCTTGTTAACAGTCTTATTATATGTCCCTAAGCTGGCCTTGAATTCACTATGTGTCCAGGGCTGTCCCTTAACTTTCTATCCTCCTGCCTCAGCATCCTGGGATTACAGAGATAAAAGGGGACTGGTGTAATAGTGTCGATTACCATAGATAGCACCTGTATTTTAATCTGTAAGTCTAGTGACATTATCTCTGTCCTCAAGTCTTCAATTTCCTCTAGTTTCTTCGGAGACACAGCTCTAAATGTGTTCAGGTGAAAACTTGGGGCCACTGAGAAGATGCTGGGTGAGATTGTACAGAAAACAAAGAGAAATAATACCAACTGAAATCTGCAATGCCTGGAAGGGGCTGAGGTCATGACTCAGTTGGTAGAGTGTTTTTTCTAGTATGCATGAAGCCTTGGATTTCAACCCAACACCAAATAAACTGTATTCCCAGCAGTAGAAACAGGAGGAGGCGGCTTAGAGGCTAAGAGCACCGGCTGCTCTTCTAAAAGACCTGTGTTCAATTCTCAGCATCCATGTGATGGCTCACAAGTATCTACAACTCTAGTTTCAGGGGATTCAAGGTCCTCTTTTGGCCTCCTCAGGCACCAGGGATGCATGAGGTGTAGGCATACAGGCAAGTAAAACACACATAAACATTTTTTTAATTATTTTTTTTTAGAAGCAGAAGGATGAAGAGTTCAAGGCTAGCCTTGTTACCTAGTGAATTTGAGGTCAGTCTATGTTTAGAGTTTCCCTCCACTAACTCCCCCCAAAGCCGTAGACAGTAGGATAATGGTTTACAGAAATGGGGGGAGGGCACAGGGAGAGGAGAGATGGACAAAAGATGGTTGATATAAAGCCTGACATGCTATATGAAAATACTAGCAGGTACCAGGATACAGTTAAATGCAGAGAAAGAATGATTTCTATGCTAACTTCCATGGTAAACAACCAGTGACAATATAATTCTAAACAGTAGAAAGAGGCTGGAGAGACGGTTCAGAAGTTAAGAGTGCTTATCGCTTTTGTAGAGGACCTGAGTTCAGTTCTCAGCACCCATGCTGGGTGGCTTACAACCACATGTAACCCCAGTTCCAAGGGATCTTATGCCCTCTGTGGGCACTCACATGCATATACACACAGAGACACACATCTGCACATAAATGGAAAATTACAATATAATGGGCCTAAGAGATGCCTCAGTGTTAAGAGCACTGGCTGCTTTTGCTGAGGAACACAGTTTTGTACCTACATGGTGGTCACAGCTATCTCTAACTCCACTTCTTGGGGAGCTGATTCTCTTCTGCCCTCTGTGGATGCCAGATTCATATGGTACATACATATGTGCAGACAAAACACTCATGCACATGAAATAAAAACACTGTCTTAAAAGAAATATCTAGTAGTGAGACTATATCTTGAAACATTTCCATGAACATGTACAATTTTTTTTTCATGTATAACAGGCTGCTCTTGAACTCACTATGTATCTGTGGCTAGCCTTGAACTCCCAGTTCTTTCTCATTCACCTCCCAAGTTCTAGGATTGCAGGAAGGCAGTGACATGCACACGTTTTGAAGAATATATTTCCTTTTTATTCATGTGTGTATCTCTCTCTCTCCCTCTGTGTGTGTGTGTGTGTGAAAGAGAGAGAGAGAGAGAGAGAGAGAGAGAGAGAGAGAGAGAGAGAGAGAGTGTGTGCATGCCATGTGCTTGAAGAAGCCAGAAGAAGGTGTCAGATCCCCTAGGGCTAGAATTACAGACAACTCATAGTTGCCTGATATGGGTGCTGGGAACTGAACTCAGATCCTCTGGAAGAACAGTACTTTCATTCTTAACTGCTGAACTACCTCTCTCATCTCTAGCATGTACAATTTCTATGTTTCACTTAAGTAAGAGGAGAAGGAGAAGGAGGAGGAAGAAGAGGATGAGGATGAAGAGAAAGCAAGCAGGAAGAAGCCTCTTCCCAATACAGTAGATGTTTCCACTCTGAGAACTTGGGTGATTTCCTTCCAGCCATCTGTATGCCATATCAGAACACTTGTTTTGGCTACCCATCAAGAAGGCAAGCTCTCGACATCAGGAGATAATAACACCCACTTATCAAACTTCCCCTAGTTGCTAAGCATCATGTTAATATGTATGCCATCTCTCTTCTTCTTCACTGTATCCTTGATAACTATTTCTCCTGCTTCAGTGCAAAAATAAGGAATAGAAGCTTTATAAATGTTAGGCTGTGTCCCCTGGTCATACACCTAGTAAGTTGAAAGAGCTGTGATAACGGTGATGAGGATAGAGATAATGTCAGAGATGATGGAGACTGCTAATACTAGCCAGGAATAGACTGTGTGACAGTTAGTTTCCTGGGAATGATATGTTCACTATTTTGGCACAAAACGCTCATTAATGCCATTTTTAAGTGGTAGATCTGGAATAACAGTGTTTCTTATGTGAAAGTGCCTGGTTTCAACCGCTCAGCTTTAAACAAACAAATCATAAGGGCTGGATAGATGACTCAGCTGGTAAAGCCGTTACCTCACAAACATGAGGACCTGACTTCAATCCTCAGAACCCACATGAAAAGTCAGGTGTGGTCTAGGCATGGTGGCACAATCCTTCAATGCCGGCACTCAAGAAGCAGAGTTAGGAGGATCTCTGTAAGTTCAAGGTCAGACTGGTCTACATGGTGAGTTCCAAGACAGACAGGGCTCTACAGTGATACCCTGTTTCAAAATAAATAAATAAACAAAAATTAACTAAGTAATTTTTTTTTAACAAAGTCATACATGGTGACTCACACTTGAAATCTCAGTGATGGCAAAATGGGAAGTGGAGACAGGATCCCTGGAGCTCATTGGGAATCTGAAAAATGGTACCCAGATCTCCACATTTGTATGCATACAAGTGCACCCACCTGAACATGCATAAGACACAAAAATATAGATAGATAAACAGATAGATAGATAGATAGATAGATAGAGATAATAGATGGATAGATGAATGATGGCTGGGTGGGTAGATGAATGGATGATGGCTGGCTGGGTAGATAGATGATGGATGGATGGATGGATGATGGCTGGCTGGGTGGATGGGTGATAGATGGATGATGGATGGATGGGTGGATGGATGATGATGAATGGATGGATGATGGATGGAGACAGTCACTATTGGTTTCCAACTCTAAGTATTGACTCTACCATTAGTCAATCTTGTGTTTGAGTCCCTTGCTCTGTCCTCTGAATTCCAGAATCCCACTCCCTTCCTCCTATTGTGGATTATTAAACTATAGACTCTCTGGCTCCTGAAACATTAACTTTACAAATAACTTTGCCACTTAGTGCCTCTCATAGCCTTGGACAGCCAGTTTCAAGTCAAACAGAGTCCCTACTTTGAATCCAGCAGGTGTAATATTTTTCAACTTTGAAAAAAACCCAAAAACATGTTTTCTTAGCTTTTTGAGATAGCACCTCCCTATGTCACCCAGGTTGGTCCTGAGATCATCAAGTGAATGTCACCGTACCCAGCATGGAAATACATTGCTTAGGGCTGGAGAGCTGATACTGAACCAGAAAAACAGCCTCAGAAAAGTCATCTCAGTTCTATCTGCAGGAAGCACTTGACTTTCACTGATCACAGTCTCTTGGACAGTCAAAGGCAAACCCAACCTCATACCAACATGGCAGAATTGGCTGCTGTCACATCGTGCAAACACTTCAGGTGTTCTTTAGAAGCTGGGGTTCCCCACTTCATTACAATGCAAATTCAAGTTTAGAAAGAGAAATGGTGGGACTGGAAAGATGGCTCAGAGGTTAAGAGCACTGGTTGTTCTTCCAGGAGTTCTGAGTTCAATTCCCTTAAACCACCTGGTGGCTCACAACTATCTACAATATGTGTGCAAACATGCATGGATGCAGAATGTTGTATACATAACAAATAAATAAATCCTTTTTTAAAAGAAAAAAAGTAAAATGGTGACTCAAGACAAACCTTTACCACCACATTTTCTCTTTACAGCTTTTGCAATATTATTTTCCCCAAGTCCCCAAGAAATGGACTGAAACTCTGCCCCTCTATAAAGCCCACTATCAACCCCAGACATCTCTTAGAAAAACATTTATCTCACCTGAGATAGTCAGCTCCCACCACCTCTCTCTCTCTCTCTCTCTTTCTCTCTCTCTCTCTCACACACACACACATACACACACACAGTGCCTGAGCAAAGCAACTTTAGAAAGAGGAAAAAACCTGGGTTTAAAGCTCTGTGGCAGGCAGACAATTTGCTTGGGGAGGCAGGTGGGCACTGCTAGATGCTCAGCAATGAGACAAAATCAAACAGAAAGAAAGTAGAGTTTCTTTTGCTGTGGGTTCAGAGACTGCAGGCTATGGTTAGGCTGCATGGTTCATCATGCTAGGAACATGTGGTGCAGGCTGAGAAGATAGCTCAGTTGGGAGAGTGCTTACCTACTGTATCTGAGGTCCTCAGCTTGCTCCCTAACAGTGTATAAATTGGCATTGTGGTGCAAACCTGTAATCCCAGCACCTAGGAAAGAAGGGCAGAAGGACCAGAAGTTCAAGGTCATCCTCAGCAGCACAGGAAGTTTGAAGCCAGCTTGGGCTATGTGAGTCTATGTTAAAAAAAAAAAAAAAAGTGATTACTTTATGGTGGCCAGGAGCTGAAAGGGTCCCAGTGTTCTCATCCAAAGCACACCTCTAATAGCACAACTTGCTTCCATTAGGCCCTCTTCCAGCACCACATGCAGAGCAAGCCTTCAACATCTGGGCCTTCAGAGCTGTTCCAGACCCAAACTACAGCACATCTCAGTCTTCTCATTGTCTTCAAAATGTACGTCTGTTCCCTGGAAGTATTCCATGGCTTCATGCCCACAGTGTGTGTCTCTGTCTACATATGGGGGGGACTCTGAAGTAGGGCATGGTCATTAAATTGTGTGCACTCAGAGTTGTAGGTGTGGCACAGTTGGGAGTGTTTGACACAAAAATGCATATCAGACAATCATCTGTCATACCTGCAATGTCTACCAACCTAAGTACATGAATCCAGCATGATTGAGGTTTCACCTTTAAAGACAATCAGATCTGCCCAGACATTTTCTAACATTTAGTTATTAATTATTTCTGATACCCAGGACATTGTTTGGGTCCTTTGTGTCTATATCTTTGCTGATGTCACGTTTGCATACATTGTTCTTGAGCCTTTATTAATCACAGATACGACAATTAAAGCAGAAACTGTGTGGCAAGGCTGTGAAACACTGTCGCACAGAACTTGACCCCTGGTAAGCTCTAGAGGAAAAAGTGAACTAATTAGCTCTGACTCACGGCTGGTTCCTGTGGAAAGGCACATCACTGAAACTCATTACAGCTGCTTCCAGTGAAGCAACCCACCGGGTACACTCACTCCTCTGAGCTAGTAGAAACTCAGGCTGACAATCTGTCCCAGGCAGCTAATGATGGAGATACACATGCTAGGATCTTGGGCTTTTCCAGATTGCTTTCAATACTCCAAATGCCAAGCCATCAGAATTTTAAAAAATTTATTTATTTTTTGATCATCGAAATACAGCAACATAAGGATGTACATGTAGACTGGGAGATGACAGTTACGACACGTATGGTGTGCGCCTCTTGGTCTCGCTGCTTGCTGTGGGATTGCTGGCATTGTTAACTGACTCTTCAATCAGAGACACATTTCACTATTGGGGAAGTGGGTGGATGCAGTCTTAACTAACCATGGCATCACCAGACACTGTAAAGCCAGGCTGGGGAGAGGTATCTGAAGTGGCATTGCTTGTGGCTAACTGGGCCAGCTTTCTGGTCCCTTCCTGAGCTCTTGTAGGAGTCACTGATATTTTAGGGACATCTTTGGAACCATCTGCATTGGGGGAGAGCTCACACTATGGTAGAGCAGATTTTGGGTCACGTGCATAGGTAACTGACAATGCAGGATTTGTCTTATGGAAATAACACATGGCAGGGCTTGGTATGTGGTTCAGCTGGTAGAGTGCCTGTCTAGCATGCATAGGACCCTGGGTTTAATCCTCAGTACCACATAAGTCACAGGTGACAGAAAATACCTGAAATTCCAAGACTTGAAGGGTGGAGGCAGGAAAATGAGAAGTCCAGGATCTGTGATGCAAGATGGCTCATCAGGTAAAGGCAGTGCGATCTCTGCCACCCACATGGTAGAAAGTGAGACTTTACTACTGCAAGCTGTCCTCTAGTGGCACATGGATGTCATGGCATACACATACTTATACATAAGTATAGTTTTTCAACATAGTTCAAGGTCACCCTTACCTATATTTGTAAGTTCAAGGCTAACCTGAGCTACATGAGATCCTACCAGAAAAGGTTATATAAATCATGTGTCTAGTGTTTTTCTCTTCCTCCTCCTTCTTCTCCTTTTTTTCCATCTCCTTTTCTTTGTTTTTCTCTTCTTTGGTTTGTTTGTTTTTCAAGACAGGGTTTCTTTGTGTAATAGCCCTGGCTGTCCCGGAACTCTCTTTGTAGACCAGACTGGTCCCAAACAAACCTACCTTTGCCTCCTGAGTGCTGGGATTAAAGGTGTGCACCACTGCCTGGGCTGTGATTTTTCCTTAAGTATCTTCTTACATGCCTTCTCTCCTTGCCACTGGGTGCAGGGCAGTCCAAGCTACTGATACCCTTTTCTGGGAAACATCACTGGTGGAGGTCTGCTGAGTGGCATCTTTGACCTGTCCCCTAACTGAGCCTGCTGCAGCCAGGGGCATCATTTCACAGTATATAGTTCTAATTGTGCCCTCCAGCTCCCACCATTTGAAACCCAGTGCTGCCTTCTCCCAGAGGCATGCGCAGTCCAGTGCCAGGCTCACTCGTCTCTTCCGTCTCCTTTTCTCCTTCCATCCCTCTACCTCCTCTAGCTTTCTGTCTTCCCATCTCTCTGAAGCCTTTTCCAGTGTCCTCCCTGCTGATGAATCCCAGGCATCTTTTGATCTCAACACCAGCTGCCATCTCAGAGGTTTTTTTCTAAACTCCCAGGATTCCGTTAATCCTCCTTGACGTGGTTTGTGTTCCTTTCCTTTAATATTTGTGTTGATTTATGGTTTTACAAGTTCTTTGGCTAACATCTGTCTTCCTTAGAAAAGTAACTAAGACAATATCTCTCTTGCTTCCAGCCAAAGGATCACAAAATTTTACGTAAAAATAGAAACTTCCTCTTTGCATATTTAGAGGGAAAGTGATCTTTTCTGATGTATGCAGATAAGAGGACTATTTTAAGTTAGGATAATAAAATAATTCATTTTTTCCCAGGTGTATTAAGTCCTCAGGAATCTCTGGGCATACTGCTGGAAGGTGTTCAATTTCTAGTTGTCTTATCTGGCAAGAGACAGGAGTGTGGATCATCTGAAATTACAATAAAAAAGATCAGACTGAACTGTGAGTTTGTCAAGTAAAGCTGACCACAAAGAGGCCTCTGAGGGCTGGAGAGATGGCTCAGTGGTTAAAAGTACTAGCTGTTCTTCCAGAGGACCTGGGTTCAATTCCCAGCACCCACATGACAGCTCACAACCATCTGTAACTCCTGTTCCAGGGGCTCTGATGTCTTCTGGCCTTATTAAGCACCAGGAACATGTGTGGTGCATAGGCATGCATGCAAGCAAAATATCCATACGTAAAATAAAAACCAGTTAGAGCATCATTCCTCCCTGACACCATGAGAAGATAAAATATTCAGTGCTTGGTAGAAGCAATGATGCTGTCTTCAATTAAAAGAGGTATGAATATGGTTGAGTTCTTTTTCAAGGACTCAGTAGACCTTAGAGGTCCACTCTGTTCGCTCCATGATTCACCTTCTCAGAGACTAAGATATTTTTTAGAAATCTTTGAGGTCTATTTAGGGTCATTGTCGCATTTACTACCATAGTGTGGCTAGGAGTGTGTATGTATGTGTTACAGGATTCTTATTTTTATAATGATACCTTTGCTCTATATTGATAGGGATTAATAATCCAAATTGCTCTCCTAGGTATTAATGGACAACTGTAGAAATGAGGAAGGTATCCTAATTTGAGGGTGAAGGGATGATAGTATTATCTAAATATCCTGTCCCTGTTTCTCTAATCCAGTCTATTTGTGTTGCGTCTTCAACAGGGATCTATTGGCCAAGGGTCTTAGGAAGGCTGTCCATGGAGAGAAGAGAGGTGGAGGACAATGGAGTGGGCAGGGTTTACTTTCATTCTTTTCTTCCATACCCCTTTACTTAGTAACAAACTCCTACCCATGACCACTCACCAAGGATTACAAACCAATGTTTTATAGGCCAAATTAGTTCTTTAGCTATGTTGATAGATTTTATTTGACTAGAAGTATGTTAATTTTATTTTCTTTCATGCGGTTTGGGATTGAACCTATGTGCTCTACCACTGAGCCATATCCCCAGTCCCTACAGCTTTACTTATACCTTCTATACTGGCTAGTTTTATTTATTTCTAAAGATTTATTTACTTATTTATTTTTTAGGGCTGTGGTGGCACACAACTTTAATCCCAAATCTCTCATCTTCAAAGAGAATTTTAGACTGCTTGGCTAATGGAGAAGGCACTTTCTAAGAGGAGTCAAAATTGTAGGGTTTTGGCCTGGCAGTTGTGGTGGTTGATGCTTTTAATTCCAGCACACAGAGGGCAGAAGCAGGCAGATCTCTGTGAGTTTGAGGCCAGCCTGCCTGTTGTTTGTCAGTTTTTATTTGGGCTCTACTTTTTTTTTAAAAAAAATATTTTACCTTTAATTACATGTATGTGTTTGTATGCATGAGTGCAGATAATCAAGGAGCCACAGAGAGTGTTGGAGCCCCCAGATGGGGAGTTAGAGGTGGCCATATAAGTTGCTTGGTGTGGATGCTGGGAACTAAACTGGGGTCCTCTTCAAGAGCAGTACATGCTTTTAACCATCTAGATATCCCTCTAGCCCCCCTTTCTGTTTGTTCTTGATGCTGGTAATTGTGCTTGGCTGATATTTCTAATGTTTTTCACAATATATTCTTTGTGAGGTAAAACTTGAGCTATTGTGGTTGTTGCTTGGATGTGAGTTGAATTTTAATTTTTGCTTGTGTACAGGATCCCTTCTGAGTTACTGCAGTTCAAGCTCATTTAGTTTATGAGTCTGTAATTTCTCTGTTTGAACCACTTAATCTTTGTCTAGCGCTCCCTTAGAGAGATGAGAGCTCCAGGCTTTCCAGAAAATTCTACTTGTTTACCCACATCTTTCTATTGTGAGTATTCCTTCACAGGGCTCACGTATTGAAGCCCTAATGACCATGGTGTCAGTCTTTAGAGATGGGGCCATGAAGGGGGGTGGGTGGAGTTCAGAGTAGGTGGGATGCTCATGGTAGACAAATGCCTGGATATTATCCTTGGGAGAAAATTTAAAAAGGAAATTAGACAGGCTATGTCAGAAACAGACTCACTTGTGTCTTTCCCCTATGCCAGAATTACTAAATAACAACAAATTCACAAGGTATATTGCTTCTGCCAGCAGCGACTTGTCAAGAAGCCCTGATGCCATAAATAGCCGGCTGAGGCAGCAGGAGCTTCTTCTGTTCCAGTCTTAAGTAGCAGCGTTAACTGTCAGAGGACACATCCTACTTCACACACTGAAAGGGATCTGTGGGTTACAGAGTGTGAAAGGGGCCACAGCAGAGTTGAGAGAGTTTGAAAGAGACCAACTGAGAGGCAGAGAGGGAAGAGCACAGGATGTCACCGGAGTCTCTGCAGGGGGACAGAAAAAGGAATCTAAGGTTTCTGCTCCTGCTGGATCAGAGCTGAGCACAGCCTCAGAGGTGTGAGGAGTGGGCCACAGAGGGCAGGATCCGGATCAGTGCGCAGGTGGAAGGCAGTTCCGGAAAGCAGAGTCAACAGGAGCTAAACGGAAAACCTTGAGACAGTGGAGAGTCCTCTGCTTGCTTGTCCCTGACACATACCCTGGGTGGTCAGGACAGGTCGGGGAGGGGGTTGATCCCAGGGTTCTGTGTTCTCTTTCTGGGTCCAGGTGAGGGAACTAGGCCCTTTTCTTTCCTAGTCTGCTGTGTCTGGTAAATACTTGGGGCTATTTTTCTTACTACTATGATTTTTATACTTTCTGTTTATTTTGGTTTTTTTTTTTTTTTTTGAGACATGGTTTCTCTATGTAACAGTCTTTTGTTGTCCTGGAACTTGCTTTGTAGATCAGGCTTTGAACTCACAGAGATTCTCCTGCCTCTGCCTCCCTAGTACTGGGATTAAAGGCATGTGCTACCACCACCTGGAAGAGTTTAATATCTTTATTCAGTCCCAATTTACTGTGTGTGTGTTGTGTGTGTATGCATATATATTTTTCTTCTGTGCCTATCATAACTACCTGATAGGGCACCTAGTATACTTCACACAGTAAAATATGTCTGTGGCTACAAAGGATGAAAGAGGTTATAACAGAGTTCAAGAAGTTTCAGAGAGGTTCTTTGGGGAAAAAAATCACACACACACACACACACACACACACACACATATGTATACACACTCACGTGAGCACATACTCCAGCTATGGCAGAGGAATGATCACTTTTGAGTCAAGCTTGGTACAGCACTCATTTATTCACATAATTAAAGTTAGTACAACAGTATAGGGCTTCTCCTGTTCTCCTCATGGAAACAGGGGTACCGTAGGTCCAGGTTCACGACGTCTGTTCCTCTGGATCTGGTCTAAGCCTCCTGGTTCAGCCTCATCTGCAGTGAGTACAGGATCCCAGGTCTCTGATGGAGGAGAGCCTCAGCATGTCTCACCAGTGGAGAGGCCTGATAAACTCTGATTACTGTGGCTGAGGCCTCACTTTTTATACAGGTTTCTTCTCTATCACTCTATGCACTCCCAGCCTGAATGTGTCATTCATTGCTTATCATACTTCACACTCTTATGTCTTGTCCTTTCTTGCTAGTTCTATGCTTATCATTCCTGACCAGGGTTTTTCACCCATGGTCTTACATGCTCCTTACACACACACACACACACACACACACACACACACACACACACACACACTTGTTGTTGTTGTTTAGACAGGGTTTCATGTATCCCAGGCTGGGCTCAAATTGGTATGTCTTTTAGGATGATCTTGAACTTCTGTTTCTCTTGTCTCTACCTCTTAAGTGCAGGGGTAACAAGCCTGAGCCACTACTCCCAGTATTTGCCATGCTGGGCATAGAACCCAGGACTTTGTGCATGCCTGGCAGGCATTCCATCAACCAAATCTGCAGCCCCAGCCCTTCCCTCCAAATCTTCCTTTATATTTGACTCTTAACATTTTCTTTTATGTCTTCAAACGTTACCAATGAGAATTGATGGAGATTGCAATGTTTCTGAAGGTAGACTTTCATAGGCAGGCAGACCCTAACTGTCGGGGTCAGGTATCAGAGAAATCTCTGAGCAGGGCCTAAAGAAAAGACTATCTGAAGGGAAGGTGGCCTCAAGCAAGTGGTACCAACAGAAGGCCTGGTCCTGACTTCCTGCACCTCAGACAAGGCCCGAGGACATCTCAGGTACAAGATGCTCATGCTTGTATTCCTGAACTTTTGAATAAGAGAGTTCCTATGTCCCAAAATGTCTTCTCCACAATGGACACATCAGGTCTCCGGTTCTCTGCTCATCACTCTTTTAATGACTCTTCTCAGTGATACCCGGGATGAAGTCAGTGTGTTTCCCAAAGCTCATAACAAGGTCTGACTCTGACTACTGAAGCATCCATCACCTGTCTCCTTTGCACTTTGCTCCAGGGATGCTCGCTTCCTCTACTCTTTGAGCACATAGCAACACCTGGCCTAGGCTCTTTATACATCCATTTCCTCTCTGTCATGAACTCCTCCCTCCAAATCTTTGCCCCTTTTCCATTTTTCTGTTTTTATCTTATTAAATACATATTAATGGGTTATATAATGTATAAACAAAGATTAATATGATATGTGTAACATTAATATATACTAATGGTTATATATAATATATGTAAATATATACTAAAAGGTTATATATACCTATGTACATAAATAGATACTGATGGTTTTATATACATACATAAATATAAAATATATTAATAGGTTATATAATATATAACAAAATTATACAGACTAATTGTTATATATAACAACATAAATACAGACTAATTGTTATATATAATATATAAATACATACTAATGGGTAATATATATATGTAAGCAGAGTAATGATTTATATGTAAACTATAACTAAATATATAGTGATAGGTTATATATGTATAGATCATATAATATATGTATATTAATATATACTAATGGGCTTCATTATGACATTCCATCATGTATGCAATGTATTTTGATTTTAATCAACCCTATTACCTCTTCCTGTGCCCCTCTGAATAAGAATTGCCTCTCATGGGCTCACCTGGACAAACACTTGGTTCTGCATTGGTGCTGCTGTTTGGGCAGGTTCTGGAACCTGACTTCTGCCATGCATGCCTCTCCTGCCATTACGGATGCTCCCTCTGGAACTGTGAGTTCAAATAACTCTTCCTCTTATGAGTTGTTTTTGGTTATGGCATTTTATTGCAGTAGCAGAAAAGTCGCTAATACACCCTTTCATTCCTGGGTCCTCCTCCTCTTCCTCTTCCCAGCTAGTCCCCTTTCCCCTTCCAAGCTGAGGTTCGTTAGTGTCTGTGACTCAGGGAGTCTCATTAGGATTGTTTTCATGGGAATGGCTGAGGGCAGTTTTGTTCTTTTTTCTCAAGGTGCTGCTGAGATGTCATTTCCTCTGAAAGATCTGTGCTCATATCTTAGGTCATCAAGGATTAGTTGCTTCCCGTCCCGTATTAGCATTTAAGTTGTAGGCTACTTTGATTGTCCAACTCTTCCTCTACACCCTGAAGTCCATGAGGGCCAGGACCTCTTTCAGAAGAGCCTGGTTGTTGGGTGACTATAAATGGAATAAAAAAGTGTTCGGTCTGACCAGTCAAAGACAGAGTAGGAACAAGGCTCTGAGACAGCGCTAGGCCTCTTCCCTCTGGAATCCTGCTGCTTATCTTGTCCATCCTTGCTGGCTAAGACCTTTGCTCGAAGCAGAGAGCAAACCTTCCCACAGGCCCCAGACCTGTCCGCTTCCTCTTCTCTGTTTCCTACCTGTGATGGAGAATTGTGGTCATCAACTGAACCACCTCTGGAATCAACTAAAATCAAAGCTTGCCTTCGAAGGATTTTCTTGACTGGATCATTTGAGATGGGGAGACCCACCCTAAATCTGGGCCACACTGTCTAGAAAAGGACATAAAAACAGCAAGCTCTTCTTTTTTTTTTTTCTTTTTGCCTGCTTCACTCTTGCTGGCAAGTCTGTCTCTCCTGTTGCTGAGGCATTCTTTTGTTGCTATTAGAGCTACTTCTTTGGGGTTCTAACACAGACTGAAGACAGGAAACTCTCTGGGAATCCTCCAGGACTCCAAGGAAAGACTAGGACTAATGAGATATCCAGTCCATGGACTGAACAACTATGGCATTTATGACCTTACAATCAGGAGATAGCCATTGTTGGACCACCCGGACCACAGCCTGTAAGCCATGCTAATAAACTTTATTCTATATGTATACACATATACACATATGGTATATTTATTTATTCTGTTACCTGTGATCCATTAGAGAACTCTAACTAACACAAACCCCACCACAGTTTCCTTCTCTGAGGCAGCCTTGACTTTCCTCTGGGCATTGTGGACTCAAACATACATTCAGTTGCCTAGATCATGTCTACCCTGGTGGCTAATATACACTGTTAACATGGTACATATAAGATCACCTAGAAGACAACCCTGTCTTGGAAGGTGTTCCTGAAGAGGACTGACTTACCTTAATGTAAATGTGGGTGGCACTATCTCATGGCTTGGGCTTTAGTCTGAGTATAGAGGCAAAAGTGATCTGATCATTTAGTTCTCTCTGTTTTCTATGGCAGATATGATGTGGCTGTCTGTGTTACATCTGCCACCATGCCTTCTCTGTCCTGATAGATTATACCTTAACTGTAGGCTGAAATGAACCCTTCCTTCCTTAAGCTGCTTTTGACAAGGATCTTGTAACCACAGTGGTAAAAGTAACTAATCCCAGCACGCAAAGGCAGAGACAGGAGGATCTCTGTGAGTTCAAGGTCAACCTAGTCTACAGATCGAATTCCAGAATAGGCTCCAAAGCTACAGAGAAACCCTGTTTTGATTACACATACCCCAGAAAAAAAGAAGAAAAGATTTTTTGATTTGTTGGTTTGCATGCACAAATGTATGCTCACCTCATGTGTGTCTGCTGCCTGAAGAGATCTGAAGAAGGCACCAGATCCCCTGGAACTTGAGTTATATAATTGAGAGCCACCATGTGGGTGCTGGGACTCAAACTTGGATCCTCTGCAAGTGATCTTGACTGCTGAGCTATCTCTCCAATCCTCTGCCTCACCTGCCTCTGGCCATCTCCCAGGGGTAGCCACACTGGGACAGTTACTTAGGGGCTACGAGCTCCTGCCACTTCCCAGAGACTGCTCCACCTGCCCAGTGACAAATGGTTTGTCTTTGGTCCTCACAGCTTAACTTGGAAGGAGAGGTTACAGTCAAGGGCCTTTAGAAATAGGAACAGTGAAATCCCTGAACACACGGGCACTGAGAGCCTCGGCCACCGAAAACAAAACTACAACATTTTCTTTTCAGCATCATTCTCATTGAAAAACTGAGAAAGAGTATCCTTTCCAAGTCAAGAAAAAAAAAAATGGCTTCCCATCTCTTAGATTCTTGTGTCAAGGATAAAATAATGATATGTTAAGAAGTACGGGGTGGGGGGGCTGGAGAGATGGCTTAGAGGTTAATAGCACTGACTGTTCTTCCAGAGGACCTGAGTTCAATTCCCAGCAACCACATGGTGGCTCACAACCATCCATGATGACATCTGGTACCCTCTTCTGTACACTGTATGCATAATAAATAAATAAACATTTTTTTAAAGAAGGACTGGGGGGCTGGAGGGATGGCCCAGCAGTCCACCCTGATGAAGAGCATCTGAGGCTCCTACAGAGGACAAGTATGCACACTGGCTCACAACTCTATAATAACAGTCCCAGGGGACCTAGCACCCTTTCCGGTCTCACAGGTCCTGTGCACCCGCACGGTGCACAAACATGCTTGCTGGTAAAACCTCACAGACACAAAATAGAAAGCAGAAAGGGAAAACTAAAGAAACAGCAATAGCTTTCTCTGCCACCATGATGCTGTGCTAATGGTGGTTTCTTGAAGGTATTCCATTTAGCCTTTTATCATCACTCACTGAACAGATGAAGAAAGTGAGGCCAGAGATGGGAAGTAATTTTTTTTTCTAATTTATTTTGCCAGTAGTACTGTCAGAATTAAAATGTACATAGTAATCTCTGTTTGGCATACTGATTTAATTCACTTACCCACACTAATGTTAAAAAAAAAAAAAGCAGCCTTTATATAGCAAAAGCCACCCATTGTACATGCACAATTGAATGGCTTCAGTAAACTTCACGGAGCGGTAAAGCTATCACCAGATATCCAGTTTTAGAATGTTTCCACTACCTCAAAATGTTCCCTCAACCCATTTTTGGCTAGTCCACACTCCTACCCCAGCCCCAGGCAAGCACTGATCTATTTTCTGTCACTGTAAATTAGCTTTTCCAGACACTTTACATAAATGAAACCGTGCTGTATCATCTTTCACTTTACTACAGAAATTCCATTTGTTTTCCGAGGTCTACGTGGTTCCATTCTCAACAAGCCGCTCAGAGGTGCGGCATCGGAAGCAAGGAGCGTGGTCCAGTTCCCTTCTGCAGAAGTCTCAGGGCTTCTGAGGACACCATCCTAGGCACTGTGTAGTAGTGGAGAATCGGGGCCGGGTACGGTAAGGGAATCATCACACATACTGATTTTTCTGTTCATTTATTTCACAAACCATATGGAACAGTCTATCTTAATCCATGGGCTTCTCCTCCAAATGGTTTCAGGAATGGCTCCATTCCTGCCCTGGTGGAGCATGCCTGTAATCCCAGCACTCAAAGGCTGGAAGCAGAAGGGTCAGAAATTTGAGGTCCAGCCTGGACTGCACAGCAAGACCACACCTCCCCCCATACCCACGTAAAACCAAATTTGAACTGCAAAGAGAAACCCTAAAAATCTATTTTCAAAACATAATTCTAAGATCCAAAGTGAAATGAGTCAGCCTGCCTAGGCCGGTAAGAAAGTGCCTCCCTGAAAAAGGAAGTGAGGACCAGAAAATATGGGCTCAAGTCCATTCCATTCCTGACACAGCACTAATCATGTGTGGCTTCCTAAAGATTAAAAAACTATCCTCTGGCCCTGGGTCCAGCTAATAATCACAATTTAAAGAACTCCCTGTGCACCACAGTCTTTCTGATTTACCACTCTTCCTCACCTCTTAATGCTTAGAACAGCTCTCTCTAAGGCTGGCAAGATCGCTAGCTTCATTTTCCAAAGCATTATTGGTATTCTAGAGAGGACCCGCAGCACAGAGTTATACAGAGTATCATTTTGGGGTTATCACTACTATAGACTTCTAAATATATCTGTGTTGCAGATATAGACAGTATTAGTAAGGTGCAGAAATTAGTACACACTGAAGTATATGGGCTGGAGTATAGCTTGGGGGCGGGACAGTTGACTAGTGTAATTCAACCACAAAAAGGAAGGGGGGGAACATTATCAGAACTGTTACAGTACAGTCAGTGTTAGTACAGGAATCAGCATATATGCCATTATTATCGTACATAACGCATCAGTCTACTGATGATATCAATACTAATATAATTTAAACATTAATACAGAGAAATTGTATCAGGGCTGGCAATGTGGCTCCTCGGGTAAAGATGCTTGTTGCCAGGCCTGAAAACCTGAGTTTGATTTCCAGGACTAATATGCTATGAAAAAAAAAAGGACTGACTCCCACGAGCTGTCCTCATGTGTACCATGACACTCAGCCCACACATACTGGGTGTATACACACACATACTCAAATAAATAAATAGATCCATAAATAAATGTAACTAAACTATATTTTAGAGAAAGAAAAATAGTATAGGTACTGCTACTGCCCCGATTCCCCCACACCTCCAGAAAATACTCTCACAGACTTTGAGCTAGTAATTCATCAGGTGTTTAACAGTTAGGGCTGGGGAAACGGCTCAGCAGGAGAAGATGCTTGTTACCAAGCCTAAGGGGTCAAGTTCAATCACTGGGAAACACGGTGAAAGAAGAGAACCAACTCTCACAGTCCTCACACCTCTACACGTGCGTGCACGCATGTGCACATATACAAAGTTTTTTTAAGTCTACAGTGTTATCTGTGAAATAACTTCCTTTCCAATCACATAAGGTGAATTACTTGTTTGTGACAGAGTCTTAGTACATAGCCCTGGCTGGCTTGGAACTCTCTGTGTAGACCAGGCTAGTTTCAGTCTCACAGAGATCTATCTGCCTCCCAAGTGTTGGGATTAAAGGCAATGGCCACCAATGACATCATACCCAGCATGAGTTACTTTTTGTCTATGGAGGGACAAACTGAACCCCACTTGTCTCTACTGAGACTATGAGAAACAATCTAGCGCTGAAAGACCAAGACACCAAGGGCTTTCCAGTCATCCAGAGCTATGGTACTAATGGATAACCCACCTAAAGAAAGTTTTCCTGCAAAGAAAGAGACCATCTGAAAAGTTATAAGAATGGGTTGGAACAATATTGTATTTGGCCCAAGCTCAAGCAACATATATTTCTACAGCATAGATTTTTACATTAGACTGTTTTCCTCCCTGTTGCTGTGATGAAAAAGGCTGTGATTAAAAGAGGGAGATGGATCTCTGTGAGTTCCAGGGCAGCCTGGTCAACACAAGGATCAGCCAGAGCTACACAGAGAGACCCTGTCTCAAAAAACAAAAACACACCCCAATCAAAAAAAAAAACAAAAACCCAACTCTGATAAAAATTGACTTAGAGGAGAAAGGGTTTACTTTGGCTCACAGTTCAAGGCTACTGTCCATCATGGCATGGAAGTCTGGGTAGAAGGGGCTTGCAGCTGCTGGTCACATGCTGGCATCCATAGTCAAGATGCACAGAGTGATGAATACATGTTCAACCAGTCCTTTCCACTTTATATAACTCAAGGTCCTCTGCCCAGGCAGTGGTTTCATTGATTAAGATGGGTCTTCCAGTATTATTAATGTAATCAAAATATTACCCTTAGGCATGCCCAGAGACTCATCTCCCAGGTGGTTCTAGACTCTGTCAAGCTGTCAGTGAATATTAACTGTCACATTACTTATTTGGCATTGACTGTTACATTAGTTTTGCTGTTGTTGCTGTATCCAGCTGTGAGCCCGAACTGCAGCCTCACAGTTGAGAGGGGCCAGGTTGAATTGCCAAGCACAGGCTGTGTATCTTTAAGGAACAGCTGCTGGAATGGGATACTATAGAGAAAGTGGCTAAGTGAGTTGGTGGAAGCCCAGAGCTGCATTCTAGGAACTGGTAGAGGAGGCATCTTTCCTTAGATACCACTGGAGGGGCCACCAAAAAAAGCACAGTGGTTTGTTCAGAATCGTAAAAACAGGATGAAAAAGGAGCGTGTCAGCATTGCAACCTTCAAACACACAGCATCAAACTTTACAACCAGCATCCACCACTTTGGAGCAAGGAAAGGACATGGGTGGGGGGTAAAAAGCTCAGCATGGCCAGATACAGAAAATCCCTACTCTTTGGAGGCAAAGGCAGGGAGACCAAGAGATAGAGGTCAGTCTTGGCTGTAGAGTGAGTTCAAGGCTTCTCTGGGCTAGGTAGATGTCTCAAAAATTATTTTTAAAATTCCATTCTTTTTCCTTCATGTGAACACTTCTATCCAGAGGAACTTCGATCCATATCTTTCCTAGATTACTTCTGCCCTTGGAATACATTGTGGTTCTTTTGTGTGTGCTGAGACAAGTCCAGAAAACAAGTTCAAGAACTGGGAGTGTGTGAGAGGAGCAGAGAGGTTGGGCCAATGGCAGAGTCTCTGCTGAGAAGCAGGCAGGCTTCTATCTGAAAGGGGAATTTGGATCTGCCTGTGTTCTTAGTTTAGCATTCAGGATGCCTCAAGGAGGTGGAAAACCATGGGAACACCTGGGACCTGTGATGGGTGCTGTTTCTTCTGTTCAGAATTTATATTCCATCCTGGAGGCTGTCTTAAAGACAGTTCCTAAAGACAGTGCCACAGCCACAACCCTTCAGTACCTACTTCAATGCTTGGAAAAGCACCTTGTGTGGGGAGCTGAGAATGCGGACAGGACCTCAAGCCTCCCTGGACTTGCTTTTATTAGCCTTAAAGATTTATTTGTGTACTCATTTATATGGCGTTCTCTCTCTCTTTCTGTGTGTGTGTGTGTGTGTGTGTGTGTATACGTGTGTATTTGTGTGTACAAGCGGATTCTTATCAGGCCAGAAGAAGCATAAGATCCCTTAGTGCTGGAGTTGGAGATAGTTTGGAGCCTCCACATCCCAGGAATGGAGCTCCAGTCCTCTGAAAAAGCAGCCAGCACTTTTAATAGCTGAGCCATCTTCTCAGTGTCTTCCACTGGCCTTAGATAGAGGACCCATTTATCCTTAAACACTAGCCTCAAACTAGCTAAGGAAAGTCCTTCCAAAATCCCTTTGCAAAGGAAACCCAATTAGAAATTTGAAAAGGGGAAGCTGGCAGAACATGCTTATGCCATATCAGTGAGCTGTGGCTATACCAGATGCAGATCAGGCAAACAGGAGGAAGCTCCTCCCTCGTGTGTCTCGGGAGCAGCAGCCCTGTGCAAGACTACCTAAGCAACACACCCAGGTTGGGCACAAGGCCAGTGGTCTGGTGGGAAGCAGTAGTTGAGATGGGATCAGAAGGCTTATCACTTGTTCATTTCAATAGCCATTGGACGCTGGGCCTCATAGCTTGGTCAGACTGCTTTCTTTCTTTTTAAAAATAATTTATTTATTTTTATTTTCTGTGCATTGGTGTTTTGCCAACCTGTATGTCTGTGTGAAGGTGTTGGGTCCCCTGGAACTGGAGTAACAGACAGCTGTTAGCTGCCATGTGGGTGCTGGAAATTGAGCTCTGTTCCTCTGGAAGAGCAGTCAGTGCTCTTAACTGCTGAGCCATCTTTCCAGCCTTCTCAATCTGCTTTCTTATACAACCCAGGACCACCTGCTCAGGGGTAACACTGCCCACAGTGGGCTGGGCTCTCCCATATCAATCTTTAATTAAGAAAGTGATCCACAGAAATGCTGATGTCATAGGCACTTTCTCAATTGAGGTTCCCTCTTCCTAGATGACTGTAGCTTGTGCTATGTTTGTTTGGAACCTCCAGCTCACTCCAGCTCGATCCAGAAATCCCCATTCCTGTCACTCTCTCTCCCAGCCCCGCCCTCTCAGAGAATCTCTAACAAAGAGAAGGCACCAAAAAGCCCAGTTCTGCATTCTTGGTGGCTATGGCAGCTCCTCCCCTGAAGTTGCCAGCAGCCTAAGTCCCACTTAAGTGCTCAGCTTTTGACCGTACCTGGGCACAAACCCAGCTTGTGGTGAACACATCATCACCTCTGACCTATAAACTACATAAGCTTCTTGCTTTAGTTGGGGTGTGTGACTTCTCTAGCCTGGATTTCTGGGACCGGAGAACTCACCCTTGAGTTGCTTTTTGAAAAAATCCTGTTCTTTCATTTTTTCAATTTGCCTTGATCTGGCTTGCTGAGAAAGCCATTATCTGGGTACCAAAAACCTATTAGTGTTAACATAGAAACTGGCCAGCACACATAGTGATCACATGGGCATGTGAGAGCTCACATGCTTGTATGGTTGGATATGGACTTAACTGATGACTCACCAAGAGAAAGTGACCATCTCTTGTCAGAGCCTCAGAACTAAATCAAAACATCATTTTAAAAAATCACATCTGCAGGGCTGGAGAGATGGCTCAGCGGTTAAGAGCACCGTCTGCTCTTCCAGAGGACCTGGGTTCGATTCCCAGCACCCACATGGCAGCTAACAACTGTCTGTAGTTCCAGTTCCAGGCAAACACCAAGGCAAATAAATAAATAAATAAATAAAAATTAAAAAAAAAAAGAGAAATTAGAAAAAAAATTAAAAAAAAATCACATCTGCAACATAACTTCTATGCCAGAAAGAGCACAAGGGCCAGAGGACCAGAAAGACTGCTGTGAGGATTTTATCTTCTCTAAATGATAGGAAAGCTAAACCCATGAGATCTCAACAATATGGCTACCAGAACAACGACACCATCAGTTGACCCGACAGTGTAGATCAGAGGGATTTCATGGTGTCCTGCTTCAAGGCAATATTAATTGTGGAGAGAGGGAGAATTGGTCTTCCCCAAGGATGACCCCCTAATTGATTATCTAATTCCAATCAGTCAGCCCCAAACATATAAACACAAACCGCACTAAGCTGATTTAGCAGGTTGTATTTATATATTTATTTGTAACAATAGTAGTTAAAGAAAAGAGCCCATGAAGTTGAGGGAAGGAGCTGGGAGGAACGGAAGAGAAGAGACAGACAGGGTGGAAAATGGTGTAATTGTATTTCAATAAAAATAAAATAAAATTTAAAATCTTTGTCAAATGTTGTGTCACATGCCTGTGATCCCACTACTCAGGAGAGTGAGGCTAGAGAGTGGAGGAGAGTTCAAGGTCAGTTTGGGCAGTGTAGCCAGACCCTACTTCAAACAAAATACAATATTCTGTGAACAGAAATTAATAGCACTTTTTTTTCTTTTAGATGAACTAAAGCGGTTCATCTAAAATACATCTAAATACAGAAGTGTCCCTATTTCAGCTTGAAGTCACAGACCCCCAAGGTACCCCTATGGCTTCTTTAACACAAAGAATTCTTTGTGAGCCCCTGAGAGCTGGCTGTCCCCATTGCCACCAGAAGCTATTTGAAAATTTTGGTAGTTCAGATGTTCTCGAGAGGATTCATCCACTTAGAACAGATCTTCTAGAAACATATAGCACACCCAAGATCAGCTTTTCTCTTTTAGTGTGTGTGGGTGTACATGTATTTATAAGAGTATGTATGTGCATGCATGCACATACACCCATGCATGCACACGCACCCATGCATGCACATGCAGAGAGAAGAATGTTAGGCATCTCCTTTGTTGCTTTCACCTTATTTCTCCAAGGCAGAGTCTCTCACTGAGCTGGAAGCTCACCATTTCAGTAAGGCTGGCTAGTCAGCAAGTTTTAGGGATCTGCCTCTACCCTCAATCATGGGGTCACAGATACATGCAGCCATGTCCAGCTTTTTGTGAGTGCTGGAAATTTGAACATCAGCCTTTATGTTTGCAGAGCAAACACTCTACCTGCGGAACCAGTTCCCCAGCCCCTTGCTTATTCTTTTGTGGGTTTTGTTGTTTGTTTGATTTTGGTCTTTGTTTTTTTGAGACAGGGTTTTGTGGATATATATTACATATTTAATAAAACCTAAATATTGAAGAGAGAGCACACAGTCAAATCCTAGGCAGATAGCTCAAAAAAGTTCTTAAACCTTGAATATAAAGATAAACAGCTGAGTCAGTCACACACATCTTTAATCCCAGCACAGGGAAAGCTGGGAGTGGTAACCTCCACCCTTGATCCCACAATTCCAGAGTCAGAACTTCTTCTGTTTCTGTGAGTTCAAGGCTACACGCCTTTAATCCTAACCTGGATGGGTATATAAGGGTTTGTAGAAACCCAGAGAGAACAGAAGCACTGGCAGAAGCAACCAAGAGCAAGGCTGAGGAAGTTGCAAGACAGCTGGGTGAGAATTGACTGTGATGCTTCCTCTCTCTGATGTGTTAGCCTTCCCCTGATAATTGGCTCTGAGTCTCATCATGATACTACAGGGTTTCTCTGTGCAGCTTTGGAGCCTGTCCTGGAACTTGCTCTGTAGACCAAGTAGTCCTTAAACTCACAGAGATTTACTTGTCTCTGCCTCCCAATTGCCAGGATTAAAGGCATGTGCACCAGCACTACCTGCTTGTTATTTGTTTTAAAATATTTTGCTTATATGGAGTGTTTGTTCTTGGGTATATGTTTATGCAGCATGTGTGCATGCCTGAGGAAGAGTCATTGGATCTCCAGGAACTTGAGTTCTCATGTGAGCCTCCATGTGTGCTCAGAACTGAACCTGGATCCCTTGAGAGAGCAACAGATGCTCTTAACCCCAGAGCCATTCTTCCATCCTCAGTTTCTCCTTTTTATCAGTCTGTGCCTCAGCCCTTGGCAGGTGGTGTCCCTCACAGATTAATATTTCCACCTCAGTTAACCTAATCTGAAAACTCCTCACAGACACGCTCAGAGGTATCTCCTGGATTCTGTCAGGTTGACAATCAATATTAAGCATAAAGAAAATGGTCTTAAAAAGTGTAAGGTTATGCAGGCAGAGCATGGGACAGAAAAGGAACCAAGAACAGAGAGTCATATCATCACTGTGAGCTACTGGGACTCAGTCCTGCGTGAGTATGTGTGTGGTAATTGAGAAGCCTTTGTAACACAAGCTTCACCATTGTCTTGGCCAGAGGAAGAGGAGACTGGGCTTTTTAACCATGGATCCAGCCTAGCTTGGCTGAGGGATGACCAGGAGGAGTCAGTTCTCCCAGTTTTGACTCTGTGGCTCAGTCACAGGGTCAGCAGTCTCCTGTGTGCTGCTGGAGTAAGCTCTCTGGCAGAGAAGCAGAGGGATCCATTAAGTATAGCCTAAATATGTCAGAAACAGACCATAAGCTGAGGGCATGCAGGGTGGGAGAGCATCACTAGCTGCAATCCCTCCTAGGAGCCACTGATAACATCTTGTCCCTTCCCAGTTCCTTCTAAACTTTCTTCCTTTTCACTGATAAATAGTGCTTCCTATGTACCAGGCTCCAGACACCTAGTGAACTTTTGAATCTGCATTACAAAGTCGGTATCTATTAGTGTGATCCTTAGCGGATCAGGAATCAGTCTAAAGTGCGCTGCTGTTGAGTCTGGAGTTGTAACTGAAGTTGCTACACTGCTTGTCTACGGTATATAAAGCCCTGAATTTTATCCCTAGTTGGCACAAATCTTGGTGTGGGGGTGTGTACTACCAAGCTCTTGGGAAATGGAAGCAGAAATAGGAAGATCAAAGCTCAGTGTTGTCCTTGGCTACATAGTAAATTTGTGGCTAGCCTGAACTACATAAGACTCCATCAAAAAATAAATGAACATTCAAAATGGGCTATCTTAATATATCATTATGCTGGAAACTATATCTTTTGCAACTATTTGAACCTATGGTGGACATTTTTAGATGCCAACTTAAAAATATACAAAGGAGAACACAGCTTTTCAAAATTCATTCTTCAAATAAAGCAGCTAAAGATTTTATAAGCCACCATCCTAGACTTCTGCTTATCTTCACTGGGGATATGCCCAGAATGGATAATGAGGCTGATGGGGGCTGGGCAGGGTCATGGTGAGACAGCTATATTTCTGTGGTTTCTCTACAAGGATCCTGGGAAATAAATTTTAAAAAGGAAAACCAAACTGAGGAATGCTATAGATAGAAAGTGGATTCAGCTTCTGGAATATCCAGATGGATGTGCACTGACTATCCAGGCTATGCTTTGCCAGCACAAGTATACTGATTCAGTCCTGCTGAGGTCCGGATGCTGAGTCAGTGACTCAGAAATATCCCACCCCATCATTCCCTATTATATTTTTTGAGTTTCTTAATGTTGCATCTTTTAATTCTTAAGTATCAAATTACTCTGTGGTCAGTATTAATTAGCTCCCCCACCCCAAAGACTCATTCTATTTTACCTCAAAGATATTCGGCAGACTGACCATGTTTTCTCTTCTATAGAATGCAATGAACATCATGTGTAACTGATGTAACATCACTGTGTAAATACATTGAGGGCTCATGGTCAGCCATGCAGTCCCTCTAAGCTTGTACAGATGAATATATCAACATTAAACAGTGACAATTAAAAATTGAATTTGAGTGGCTGGGAATGCAGCTCAGTTGGTGGAGCATTTACCTAGCATGCTTAAAGCCTTGAGTTAGAACCTTAGTATTGTGTAATCTGGACATGGTGGTTTGTGGGTGAGTGTGCATGTATATGGGGGGTACGTATGTGCACTTGTGTGTGGAGATCAGAGGCCAGCCTCAGATGTCATTCACTTCTTCTTCTTCTTCTTCTTCTTCTTCTTCTTCTTCTTCTTCTTCCTCTTCTTCCTCTTCTTCCTCTTCTTCTTCCTCTTCCTCTTCCTCTTCCTCCTCCTCCTCCTCTTCTGGAAGGGAGAAAGGGTCTCTCCCTGGTGCCCAGGGCTTATTATTAGACTAGACTGGCAGCTTGGGTGATCTTGTTTCCATGACCTCAGTGCCAGGATTATGAGTCCTCACCACTGGACCCAGATTTTTATATGGGTGCTAGAGGTTGAACTCGGGCTGAGAGTGGCAGGCACTTTGACAACTGATCCATTTCCGAACCCTCCCTCCGCTTTCAATGGGAGGAACACATATGTTCCTCCCTGATCTCTTCCAGGTCTCAAAGTGTGACTATATAACATTACTTTATCGTTCTTTCATCAATATCCGATGGTTTCTTGGTGTTGCGTTTATCCAAAACAAACAGTGCTCACTAGCCCTGGCTGCTCTTCCAGAGGTTGGGTTCCAGCACATACCTGGAACATCTCACACCATCTGGATCTCTAGTTTTAGAGGATCTGATGCCCTCTTCTAGGGTGCTTGGATACCTGAATGCACATGTGCATAATTAGAACATAAAAGAACAAATAACCTTCAAACGAGGAAACAAATCTCTGCCCAGTGAAATGAGAGCCTGCTCAAAGGTAGGGACCATATCACTTAAATATGTTCTGAGTTTCATTATTTTCTTCTCTTCTCTCCTCCATCTGGGCTCCGAGAAAGCACTTTGTGTTTGCTTGATTGATTCCTAGCCTACTTTAGATGAGGGCCTAGAGAATCCATTGCAGGATAAAAATGGAGAAGCATTCCTTAGGGACCGCCCACTAAGAAGCAGAGCAAACTTGTTCCTGCTGGGAAATTGAGATGCAAAAGGCAACAGACAAGCTGGAAAGCATTGCTTACCTGCAGATTTTATGCTGATTGGCATTTCCTACGATGCCTTTATAAGTGTATAAGGCAAGGACAAAGTTTTAGCTGAAGCGGCCATGGTGACCCCGTGGGAGTAGGTGGGAGGCAGCCTTCTGTGGGTTTATTATGCACTGTCCGCCCTCCTGCAGTTGTGAGAATTAACTTCATTGTCTATAAAATTAAGCAGCCTTTAACTCTCTTAGCTGAGGCAAGTTAAACAGCAAGTGATTATTCTGGGGGCTTTTTAAAAATGAGGACAGGTGAGTTTAATACAAAAACCAAACAAACACATTTCATGTTGAATAGCAATTACATATTGTTGCTTACAGAGTAAGAACGTAGACAGAATTTTTTTGAGATTTTTTTTTTTTTTTTTTTTTTACTTTTTAGACTTTTAAATTTTGTTTTTGGGTATGTATATGTATAAGTGGGTGCTCATGGAGTTCAGAAGAGGGCATCAGACTGGAGTTACAGGTGGCTGTAAGCCATCAAACACGGGTGCTGGGAACCAAACTCAGGTCTTCAGCAAGAGTAATATGCTCTCAGGCTGGAGAGATGGCTCAGAGGTTGAGAGCACTGACTGTTCTTCCAGAGGTCCTGAGTTCAATTCCCAGCAACCACATGGTGGCTCACAACCATCTATGATGACATCTGGTACCCTCTTCTGTAGACTGTATACATAATAAATAAATCTTAAAAAAAAAAAAGAGTAATATGCTCTCTTAACCACTCCCTATCTCTTTAGCCCTGAATTCTCCCTTTTGTTTTGTTTCTACATTTTTTATCCCATTTCTTCCCAGTGCTTCATATGACTTAGTGTACAGTAAAATTGCTAATTTCTTATAAATTTCAAATAGAATGTGTCCTTTTGGGGACCATTTTCTTTCAAACCACCACATTGCATAGCAAATTGCCTTTCTTTTGACACAAAGCGCTTTGCTGTGAGTCTAAGAACCATGGCTCCTAAATTAGAACCAGTGTTTCCCACAAAGAGGCCCCTTCTTCTATTTGGGGACAGGTTCTTGCTATGTTGTCAGGCCTTCATTATAACCCCTGGCTCAAGCACCTCTCCTGCCCCAGCTCCTCAAGCAGCTGGTATTACAGGTACCAAGGCTATTGAAGCCTGAGCTCTGCTGAGGTCAGTGACATTAATTTCCCAGGTCAGAACTTATCAGATGTTAATGCTTTTATGAATAGATATTATCATGACAATTCTGTAGACCGCACGGCATCAACACGGTGCATAAGCCTTGCATGGCCAAGCTTTCAAGGCATGACAAGCTAGGGAAGACCAGACTGGAGAGGGTGTGGAGGAAGGCTGGCTGGGAGCTGTCCAGTACTGCCTCAGGCTGCTCCCCAGCCGGCTCCTGTTCTAGAGCCCCTGCCCTTAAATTGTCACCCTCTTTTCTGAGCTGGCATTCCAAGTTCCTGCTTGTGACTGTAATGTTGACCCTGACACCTTCCTGCCTGGATCTCATATTTGGTCTAGACCTAGAGTCTTTGGTCCTGTCAAAGGTGTTTTGTAGTGCTTTGTTTTGTTAAGCACAAGGTTTCACCATATAAGCAGGCTGGCCTCAAACTCACAGAAATCCACCTCCCTCTCTCTCCCAAGTTCTGGGATTAAAGGCACTGAGCTATCACCACCCAGCCCTTTTCTGCTTTTTAATTATATCTTTTCTTCTTTTCTTTTCCTAAGTAGCACTGTGGATTGAACTCAGGTCCACAAACATGTGACTCACGCACTCCATCACTGAGCCAAATCCTAATCCTTAGCTCGTGGTTCTTGACCTGACTGGTTCCCCTTTCCTTGCTAGAGAACTTGGTTCTGGGCCCCAGCTATTTCATGTGCACATCTTCCCTACACGATAGCATCTGGTCGCCTGGCTGCTACCGCCACTGAAGGGCTGTCTCATCTCTCTTCATTGCAGCTGCCTCCTCCATGTTTCTTCTGCTCTACTTAGGAAGGGTTGTGGTGAGTCTTGTCATCTTGAAGAAATTTACAACTCTCATATGAGGGTTTTTCCAGAAGGTTTGACTGTAGATTTTGATTCCTGCCCCAAACCTGCTCTTCCCAGAGCCCTCCATGGCATAAGTGACGCATGCTTTACCCAGGTGTTCATGTTAAAAGGAGGCACTACTTCTCTCCCTAACACATTACAAGTCTGGTTATCTCTTCCTCTACATGAACTCCAGCCTCCATCGACGTCCCCTGCAAATGTAAGCCAAGTCATCATGATACCTCACAACAGTAGCTTGAGACTCATTCACCTGCTCCAGGAATTCATTCTCAAAACAACAACCAGAGTAAAGCAGACGCTCCCTAAGGACAAGAAAAAGGAAGGCAAGGTACCACATATATGTGACCGTAGTGGGGAGATTCAGCTCTGTCAGAAAGTTCATGGATGGCTTAGTGATAGATACATAAAAGACTAAACTGAGAGAGAGAGAGAGAGAGAGAGAGAGAGAGAGAGAGAGAGAGAGAGAGAACACTGTAGGTGTTTTCATATGGGTGTGGGTATATATGTAGGTATGGGTGTATGTCAAAGGACAACCTCATATATTTGTCCTCAGGAACCCTTCATTTGAGTCAGGGTCCCATACTGGACCTGAGGTTTATCAAGTAGGCCAGGCTGGCTGGCTAGTGAGCTTTCAGGATCCCATCCCCAGCCTGCCGTCTTCGTCATCTTGCATCACTGGGTTACAAACACATGCCCTGATGCTCAGCTTTCTCTGTAGGTACTAGAGATACAAACTCAGGTCGCCATGCTTTGCAAACAAGTGACTTACTGACTGAGCCGTCAGACTAACCACAGAGCCAAGAGTTTGAGGAAAAGATAGGCAAGCATATTTGAACAACAGCTATGATACAAAAACATTGCTGATAGTTGGTTTGATCAAAAATAATTTGTCCCTGTACTGAGAAAGTGTATGCAGCTGAAGGCAGGTTGAGCCGTGCAGACAGTGAAACTCTCATCTCATCTTCTCTGGTAGGAGACCCATAGGGATATATAATAGCGAGAGATCAAGGAACATCAGTACCAGCTTGTCTGGCTTTATAATTGAGTACATGTATTTCTTTGATGCAAGAAAAATGAAAAAGAAACAAAATTTAGAGTAATGAGGGGGAATCAGAGAGCATTTTAAAAGAACATGCACTTAGTATTTGAAATTTCTGTAATTTAACAACCTGCCACTGTCTTTCTTTTTAGGATGTGGTTTCTGCATCTCTGTCTCCTGCTTACTCCAAATGTGCAGGTCATGGACCACACTTCCATGGAACCATGACACTATAAGACACACACCCCCCCCACCAGCCCCTCCTCCCCACCCTGGGTTTTTTGAGACAGGTTTATTGTGTAGCTTTAGAGCTTGTCTTGGTCTGTAGACCAGGCTGGCCTCAAACTCACAGAAGTTTGCCTGCCTCTGCCTCCCAAGTGCTGGAATTAAAGGCGTGCATCACCACATTACCCAGCAGGTAACATCTTTTAAAGAGGATGTAAAATACCAATTTAAAAGCTAACTCGGTTCAAAAGTACATAAACTCATCAACTACAAAGCAAACTGTTACAAATATGTTCTTAACAACTTCCCCACAGAAAAAAATGAAGATATAGTTTTAATGTCAGTTTTACCTGATTAAAAAAGAGACTATGTAAAACCTATTTTATTAACATAAAAATAATTTTCCAGATACAAAGAGCATTCATTTAAAGTATTATTTTTTTCTCTCTGCCAATGGAACAATCACATAAATTTTATAGCAGCGAGAAAGACAAATGATTTCATCTAGTTAGCTATTTACAATCATCGTGAATGCCAAAGACAGCTAGCTTTTCTTCTTCCATAATTTTAGATAATTAAAATAATTATCCACTGAAGCACATTGCATGACTTACAATGTGGTAAATTCCAGAGTTGAAGACTGAGGTTCAAACCCTCACACTCTCACTGACTTGCTGATCTCAAGCAGATCTTAGTATGTTTAAGACTCAGTTTCCTTCTTAGGCAGGAGGGATGCAGTCATCACTCTGTGTAGCCTTCCCCATGGAGATTGCATGGGGCGGGGTGAAGGGTAGGATTTGGGATCAAGAACAGACCATAGGATTTTTAAAAAGCTTTATTACTACGATGTTTTAAAATTATAGGTGTACATGTGTGTCTGGCAGGCAGAGGAGCTATGTGTACATGGGTACAGTTGCCTGAAGAGGCCAGGAGAAGGCATCCTTTCCCCAGGGATCAGTGTTACAGATGGTTGTAAGCCTCCCTATGTGTTGCTAACCAAACTCTGGTCTTCTGCAAGAACAGTAACTGCTCTTAACTACTGAGCCATTTTTCTAGCTCTGGTCATAATGTTTTTAATTGCATTGTCTAAATGATTGTGAACTCAGATCTTTAGACTTGGTAGTAAGAGTCTTTACTATGTGCAACATCTTGTCAACATTCCCTTTCACCTATCCGCCATTTTGTTTGTTTGTTTATTTGTTTTGAGACAGGGTCTTTTGTAGCCCAGGGCCCCAAACTCCTTATGTAGCCAGGGATGATCTTGAACTCCTGATTCTCCTCCTGTATCTCCTGAGTGCTCAACTACAGGTATAAAACCACCATGCTTGGTTTGAGATTATATTCTAGGGGGGGGAACACAAAGCATGCAAAGCAATTTAAGGTAGTGATTAGCCTTTGTAGTGCAATCAACGTGGATCATGATGATATTTTAGAAAGACTGATTAGGGTGAACTTGTCCCAAAAGGTGTCTGGTACCCAGCTGACTATACAGATGCTGTAAGGTGAACTTTGTGATGGTCTAGAAAGAATGAAATTTGAGGTAGAATGGATGGATGATCAGGAAAAATAAAAGGATTGCTGTATTTTGTGTAAGAAGAAGTTTGTGGGTCAAGAGTTTAGAAAGAGTAAAGCAAAGGAACGAGAATTTATTTATTTGTTTGTTTGATGTAACTCAGGGTGGCTTCAAATTCATTCCATAGCCAAGGATTATGGTGATGGTATATTGAATATTTAACAAAATCAGTCAATAAAAGCCAAGCAGTGGTGATGTACTTTTTTAGTCCCAGCACTTGAGAGACAAAGGCAGTCAGATCTCTGTGAGTTCGAGGCCAGCCTGATCTACAAAGTTCCAGGACAGCCAGGACCAGGACTGTTACACAGAAAACCCTGTCTTTTTTTTTTTTTTTTTTTAAAAAAAAAAAAAAGGGGGGAGGTGGCTGGAAGAGATGGTTCTGTCCTCTGATATTCCATACTGATTTTATTAACTATACAAAGGTTGCCCTTGAACTCCTGATCCTCCTGCCTCTAACTTCTATATGCTGAGATTGCAGGAGTGCCCCAACATGCTCGGCTTACTAGGTGGATTTAGAGAGCAGAGAATGTTGGATTCTGAAAGCTATAGTAGAAAATTTTGGCAGCTGGGCAGGGTGGTGAATGCCTGTGATCCCAGCACTCAGATGGCTATAGCAGGAGGCTACTGAGGCTGGAGAGCAGCCTGAGGTTCATGGCAAGACCCTGTCTCAAAAAGCTTTGGGTTTTTTTGTTGAAAGGATTTTGATTTTGTTTGAGGTAAGAAACTGTAAACTAGAGCTAGAGAGATGGCTCAGTGGTTGAGAGCACTGACTTTTCTTCTGGAGGACCTGAGTTCAATTCCCAGCATCGACATGGCAGCTAACAACTGTCTGTAATTCCAAGAGCTGACACCCTTACACAATTATGCATGCAGGCAAAACACCAATTCATATAAAATAAAAATAAATATTTTTTGAAAAAGAAACTGCAAACTAGTTTAAACAGAGGTTTGGATTCCAAACTTAACAGTGAATTACCAATAATTTTGTATGTGTCACTGAGACCTTCATACAAGAATGCCTTGACTTTTAAGAATAAGAATCATCAGATTTCGTCTTCTGGATAAACTAAAGCCATTGACTCAGGTTTAATTAGCTTTTCACTCTTCTGACTTGATTTGAGAGAAAGGATAAATCAGGGAAAGCTAAGTGTTGCTCTAGTATAGGACACTTGAGTGGCAGTGTGATCCGATGTTGAGGAGAAGGTAGACAGGACCTCCATGGGCAGAGCCTGTGCCATGTGGGAGCACCGAGGAGCTGTGAATTTTGTTCTGGTGATTATGAGAACAAGTCAAACGCCTAAAAGCAGCGGAGGGCAAATGATGATTGTCTAGAGCTACTGACTCCAGAGACCCTGCTGGCTACATGCATCCTCGGAGATAGCCACTGTGGGGGGAGAAATGATGCTAGGTGGCAGTGAGAACAGGAATGACGGACAGTGGCACTAACCCCCCACCTTCTCAACACCAAATGCACAACAGCACCAAGGCCCTTCCTTTTGCAGCCAGTGCCAGGGAATGAACTCAGGGCCATTCTGCAAGCCTATATAATTCCACCACCTCATTTTGAGTCAGAAGCTCAAGGGTAACCTTGAAATACCTCTGAGCTTCAGATCCTTCTGTCCCCCACTTCTAAGTGCTGGGATATAGGAATGAATCAACACAAGTGTATGCAGTGCTGAAGATAAACCCAGGGCTTTGCGATGCTCTGTAAGCAATCTGCTGCGCTGAGCTTCAACCCTAACATGCTCTGTATCCCTTTGTAGGGGTCTGGTCTTGTTGTGCAGTCCAGGCTAGCCTTGTACTTGCAACAAAGTAGCAAGATCTCCTCCTAACCTCTCTGCTGGGGTTACAGGCATGAGCCACTGTATCTAGTTCCCCTCTCCTTTTTTAAGAGCCTTGTTGGGTTCTTCATTCAATGGAATCGTCTAAGTGGGGCAAGGACTGAGATTTTTTTTTTTTTTTTTTTTTTTTTTTTAAGGCAGGACTTGTTCTTGAGAAGAGAAGCTTTGGAAGAGAGCCAAAGTGACCCGGGGTATGGGGTATGGGAAGCAGCACCTATGCCTGTCACAGACATTGACAGTCATCCACTCACGGGCAATGCGTTGACTCTAGGGTGTGACTGACAGCTGTAGGCAGCAGTGATAAAAAGAACGAATCAGGCAGACTTATGGCCAGATTCTATCCCCATATGATGGATGTAATTGTTGAGTATTGTAGTATTTGCTATATAGTCACTACGCAGGCAAAGGACTTGGGAGAAAATGATCATCATAAAAATCTTACATTGAACATGCTAAGTAACACTGTAAATAATAATGGAAGTGTTCAATTTCTTGAGAATCGCTGCCTCTGATCTCAGGTAGGGCCTCCGAGGCAGGCACCACATTATCCTCTGTTTGAAGCCGAAGATTTGGAGTAAAAGGAATGCTAAACAACTTGCAGTCGCACAGACAGATAGCTTGTGACACCCTCACAGCATGAGTTCCCTCAGGGCAAAGAAGAAAATGTCATCTGGGCATTTATGTTTCCAAGGAGAAGAAAAAAAGCTATTCCTGAGTCCGCAGTGACCATAGATTACTGTTTGACTATGTGGGGTCCAGTGCCTCCTGGGGAATCCTACAGCCTATTGCTTGCCCAGGACACCTATGTGGGCTCCTGAAGACAAGTTCAATGTATTCAAATATGGGGGAGGGGAGAACTGAAGCAATTATTACCAAAAGTTATGCTTTTAAGAGCAACTGTACACTATTGATTTTATTTTCCTTTTGGTGCAAGATCTGCATTGTCTTTTTTTCTTTTAAGAGAATGAGTCTCATGAGGGCCAGACTGCTCTTAAACTCATCTTCCTGCCTTCTCCTTCTAGCCCAGGATGACCTTGAGCTCCCTAGATAGCTGAGGATGACTTTTAAAGTCCTGGTGCCTCTATTTCCCAGGTGCTGAAATGACAAGCATGAGTCACTAATCTCCATGCTGGAGAGAGATTCTTGGGCTTCGTGCTTGCTAGGGAATGCTCTACCAACTGAGCTACACCCCTCAGCTCATCATTCCATTTCATTCTTGAACAGAAGTAAAAATTATCTCCGAGTTCTCCTATCTATGAAAATTGATATCCAATGACACGTATCAAAGTAGCCAAAATAGAAGTGACAGATAATGTGAGACCTCGTTGTCCAGACTTGGGTGTCACAAACCATCCAAGAATACTTCAAGCCTGGGGGGCTGTCCCTCAGATGCTTATCTTCTAAAAGCTGTTGGAAAGAGGAAGAAAAGGCTTCCAAAATCAATATGCAATGGAATTTTCTGTTGTGCTCCCTTGGGGAAACTGAATTTAGGATGAGTGCATTTTGTTATGAACTTATTTTAGAATTTCTGGCCACAAACTCTGTGGCAAAAAAAAAAAATTATCTCTGTAGCAAGTCATATTATGCTATCTTAAGTCTCAGTTGTGAGTTATTTAAACACACCCGAGGCTGAATTTGCCCTCTTTATACAGCAATTATGTAAGTTAAGACATAAATACCCCAAAGAAGGATCTTCTCAATAGTTATGATTTTTTTTTGGCTGTGCTTATTTGTTGCTTAAAAACTACTGTGAGATGGCTAGATAGTAATAAATGCATGCATAAAATATAATTTTGAGAGAATTAACTTACACAATGAACGGTAATTATTAGCAAAACAACTAGTCAGTTACAGTATATTCAAAATATCCATTCTGTTTATATGTAAAAGAAGAAAAATGAATATCCTTTCTATTGCAATTATCAAAAAAGAAAAAAAGAAAGTCAAAACGTAAAGAATAACATATGTTGGGTTAATTGGTTGCTAAGCCAAATTTTTAAGACATTAATGTCCCAAAGTTTGAATTCCCACTTTACTGAGTTGTGTAGGTGGGTGTCTTATAACTATTGCCGTATTTAATTTTTGATTTAACTTAATTTTTTACATTTTGTTTGTGTGTGCATACTTGAGAGTATGTGGAGGTCAGAGACAGCAACCTGAGAAACTGGGGTCTCTCCCTCCAAGAAGCGGCCTTCACTTCCTGAACCACCTCTTTGGCCATGATGAAATGGTTTAAAGAGGGAAACCATGCGGTTGGAATCAGGACGGAGCCTTGATTGACAGTCAGCATGAATGATGTACTGTGCCTTCTGTTTCTTCACTCTGATAATAAAGTCACAGTAGTGAAACAGCCAGGAATTTCTATTAGGGTTATTCTCCTCTTCCTTATACTGTGCGAATTCTCTAAAAAAGTGACCAGCAGGTTCAGGGGACATTGCAGAAGAGGGGCAGATGGGATGTAAGAGTTGTACGGTGGTCAGGGGTACTGTGAAACATCTTCTGGACATGGCATAGGTGGAGCACCCACACACCCACAGTAGCTAAGGTTACCTGCACAAGATCTATGGGTCCAATTAACCCAATGGACAGCATTAATTGAACTCAGTGAGTTTAAAAACAAAACATGGGCTGGAGAGATAAGATGACTCAACAGTTAAGAGCAGTGGTCACGCTTCTGGAGATTCAGGTTTGAGTCCCGGCACCCACATGGTGGCTTACAACCATCTGTAACCCCAGTTCCAGGTGACCTAACTCTTTTTTTCTGGCCTCTTAGGACACCTGGCATGAATGTGCTGCACATTCATAGATGCAAGCAATATACCCATACACATAAATCATTAAAAACAAAACAGGAGTGAATATGAAGGTTGGAAATGCACCTGTTGAGATTGAAAGGGAGTCTGGAAAGAGGGCTTGTGGGTGGACAGGATAAGAGGCATTGTATACATTTATGAAGTTGTTAAAGAATAAATAAAAGAATCAAAAGAAAAAAATAGTCAACATTAGCTGGGCATGGTAGCACACACATGTGATCTCAGGAATCAAAAGGTTAAGGGAGGAAGACCAGGAATTTCAGGCAAACCTGGTGTCTTGGCTTGTTTTCTGCTGCTATGATAACAGCATGACCAAAAGCAGTCTGAGGAAGAAACAGTTTATTTCAGCTTACAGTTGTAGTTCACTGTGAACAAAAGTCAAATCAGGAATTCAAGACAGGAAATTGGAGGCAGGAACAGAAGCAGAGACCATGGGAAGTGCTGCTTACTGGCTTTTTCTCCAGGGCTTGCTCAGCTACCTATCTTACACAACTCAGTACTACTTGCTTAGAGGTAACACCATCCACAGTGGGCTGGGTCCTCCTCCATCATCATCCATCAGGAAAATGCCCCACAGATTACAGGCCAGCCTAATGGAGACAGATCCTACATTGGCATTCCCTCCTACTAGATGACTAGCTTTGTCAACTTGGGAAAACAAAACAAAACAAAACACACATGGTTTACATAGTAAGACACTGTCTCAAAAAACACAGGCAAGAGTGACCAATGTCTTCCTTGTATTCTCCACCACCAAACTCCCAGGCATCTGACAACTACTCAGAGAGGTCACCTGTGAAGCTTTTTGTCTGTGCCCTCTCTGACATGGTCCCAACCCCCACCTCACTGGCTTTTCTACACTGTTCCTCTGTGGGAAAACTTTTCTTCCTTGTTCCCACCTTGTTCCCACGTCTCTAACAGGATGATAGTTTGACCCCTTGTTACTAGGGATAAACAGCTTGTGGTTCAGCCAAAAGATATGGATACCTGAGGAGTTACACTGTCGTAATAGCCTAGGATAAGACAAGCAACAATCCTATTTATCCATCTTAAACTCACCCTGTTGTTTTTGGCTCATCTGCTTTACAGTCTTTTTTTTTTTCCCTCTGTGTTACACAGGGTTTCTCACAGAGGTCTGCCTGCCTCTACCACCCAAGTGCTGGGATTAAAGGTGAGCCCTACCACCACCTGGCTCTGCTTTACAATCTTTTCATTTATTTATTTACTTATCTATCTATTTATGTATTTATTGTATGTGAATTGGTGTTTTGCCTGCATATGTAACTGTGTAAGAGTGTTAGCTCTTAGAATTACAGACAGTTGTTAGTTGCCATGTGGATGCTGGGAATTGAACTCAGGACCTCTGGGAGAACATTCAGTGCTCTTAACCTCTGAGCCATCTCTCCAGCCCCAAAAGTATTTTTAAATTATATTTGTAAGAATGTAAAGCAGGGGTCTTTGAGAGGTCCTGAGTTCAATTCCCAGCACCCACATGGCAGCTCACAACTGTCTGTAGTTCCAGTTCCCAGTTCTAGGCAAACACCAAGGTAAATAAATTAAATAAATAAATAAATCTTTTAAAAAATACTTTTGAACATTTTTACTCATTTTTATGTGTATAGGTGTTTTATGTGTATGTATGTCTGTGTACCACATGTATGCATGCCCACAGAGGCTAGAAGAAAGCATCAGATCCCCTGGCACTGAAATTACAGATGATTGTGAGTTGCTGTGTAGGTGCTGGGATTTGAACTTGAGTCCTTTGGAAAATGGTTAAGCCAGTGCTCTTAACCACTGAGTTATTTCTCTGGCCTCAGCAAATACTACTTTTGACTAACCTGAGCCATTGATTTCTTTAAAATTTTGTTTTAGTCATATGTGTGTAGTGTGTATGCATATATATGCATTCCCATATGTGTTGACATATAGATGTTAAAGATTGACACTGTATATCTTCCTTGATGACTCTCCATCTCTCACTGATCTCATCCTGGCTAGTTTAGCTACTGGGCTTGCTTCTGGGATCCCCTTCCTCTGCCTCCTAAATGCTGGAATTACAGGCACCCACCATGTCCACTCAGCTTTGTTAGTAGATTCCAAGAGTCTGAATTCTGGTCTCTTCATCCAGAGAGCCATCTGCTCAGCCAGTTCTTCATTTTTACTAGCTGAGTTTACCTGGTGGTCAGTTTGACACCCTGTGCATTATTATCTTCTACATCAGTGCCAAGACAGGATATTAACTCAGTATAATGCACCTTTAAAAGCAAACTCCCTGAACTGGCCTCCAAGGATGTACAAATCATTTCTATCCTATGACTGGCTGGCAATTAATATTATAATACCAAGCTTATAAGATTACTTTCTTTCTTATTGATTTTTAAAAATTACATGCATTTATCTTTTTGTGTGTTGGAGGTTGCATGTCCCATGGTGCAAGTGTCAAGTTCAAAGAACAGATTGCAGGAGTCAGTTCTGTCCTCCATGTGGGTCCCACATGGCTCAGGCCTGACTACAAATGTCTTTACCTGCTGAGATTTCAGTGATAAAACTATTTTATAGTTGTAGTCTATCATAAAGTGAGGTCAAGTTGGGTTTTCTTTCTTGATAAAATCATTCTTGGTAATAATAACCTCTGTAGCACATAATAATTTGTGATAACTCGTGGTTTGTTATTCAAAGCAACACAAGAAAAAATCCACTTCCTATAATGAGTTATAATAAAAACAATTCTGGAAAACTGAGTACTTGATTGAAATTTACCTCACAGGTATGTAAAGGGGCAGGGAGAAGCTAGAGGAAGCTTACATTGCTGTGTGCTCAATTTTGACCCTTTAGGATTAAAAACAGATTTTCTGAGAGGAAAAAAAGGGATATGTAGGGTCACCAGCATGATTTGAGACTGCTCTCAAATCTTAGGACGGCTATTGAGGCACCAAGGGGTTTTTGTTTTTTTTTTTTAATTAAGTGAATATTTTTATTTATTTTTATTTTTCTCTGAGACAGGGTCTCTCTAACCCAGACTAACCTATCCAGGCTGGCCTTGACTTTGTGGCCATCCCTCTACCTCAGTCTCTTGACTGCTGGATTTACAAGCATGAGTCACATGCTTCACAAATGAATCCTTAAAAATTGGTGTCTTATGTTAATCAGCATAATTTTAAAAAATAAATTAAATAATGGTTTGTGAATGCTTCTGGCAAAACCCTCTCACTTCCCAGGTATTCCTTACTCCGGAGTGCAAGGAGATTTTTATACTTTGAAGGCTGTCAGAGGTGACAACTGTCCTCTATTCTGCCGGAGCTTCACTCTCTGGCCTTCCTTGGACCTTAAATTCTTGACTACTAGGGGTGTGGTAGGATGAAGCAGGATAGAGAGGGAGCGGGTGGGAAGGAGAGGGGAGGAAACAAAAGTAGACAGGGCCAGGGGGCTGGAGAGATGACTCAGTGGTCAAGAGCACTGACTGTTCTTCCGGAGGACCGGTTCAATTCCCAGCATCCACATGGCAGCTAACAACTGTCTGTAATTCTGACACCCTTACACAGTTATACATGCAAAACACCAATTCACATAAAATGGAAAAAAAAAAAAGCGGACAGGGCCAGACTGACTTGTGTGTGTGTATTAAAGGCACACCCTACACTGGAAGATTTCCTGTAAGGAACAGGTATTTGAGCCCATCTGTGGCCTCACTGTGGTGGATGCTGGCACTTTGTGGTAACCTCTGTGGCAAGTAATATGTTTCATTTGTGTGTGGTGTGTGTGTGTGTGTGTCTGTCTTATGGTGTGAGTATGTGGAGGTCAGAGGGCAACCTCAAATGTCATTCATCAGGCACTGTCCACCGTTTTAACACAGGATCTTTGGTTGGCTTAGAACTCACCAAGAAAGCTAGACTGAATGACCAATGAGTCCTAATCTACCGCCTATCTCTGCTTCTCCAGCTCTTGGGTTACAAGCGCACATCAAATTCCCATGTCTGGGTTCAAAATATTTATTTACATTGTGCATGCGTGGGAGACAGCATGAGGATATGTGCACTGCACAACTACTGACTTTTTATTTTTATGTGGATTCTGAGGATAGAACTAAGGTTCTATCTTTATCGACCGAGACATTCCCTCATCTCCCCTCAAATATATCTTAAATGGTGGAAATTCCCAGAGATCCTTCTGCCATAGGATTGGATCCAATATGAACTTACAGACTTTGCATCAGGAAAGAAAAATCATCACACTAAAGGAATGATCTTAGGTCAGATCTCCATCAGACAGGACTCAAGGCCATGACCCTCTTGGTCTTTTTACATGTGTCTAATTAAGGTGTGTTAGGCTAGAATGACCAGGTGAGGAGCAGAGTCCTCTCACCTCTTCATCTCCATCTTCTCTATTTCGCCTTAGAGATAATGCATAGTTTCTAACACTTGGCAGACATTCAATAAAATACTGTTGGCTGAATGAATGCTATATTCATTAGCCGTGTGTGTGTGTGTGTGTGTGTGTGTGTGTGTGTGTGTGTGTGTGTGTGTGGTGTTGGGGGAGTTGTTACTTTACAGGCGAGGAAATTGCAGAACACGCAAGACCACACACAATAGTCATGTTACACAGGATCGAGGATTCCAAGATCAGACCTGTCCAAGTGGCTACACATCCTGAGTTCTTCCCGGTTTCCCCTGAATTGGAAGGCTGAGAAAGCTAAGGAATCACTAGATGGGAGAAGCTGCACCGGGTAAGCTCATGCCTCTACGTAAGAGCTAGGAACCAGACGCAGTGAGGTGAGCAAAGATGGGGTCCCCCACTCGGCTTAAATCCCACCCACGGAGAGGAAGCAAAATTACGAGTGGATCCTGCTCCGAATCCACCAGCGATGGGAAGGAGAACAGAGCTAGGACTCTCTGGGAGCTCTGCAGAAGGTAGGAGACTGGGAGAAAAAGCTGTGTAGCTAGCTAGCTTTCTTCCTGAGGTCCAGTCTCTTGGGCAGATATGCGCGAGATACGGTGATTCCCTTCTAGACACTTAGCGCCTGGAGGGTTCCATCACCTGCGCTGGTGGGACGACAGAAGGAGCTGTTTACCAGACTGTGGTCTCACCTCTAACTTCTCCCCAGTTTGAGGTGGAGAGCGCAGATAACTATTTTGGTGGGAATGAGACTAGGTACATAAGGGATGCTAGGGTTCCCGGGGAGGACGACGATGACATTGCGACCTGGAAGGCTGGGCTCTCACTCAAGCATCTCTCTAAACCTACCTCTGGCTCCAAGTCGACTTGTCCTACGACAGGGCTGGGGTTCCTGTAAGCAAGTCCCCGCCCGCCGACTCCCTGCTGCGGACTGGGTGGGGACCCGCGGCGCCGCGGAAAGGCTATTTTGGGTGTGGGAACGCGGCAGGAGGAGGGGCGCCGGCGGGCTGGGCGCGGGCGCGCGGGGAAAGCCTCCAGCTCGGGCTGCCACGGCAACCGCGTCCAGGCAACGCGCCCGGAAGAGGCTCTGGGCGGCGCGCGGCGGCTCGCGCCCTTCCCGGGTGGGGGAGCCGCGAACCCCGGGCCGGGCCGCGCGCGCGCTGACAGGAGCGCGGGCCCGAAGCCGGGTTCGCCCCGCACAGCCCCGCGCTCGCGGCCACTGCACCCAGAGCGCCAGCGACAACATGGGCAGCCACGACGCGCCCGATCCGCGCGCGGGTGAGTCTTCAGGGGTGCCTCTCCTCCCCAGGCGGCCGGGCAGCCTCTGGATCCAAGCAGCAGGTGCTTTCCTGCAGGGACCATTGGATGTGACCTTGGAGCAAACACTCCATGGATAGACATGGGATGGTGCTGGAGCTAGGAGGGTGAGGGGTAAACCTGCGCGTGCCCCGTGTGACACTCTGGACCCGAGAGGGTTAATTGCATGCTGACGCGCAGGGCTGAAGTTGGGCGCAGAGCGCAAGTGGCATTGCATCTTCGCGGGGGTTGCAAGCTAGCAGACAGCAAGAGTGCCCCCCACCCCCCACCCCGCGGGAACTGCTTTAGGCGAGCCAAGGGTGTGCAGAGTTTGCCAGGACTGGGACAACTCGATATATCACCCCCAGCGGGAGCAGAGTGACCTTGGGTGGGTTAGCCACATTGCTCCCCCGCGGGTTCCCTGGTTCTCTCCAGTTGCAGAACAAGGCTGTTTTGTTGGTACTGTGTGCTGAGGAAGGGCCCTTCTGGGCATGCAAGATTTAACCATGTTTATTTTGCAAGGGGTTTCCAATGAGCTGGTTCCCAGAGTGGCAAGAAATGTTACCATTTTGTTGAAGATTGTGGAGAGAATACTCTGTGGCCCAGAGAGGCTTGTTAAAATGCACAGATTAAAATCCCATCGGCGCCCTAAAAAGTCCTAAATCCATTTTGGGATCAAGCTACTGAACACTTCTTTCCTGTAGTTGATCTGATAGGAAACTTTGTGTCTGAACAGGTAAAATCAAAACCCAGTAGTGGCAGGCAGTGGCAAATTAAGTGAGTCATTTCTTCAATGTGCAGAAACGTGTGTGTGTGTGTGTGTGTGTGTGTGTGTGTGTGTATGTGTGTGTCGCGCATGCGTGCACTCAGTTTAAAGTCCGTGTGTACTGGTGTTAGAGATTATTTTACAGAAATAATGACGGACTGGTTTGAATCTACAGAGGAAATCTCTTAGGAGCAGGAGCAAACATTTGCATTTGCGCTTCAAAGATTGGTTGTGGGGGCTGACAAGATGCTTCGGTGGGGTAATGTCCTTGCTACCATGCTTGATGACCTCAGTTCGATCCCCAGAACCCACACCGTGGAAAGAGAGAACCATCCAACCCCAGAGTTGTTCTCTGCCCTCCTCACCCATACAAGACACACAAGCTAAACAAATAATATAATGAAAATTAACAAATTTGGTTTCTGAGACTAAATATGTTCTTTATAAAGAAATGTACATTATATCTGCCTTGGTGTGTGTGTAGAAATGACTTATAGGCTGTGGTAATTTTAGCATGGGCTGGTACTAAAAATGACAAGGAAGCTGGTTTTCCATTTATAAACTTCTCTTTCCTCTAAGGGGGCACAAGAGGTGGCCAGGATTTCTGTCACTGGTCAATTGAGATTTCTCTGACTTTGTGTTTCAAGGACGCTCTTGATATCATGGGAATCTGACTTCCTTTGTGTAAAAAGATGGGCTCGGAAGCCACATTTTCAGTTAATGAGTAAATTTCTGCCAGTGTGCCTACCCGAGGGCTTAGAAATCTTGAATGGGTTACCTATTAGAAATCTGCTAGCATACAGATACAAAAGTCCTTGTTGCCTAGGAATTCTGTCAACGGGCCTACAGCCATTTAATGAACCACAAGTCCTCGACCTTAGAGCCTCCATTAGCAAAGGACTCATTCTCCTGCCTCTGTGGCTGCTAGCCCATGTGGCTCTTCTGCCACTCAGTGTCTCTCCTGTTTCGTGTCTTGCAGACACACTCCTGCGTTTTTATTTTTCTGTCTCTGAGCTCATCTCCTCTTTTTCTCCTTCTGCCAGAGTCTGAGCACACAACTTCCCCCAGAACAGCCCTTTCTGAGATCTACTCACAGAACCGGGATGACCTTGCCTGGCTCCTTCGTGTCACTTCCACACCATTAACTCTTACAAAGTGCTACTGTCTTCTCAGCGTCAGGTCTCTCCTTGTGTCTCTGGCCTAGGACTTCCCAAACCTGGTGGCCTTTCAAATTACCAGCACATTTTGAAAAAGACAGGCACATTTAGACCCTCCCAAATATCAAACTGGATTCATTAGGATGGTCTAAGACCATAAAAAAAATATATATATCCTTTCTTAAAAAAAAAAAACCAAAAACCCTAAGGCTTAGGTCAGTGAGATGGTCACAGGTAAAGGCACCTGTCTGTCACCAACAGTGACAACCTGAGCTTGAGCCTCAGGATCTACAGGGTACAAGGAAGGACAGACATTTCTAAGTTGTTTTCTGACTTACACGTATGTGCTGAGATACACACAGTTTTAAAAAGTTTTTTTTTTTTCTTTTTGTTTCTTTTGCCTAAGAAGAAAGAACACAGAAGAGAAGAGGGAGAACAGAGCTTGTTTGGTCTCTCTCAGGCAGGGAAACCTCTTCCTTTGAGGCTGTGAAGGAGTCAGAAACGGAGACCCACAAGTAGCTAGCATCTCTGCTGACCTTGCCCCATTCACTCAGTGACTTTGCAGAGCCTCAGCCTTGACCCCCATGGCTCCACCTGCATTTTCCTTCCTCCGCTAATACTGTAGATGTGCCGAGTCTGCAGTTTCCCACTTTTAGGAGCCAGGATGTAGACTTCACTTCACCCATTCTATCCACCTACTGTGCTTGGCTTTAACCATCACCAGGGACTCCAGCTCCGTCATCCCTGGCATTTTAAGGCTTCAATCCATCTTCAGGGCTCCACATCTTTGATCTTAACATGATGACTTTTACTTTTTGGAGGGGTGGTGCTAGTCAGGTCTCACTATGTAGTCTAGCTAGCCTGGAACTCACTGTGTAGACCAGGATACCATCAAATTCAGAGATCTGCCTGCCTCTGCCTCCAGAGTGATGGGATTAAGGCATGTGCCACACTGTCAGCCGGCTTCCCTGTATTCTGTCTCCAGTCCCCAAACCACCCTCATTGTCTGTATTTCCTTCTCCTGGTTTGTCAAGTCATCCAGGAGAAAGTCACAAAGACCTTTGGACCAGTTCCATTTTAAATTGATGCTGGCTTAAATTTCATAAAGGCTTGCTTTTCTATGAAACACAAGAGTTCTATTCTTCATGAACTCAGCTGGCATCCACTTTGCTCTGTGCCACGGCTTTCTATCCCTTAAATTCCAGGTTCCCCTTCAAAAGTGGCCTTTGACAGGCAAGGTGGAGAGCATCCACATTCTCCATTGCTGCTCTCCACCTCAGTGTGAATCCAGCTGTATCCTCCTTTGCATCTGAAGTATTTCTCTTTCTATCTCTCTCCATGTCCTTTTGTTTTTGGTTTGAAATTCAGGAACATTTCTGTCTGTCCCAAGCCTAGCCTAAACCCACTCCACACACTGATGCCCACACTCTGTTCCTGCCTGTTGCGATTGGGATCCTGTCCATCTGTCCATTTGTCATGCTTCCTTGTCCTTCCTTCACTCAATCAAGTCTTCCTCCCTTTAAGAAATGGCACCAATCTTCTTCTGTCCACCAGAACCTTCTCTAGTAAGTAGTCATATGTGGTTACAGAGCTCACAAGATGGGACCAGGACAACCAAAGACCTGATTCTTTTTTCTTTTATTTACTTATTTTTGAGACAGGGTCCACACTGTGTTGGAACTCACAATCCTCCTGCCTTAGCCTCCTAAGGGCTGAGATTATAGGCATGCTCTACCACTCGTGACTGTAACCGAGTTTTCGATTTATGTGGGTTTTAAATGAACTTAAACTCAATTGAAATAGCCACAGGCCCAGGGACTGGAGAGATGGCTCAGAGGTTAAGAGCACCAACTGTTCTTCCAGAGGACCTGAGTTCAATTCCCAGCAGCCACATGGTGGCTCACAACCATCTATGATGACATCTGGTGCCCTCTTCTATACACTGTGTACATAATTTTTAAAAAAAGAAAAGGAAAGAAAAAGAAATAGCGACAGGGAGCGATGGGCTGTTGTGTAGGGAAGGAAGGCAGAGGCTGCTCTGAAGCTGGACCAGCTGCCCTAGACCAGCTGCCCTGTTGATCTCGTTGACCGAGCACACAGCGCTCCCGGGAGGAGCCTTCCCTCTGCCCTGCTCCTTGATTGGTGCTCTGCTGCCCTCCTCCTGTGTCTCTCCCTTCTGTCTTCCTGCCCTACCTCTGCAGGTTCCACTCATTTCTCATTTGGTGTCTTTCTTGCTGGCCCTTAGCTGTGGGGACTCTCAACTTGGACCCCTCCCCTTTCCCTTCCTGGTCTCCTCTCTCTCTTTGTTTTTCTTCCCAGCTTCAGTGACAACTCGGTGCTCACCTTCCTGTGTCCCAGTGGGGGAGCTGATGCTCTCTCTGTCTGGGAGGCCAACACTTCTTACCCTTGTTTTCTGGATGAAGAGACTGAAGCAGAGGGAACGCAGGATAACTCAAGGCAGTTCTTAGGGGCAGAGCTGAGACAGGGGCTCTGCATCAGGCCCTGTAAGATCTCCCACCCCAGCTTGGCTGAGGCCCCGACAGGGCTATTTTATCACCCTGCTTCTTTAACAATTTTCTTCCCTTTTAATTTTTTTTAAACTTAAACTGATTCAGATTTATGGAAATGCTTCAACAATAAACTGAAAACTTCTGATCTCTCTTTCAGCCGCATTCTATAAATATTAACTTTCAACCACACTTGTTTTATCTTTCTGGCACTTTCTCCCACTCTCTCTTTGCATCTATTTGTGGATGTGTGTGTATAGACACACACTTAGCTTGTAATTTCTCCTGCACCATGTCAGAGCAACAGGAAGAATATGTACCTGTACTGTCCCAAATACTCAAACATGTATTTCCTTCTTTTAAAAGGATATCTCCTTATACAGCAGTTGTCAAAATCAATAAATTAAGTTTGAATCAGTGTTATTCTCTAATCTACAAATGTTATTCAGGCATCCTGATTGTACCTCTATACAGAAGAAGAGGAAGATCTTTTTAAAAGGCTTTGCTTTAGATCTCAGGATCCAATCTTGGGTTTAAAACAATCTATTTAGTAGCGTGTGTGTGTGTGTGTGTGTGTGTGTGTGTGTGTGTGTGTGTGTGTACATTTATACACACATTCATGTTATTTTTTTATAATTTATTCATTTTTATTTTATGTGCATTGGTGTTTTGCCCTGGGTGTCAGGTCTCCTCAAACTGACAGCTGTGAGCTACCATATGGGTGCTGGGAATTGAACCTGGATCCTCTGGAAGAGCAGTCAGTGCTCTTAACTGCTGAGCCATCTCTTCAGCCCCCCCCCCCCCATACATTCATATTCTTAAATACAACCTGCTCGGTCTATATAATGTTACGTGATGTATGTTTTTAGGGCTGACCATTTGGTACTGGACAGCCAGTTGCTGTGCTCTTCCCTGGGGAGACCGTTCCTCTGCTCTCAGCAGTCCTTAGCTGCCTGTCGCTCTGTGTAGGGCGGAGGCCTCATGGGCTTCCCCATCCACTTTAGCATCTCTGTTATTGCTGTCCTTGTTCAACTCATGTCTATGCAGTTGTGTTTGTAAGACTTTATGGGAGCATTTTTGGACATTACTAGGAGACAGAATCTCATGGTAACCTCACTGAAGCTCTGTCTGTTGTATTCCCCCCCACACACCACCATGTTCCCTGAGCCTTAGGTACAAGAGTTATGTTGTAGATGTATTCACTAGAACTAGGCTCCATAACCCTGTATCTTGATTGGTTGTGGTTTGCTGTAATGGTCTCCGTCACTTTCTAAAAGAAGTTTCCTTGATGAGGGAGGTGAGCACCACACTTACCTGTGGGTGTAAGGACAAATATTTAGAGTATAGTTAGAGATTATGCTGGTTTAATAAGGAGTGGTTGCAGATTCTCTTCCAAGGTCCATGACTACACTAGCCCTGGAGAGTTAGCTAGGTTCTCAGTACCCGGTATGATCTCCCTCCTACTGAGCAGGCCATTTCTCTCTTTCCACCATGCAGGGCCCAGGGACAGAGCTTCTGTCATCAGGCTTCACAGAAAGTGCCTTTGCCTGGCTCTTCCTCTTTTGTAGATAAGCTCTTATTTCCAGGCTGATCTCAAAACTCACAGCAATCCTCCTGTCTTAGCCTCTCACATGCTGGGATTACAAGAGTGAGGCACCATGCAGGCCTTAACCCCCACATCCTTCTGAGAGGGTCCCCCAAGCAGTCTAGTTCGACCTGGAACTTTTGATCGCCTGCCTCAGGCTAGTAATGTCTCTCTCTTGCTTTCTTTCATCTGGGTCATTTCCCCGGTCGTTTCGTTTTATGACCTTGTGTAATGTCTTTCTGTATGCTGTGAATATCATTCATTGTTAAGAAAGGAACTGTCTTGGCCTATGACAGGCATCTTAGAAGTAGGCGGGGAAATTGGAGCACAGATAGGGGAAGGAGGGCAGAGTCAAGAGAGACACCATCCAGCTGCTCAAGAATCAACATGTAAAAATAACACAGGTAAGCAAGCCATGGGACACGTGGCAAGACAGATTAATGGAAATGGGTTGAATTAAGATGCAAGAGCTAGCTAGCAATGTGCCTGAGCCATAGGCCAAGCAGAATGTAATTAACAAAGGCAACTGAGTCATTTTCGGGGGCCTAAGCAGCAGTGGACAGGCCGGACTGTGGGACTAGACTGGGCCAGAAACCTATTACAACAGCCCTATTTTGAGTTTGTGGTTATAGTCTGAATGGGACACTGTGTCCTGTCCCCAGGCTCACCCAGGGGGTTTCCAGCTCTCATCCTCCTTTGAGTCAGCTCTTGAACCCCTGGGTCTGTGCTGACTCTACTTGTCACAGTCCCAGGGGTGACTGTCATGTGTGGAGGTGTTTCCTTCACAACCTCCCTTATTTTGTCCGCCCTTGGCTTTCCTCCTGGGGGGGGGGGTCTGGAGCACAGTCTGCACAGTGACCTCAGTGACCCCCTCCTCTTGCTGACCTCCTTGTGTTTGCTTTTGGCTACTGGTCAACATTTCCTCCACTCAGCCCTCTCCCCATCTTCTCTCAGGCTGCCTCAGTTCAGCTCCGCTGGAACACCCAGCTCACATGCCTGGCACATCAAAGCCTGGTTCACGCTGCCCTGCTGCCATCTGCGGGTAGCCTAGCCTGGGTCCTGCCTCTCATGTAGTGTTTCCCAGCCTCTCCACACTTGCTGGAGGCTTGCTAGTGTTACTTCCTGTTCAGTAGAAGGCCCTGTAGCATGGGGGCTCCATCCTGTTCAGCACTGTGGAAGCTCAGTGAATATTTGTTAACTGAACTAAAGTATTTGTTATTTCTTGTGTGTATGTGTGTGGTATGTGTGGTATGTGTGTGTATGTGGTGAATATGGTGTGTTTGTGGTATATGGTGTGTGGTTTGTGGTGTGTGTGGAGAGTGTGGTGTATGTGTGTGTGGTGTGTGTATCTATGTGGCTTGTGTGTGTGTATGGTGTATGTGGTGTGTGATGTGTGTGGTGTATGTGTGTATGGTGTATGTGTGGTGTGTATGTGTGTGGTGTGTATGTGTGTGTGATGTGTAGGAGGACTCTTTCTCATTGTTCTTCCACCTTATTGACTGGGGAAGGGCCTGTCAATGGAACTCAGAGCTTGCTGATATGACTAGCCAGGTTGCTCTGGGGATCCTGTCCCTGCCTTCATAGGTGGAATTATAGTGGGCTGGCTGGCTTTTATATGGGTTCTGGAGAGCTGAATTTGGTCCTCAAGCCTGAGAGCGAAGGGCTTTAGCCTCTGAGTCCTTTCCCCTCTCAGTCATTAAGCAGTGAGTTCTCAGAGCCTCTGAGGTGTTCTCTGGGGTGGCTGGCGGCTGGCTTGAGAGAACTGTGTCTGTCCCAAGAGTCAGGCCAGGTTTAGCTCATATAGGATCTCTAGCAAAATGGTGGATCACTTGAGAGTAACCCACTTTCCCTCCCTCCCTCTGCTGTGTGTGATATAGATATGTGTTTGCATGCTCATGGCCTGAGGCATATGGAGGCCAGAACTTGACACTAATGCCTTGATGGTTCATTCCTTTGTTTGCTGAGGCAGCCTCTCTTCTGAACACACTAATAAGCTGGTTTAGCTAAGCAGCTTGCCCTGTGGATCTGCTTCCTAGAGCATTGAGATTACAGGTGTTCTGCTTTGCCCACCAGGCATTTACATGAGTGCTTGGGATTTGAACCCAGGTCCTCAGGCTATACTTACTGAGTCACACCTGCTCCTCTTCCTTGAAAAGGGTCACGTGTAAGCCCAGGCTGGCTTCAAATTCATATGTAGCCGAGGATGCTTGTCAACTTCTCATCCTCCACTGGAGTGTGAGGTCACAGATGTGCAACACCATACCAAGATTTCTGTGATCCAGGGGATGGATCTTTGTTCACGGGAAGCAAACACTCTACCAACTGAGCATCTTCCCCGGACCTTGAGAAGGTATCTCCATGCTGTAGGTGAAATAAATGTTGGCCCCTGATGTCCTCTTAATTGGGGTATACATTAAGACAATGAGAAGAGAAAGCAGCAGCCTATTTAAGATGGCATGCATGGTTCTTCATACTCCAACTGAGCAGCTCAACGTGAGAGAAGGAAGTTTCCTTCATGGAACCGGAGACACTTGCTCCCTCCATTGTCCGGCCTCCCTCTCAGCTTTCTGCCATCCCTCCCCCTCCCCCTCCCAGCCATCATCTGTCCTGTCTCTCTCCTTCCCTCACCGTCTGCATCTTCTTCTTCCTCCTTTTTCTACATAGATGGTTTTGGCTTTTGACTTCTTAGATGGGTGTTTGTTTGTTTGTTTGTTTGGGGAAATTATCGAAGTTTAATGAAGTGCTGGAACTCACTGGCCTGGCTGGTACAAACAACTAATCAGGTAGCACCTTGGGGAGAGATAGTCACTGAGGGGTTGCTGCCACAGGCCTATGTTCTCATAGAGATCTGGAGTTTTGAGCAGCCAGGAACCCCTGCCACACACACACACACACACACACACACACACACACACACACACACACACACTGACTGAGAAGGGTGCTGATACCCAGAGCCATCATGCATTGAAGGTGTCTCTGCCAAGTCCCAGATTTAGATTCAAGCCAAGTGTAGACACGCAAGGCTTGGGGGTACCAAGCCTCCATGGGTGCTTCCTGAGGTTCAAGAGGCACTCTGAGGTTTCTGTCCATCAAAACAGAATGAGTGTAATATTATGGCAAACAGGAGGCGGAGAAGTGGGACCCTTTTGTGATGACTTTCTTTTTGATGCCATGTAATAATTATATATTAATATACATAATGCCAGGTTTATTGTGACATTTTTATACATGTACATAATGTATTTTATCACATTCACCTCCCCGGTCATGCTATCTTTCCCCTCCCCCTTCCTGTCGATCTCCTTCCTCTTTCTAGTGAGACCCGCTTCTGTGTTCACGGCCCTTTTTCTTGTGTTTGTGCACATGTGTATGTGCATATGTGTACGTATATACGTATGTGTGTGCATATGCATATGTGTGTGTTCTTTTGGGTTTCTCTAGGGTTGCTTACAGGAGTGTGGGTAGAGGTTTGATCACAGGAGTATCATGTTGTCAGGAATCTCCTTCCCCCAGCAGCCATAGATCCTTGCAGAGATAGATCCATAGATCCATGCTGGGATGTTGATGGGCCTAGCCTTGTGCAGGCACCCACAGCTTCTGTGAATACAGTGGGCCTGTCATGCCCAGAAGTTGGCACTCCACACCCATGCCCACTCTCCAGCTTTTGGGTGATGGTGTCCTGGAAGGGGTGAAATGGAGATGTCCCATTTATGGTTGCATATTTGACCATCCTCTTTTCTCAGCTCACTGACTAGTTAGGAGTCTCTGCATTCACCACTGACCACTGCAAAAAGAAGCACCCCCAATCAAAGCTGAGGCCGCACAGGCTGGCCTGCTGGTTGGATTTCATCTAGGCTCTCTCTCACTTTCCTTCCTCTATTCCTGGATTTTCACAACTCTTTGATATAAAACCAGATGATTTTTGGAGAAAGGGGAAACTTGTTTGCTTTTTGCTGTTTCTTTTCTACTGCTCAGCAGTTAACTGATATGATCTTATGTGGTTCTGGGAATTGAACCCAAAGCCTCAAGCATGCTGGGGAAGCAGTCTTCCACTGAGCTTCCCCCCACCCCCACCCCCACCCCACAGCCCCTTTGACCCTTTAGAAATGTAGTTCTTGGTGATTTTTCTTTTTTAAATCGTCTAGTGGGATATAGTTATCTCTTTCTGTTACATCAGCAAAATGTTTGGGAATGTGCTACCTGAGAAGCAGCTGTGAGCTTGAACGCACACTTGGGTGTCTCCTGAAGTCCCACCTAACTTCTAGGGTGTCCTGTAGGATCCTCCCTCTGGGTGTGTCTTCTGTGCTGGCCGCTGGCCAGCTCCCAGCCCTTGACGGCTTGTGGCTGCGGCATGACACTGTTTTTGGATGAAGCTGCTGCAGGAGGAAAGGAAGGCAGAGATCCTGCCACTGGAGTGTAGCTTAATAAAGAGCGCATTTGTGTGGGAGAGAATGTGCGGGGCTGCTTTTTGAATTATGGAATTCTTAAAATTGTTTAACGGAAAAGATGTTATTCAGAACCCCCTGGTGCCTTGAGCTTGTTTTTTTGTTTATTTCATATCGCTTCTCTCCCTGTTATTTTTTTTTTTTTTTAATTATCTGTAGAAGGGCTCAAGAGTCCTCCCCTGCACTCTCTAAATAGTTAGTGTTAGTGTGCTGTGCTGCAGTCAGCACTCCAGACGGGAGGCTTTCTGGGAAGGAGATTCCCCTGTAAGCAGAGAAGGGCAATGGCTCCTGAGTGCCTGGACAAGGGCACAGGATAGAGGCTTCTTCCAAGCCTTCACCCTTAACTTTTCAGTTAGAAAGTCAGGCAGGGGGGCTGGAGAGATGGCTCAGAGGTTAAGAGCACCCACTGTTCTTCCAGAGGTCCTGAGTTCAATTCCCAGCAACCACATGGTGGCTCACAACTATCTTTGATGACATCTGGTGCCCTCTTCTGTATACTGTATACATAATAAATAAATAAATCTTAAAAATGAAAAGAAAGTCAGGCAGGGTAGAAGCTCAAAGTCACATACAGCCCTCTGCCTGCAGGAGAGCCAGAGGTCATGCTTTCCAGGCCTGTGAGTGAACTCTGGTGCAGTCTGCTGTAGGTAGAGAGTTTATATCCACTTTTAATAATATTTTTCTGTTCGTGCTGTTGCTCTTGGCAGATTCTCTTTTAACATTTGGTAATATGTCTTCGCTAATGCTAGAAAGAAAAGTCACCAAATATAGCTGTTGGGAAAAGCAGCATTAAGACATTTCTTTGGGTGTGGCTTCACGCTCACAGGAGTGCACCAGTCTCCTGCAAGGTGACCTAAAGCTGCCTGCCACCCTCACACTGGTGGAGCATCTTGAGTCAGCCATGGATATGCCACTTGGGTTAAATACTGTCTTAGTTGCTGTTCCATTGCTGTGAAGAGATACTAGGACCAAGGCAACTCTTATAAGAAAAAAGCATTTAATTGGGGGTTTGTTTCAGGGGTTAATCTATTATCGTCATAGCAGAGAGTGTGGCAGCAGGTTGGCATGGTGCTAGAGAAGTACCTAAGAGCTACATTCTGATCTGTAGGCCATGAAAAAGGGGGTGGGGGAAGGGGAGACTGACTTGGACTTTTAAAACCTTAAAGCCTGGGGTTGGAGAGATGGCTCAGAGGTTAATACTGGTGCTCTTCCAGAAGACCTGGGTTCAATTCCCAGTTACCAGATGACAGTTCACAACTGTCTATAACTCTAATTCCTAGGGAATCTGACATTCTCGCACAGACATACATACAGAAAACACAAATGCACATAAAAATGAAAATAAATGTCATAAAAAACTCTCAAAACCCATCTCCAGTGACAATTTCTTCCAATAACCCCATACCTCCCAATTCTTTCTCAAATAGTGCCACTCCCTGGTGACTAAGCATGCAAATAAATGGGGGTCATTCTTATGTAAGTCACCACAAGCACCTCAATAATTTAAAAAGATGGGTTTTTCCCCATTAGAGACATGAAAAGTCTGATGAATCTATATTTATGAACATCCGTGAAAAGGCATGTCTGGCTTCCCATGAGGTACAGATTCCTATAGGGAGCCATCCTTGACTCCCTAAAGCCCCGCATCAACAAACAGTTCAAATAAACATTAGAGTCTTAAGTAGCCTTTCAAAACAGCTGTTATTAATAGACAAGAACAAAACTAATCTGTTTTTGCAGGGTTTCTCCTCACAACACTGGCACTGTTCTGAGCCCTGGTGACTGGGCTAAGGCAGCGCCACTAAACTTCCTTGCACTCTGGGGTTTATTGGTGAATCCACATGACCTGACAGAGGCTGGCAACTCACCGTGTTGACTGGAAGGCCAGGAAATTGTTCAGCATTCTAGAACTCCTTAAAAATGGTTTATTTTAGATTTAAAAAATTTTAATTTATTTATTTCTATTTTTATGTGCATTTGATGTTTTTGCTTTCATGTGGGTGTTAAGGTCCCCTGGAATTGGATGGAGCTACAGACAGTTGTGAGCTGCTGTGTGGGTGCTGGGAATTGAACTCAGGACCTCTGGAAGAACAGTTTGTGCTCCTAACCACTGAGCCATCTCTCTAGCCCCAGATTTATAATTTTATGTATATAATGTTTGGCTTTCATGTGTGTATGTAATGTGCATCATGTTCATGATCTAGTTGGTCAAAAGAAGGTGTTGAGTTTTCCTGGAACTGAAGTATAGATCATTTTTAGTTATTGTGTAGATGCTGAGACTGAAATTAGGCCTTCTTTGGAAGCAACAAATGCTCTTAACTGCTGAGCCTACCCTACACCCCTTTATTTGAAATAAGATCTTGGGAAACTTAGGCTGGCTTTGAACTCACTGTGTAGTCAAGGATGACCTTGAACTCCTGATTCCCTTTCCCTCACCTCCCTAGTGCTGGGATTGCACATGGACACTACCACACTGAGTTTATGCTGTGCTGGGGATGAGACCCAGAGCATCTACATGCTTAGCAAGCATTCCACCAACTGAGCTACATCCCCAGTCCTCTGAAATGTAATGTTATGAATCAAATAGAAACCACTCCTCCCCTGACTAGCTTGTTATGAATGTAATTGAGTTAAGGGAAAAAAAGAAAAAAGAAAAAGAAAACAAGCCTTGGCAAGTGAATTCAAAGTCATTTCACTGGAAATACCTGCCAGGGATCCTATAAGCCTATCACTCAGCCCCTGGAATGGGGGCTTTTTGCAATGCTCTGGGTGGCACCTTAGAGCTGGTGTGTCTGTGCCACATGCCCAAGTCCCCATGAGCAGATAACCCAGCTGTGACTGTGAGGGAGGCTGCAGGCTCAGGTCTCAGGCCTGCAAGCCTGTTTGTTCTAACTGAACCCAGAACGAGGCTTGCTTCTCGGCTTTTATACTCAAAAGTGAGCAGTTTCTACATTTGCAGCTGTTCATTAGTTTGCTGTTTTATCCGAGAAGTGCTTGTTCGAATGTCTGTAATTGTGAAAAACACACTTATTAAAGCATTTTTAAAATGAAAACAGAATAAAAATATGCTTAATGCTATCGGTTACATTTTGGTGGATTTATTTCTATTGTTTTTAAAATGTACTATAAAACAGGGTAAGAGGGCACATACTGATCATCCCGGCACTCAGTCTAGGCAGGAGGATTGAGATTCTTGAGGCTACCCTGGGCTATATAGCAAATTACTGGCTAGCCTAGACTAAATAGAGAGACCCTATGGAAAACAAGATTACTGATATAACACTTATAGTGGTCAAGCCTTTGTCCTGCCCTTTCTAGGGTAGTGGAGGGGGATTTCTGGGGGTGGTATAGGCTCTAGACAGTGTCAAGAAGTAGTAAATGAATATACGTCATCTGCCGTTTGCCATGCATATACAAAGCTGCATGTTTGGGTGTGAGGACACACTTGCTTCACAGACCATATATGGTCCCCATAGTTCATTAGTTTTTCTGGATCCACCTCACAACCAAAATGCCACCTCCATCCTTGAACATACTAGGCCAGGATTATTTTTTTTTCTTTCTAGAAATGGCTTACCTGGTTTCCAAACTTTCGCTCCTGAGAGGGGCGGGTTAGCTGCCTATGAAGAAGGCCAGGCTTGATTTCTTGCTCTAACTTGTTGTCTGAGGCCTGTTGAGGATTCACGGACAGCTCTGGTTGTTGATTGTGGTCTTTCCTTGGTCTGGTCAAGCTGGATGTGTTGGCTTTTGGAAATAAGGCATTCTAGCTTGAGTTGCACAGCTCTTCTCTCGCCAAAAGAGGCAGATACTGACCATTCACACCACAGAGGCGGGGGTGGGGCGGGGGGGTGTAGAGCATCCTGTGAAAGAAAAGAGGATGGAACATTTAACCGTCGTCTCAAACTGGGACTGCTGATATAGCTCAGTTGGTGGGATGCTTGCCTGGAATACACAAAGCCCTAAGTTAGATCCCCAGGTTCTGTGCAAACTAGGTGCTGTGGTGAATATCTGTAACATCAACACTCACAGGTGCTGGGAATCTGAAGTTCAAAGTCATGCTTGTCTATATAGTGGAGTCTGGGCTGGTTTAGGCTATAAGGAGCTGTCTCAAAAGCAAAACAAACAAACAAAATAACTGAAACAGCACCCCCACTCCCCCACCCCCACCCCCCACCCCCCCGCCCCACAAGTAGCCTCAGGTGGAGAAAGGGGCCTGTGGAATCAGATAGGAGAGCGAAGGAAAGCAGGAAACTGTCAGTCTGTGCACACAGCTGGCAGCGGTGAGCTTGCTCTTGCTCTTGGGTCCTCTGTTTCAGGTCTCTGTGCTAGGCCAGGTTAGGACAGCTTCTCCCATAGGGAGCTGCAGGACAAGCAGCACGGCATTGGGGCAGTGGTAGCAAAAAGGAAAAATCTGCAGAATCTTCTAAAGTTAAGAAGGTTTGTGAGATAGCTCAGTGGTTAAGGCTATTTGCTTCCAAGCCAGGTAAAACACCATCTAGAAATAAAATCCCCAATAAAAGCAAATCTCAGGAACTTATGACACAGTCAGAATAGTGCATGACTCTGACCTTCCTGATTATACGTTAGACACACTTGTTAGAGGTCAGACCATTAAACTAAGGGAAGATGCTAACTTCAGGCAGGCGCATTGCAGCTGACCATGGGAAGATCTGGAAATGCCACCTGGGAAGGGAGTTATTATCAGCTTCTAATTCAGCTGCAACAGAGATCCCCTCCTACTGCTGTGGCAAAGAGTCCTGGTGCAAACCAACCAGGGCACTAAACAGATGAACGATTCTTGCAGCACCCACAGGAGCTCACCAGCTCAAGCATGTTTTATGGCTGGTGTGTTTTATGAAGTTATATTATAGGGAATCTAATATTATATTATGGAGTCAATGCCAGGTAATAGAAGAGATGAGGCTGAAAGAGCCTGTCTAGTAGTCAGGACTGTATCCTCTCCTCTTTCACAAAGTTCATCTGGTTGGGATTTCTGAAGCGCAGGAAGGTGGGTGACATCAGCCTCAGCGAAGGGGATGGCCAAAGTCTACATTTGGCCATTAGTTTGTACAAATGGGATTGACATTCAGTTTAGCAAACAACTCCACAATTTAAGATGATATCTTCATTGCTGGCAGTTGAGACATGTATGGATAGTTCTCAATGGATGCTAAATGGGTTTTAAGTGGGGCTGTTTCATTAATGAAAATCCCACCAAAGTAACATATAACCTTAAAGGTCCAAGTGTTCTATGATTCCAGGTTTCCACAAGGGCTTGATTCTATTTTGTCTAAATGGTAAAAATTCTTCTCTTTTACACACAAGACCTCATTAAACATCATAGCCTGTTTGACATAAGCTACTTTTTTCCTCCTTAAATGTAATTTGTTTAAAATTTGAAGTTCTTTGTCTGGGAGAGTGAAATGTTCACATTTTGGAAGTCTAAAAATAAAAACTGGAGAATTGATGCCAAAACAATGGTGTCAATCAGAAATGCTTTCTCAATCCAGCGTTGGAATGGGACTAATTACAGAATCAGCTTGTGGGTACCACCACTCATTGTTTTGAGCCAATTAACCGTGGGCTTGAGAAACCTAAGTTCTAAAATCTTTTAAAAACTCCAGCTTTCTGATGAGTCGTGACAGTCAAATAGTGTGCATAGGTAAGATTTGGTATGAATGGTAAGTTTTTTTTAACCAAGCGTATCCATGCCATCCTCTTAATGGATAGCTAAGTTCTCCCAAATCAGTTTCCATTAAACATGCATTGTTTTTATTTTTGAATGCTTAGAAACAAGTGTTCTTAATTGCTCACCAAGATCAAATTTACTAAGGTGGCTTATTGAAAACTTCTATAAAGATGTACAAAATTGAATAAATCTATTAAGGAGATTGTTTTGGGGTGCTGCTGAGTGGCAGAGCAATTATCTAGCAGGTGGGAAGGGCTGTGTTCAAGCCCCTGTATTTCAGGAGGTAAGGGGAGGGTCTTGCTTTTGGAAAAGTAGTTCTCGAGCTCAAGATGCAGAGAGGGAATGAGGAAATTTCTGGAACTTTCATTTGATGATCCTTGTTGCTCTGTCTGGTAAACATTCACAGTGCTCATTTCAGAAGCATTTTGGTTTTCAAGGCTCATTCCTCCTACTTGGGAAACACTCACTGTTTATTTCATGTGTAAAGTTAAAAGCATTTACAACTACAGCTGATTGGTGTAGCCATACAACTTATAAGCCTCCTGGTATCTTAAATAATCAGAATCTGAGGTGCTTTATGTCCTAGATATAAACTGTTCAATAATTTAGTACTTATTTTTCCCCCAACAGATGTGAATTATTAAAAAGAAAATGGCCCAACAGGACACTGTATTTCCTTCTCTTGTCACCCAGGAAGGGTATACTATCTGGAAAATATGCATCTAAGGTATATATTTATTTTTCCACCAGTTCCATGAGGGTTGCTAGGGGGTTAGAGGGCCATGATAGAGAAAGCCTGCATCCATTGCATTGTAAAGGGTCATTTTGTTTAAGGGCAGGAAAAGCATTATAGCATCCCCTTCATGCTCCTGTGGACCACTCCGTGACCACGGAAGACAGAGATTTCACAGTGGCTCTGCAATAGACTTGAACTTCCTGCCAACAGTAAAATCCCCACGGAGCTTGAGGCAAATGTTCTCATTAGCCCTTTGAAATCAGAAGTTGCATATTGGATGCCTGTGGGGAAATACTGGCTCACAGAAATGCATCACACAGCCTGCATATCATAAGTCCTTCTAAATAAACCGTCATTTAAGGGATGAGGTGATCTCACAGCCACATCTGATTTTCCTGGCTCATCTTGAAATGTCATTTTGATAGTCCTCTTCCCAACAAATAAATATTTTAAAGGACCTCATTTTCAGATGGTCTTTTTATGGGTGGAACAAAACCATAGCACCCCAGGGGACATTCTAGCTCTCCAGAGTCTCCAGCCCTTCTGATTGCACCCTGTTTGATGTCTGTCCCTCATTTCTGAGACTGCCTGGTTCCTAGAGGCAGTGGAGTTTATGATCACTGCTCTTTTGGGAGGAGGGACAAAGACCTCCCGGGTCAGCTTGATCTGACTATCACAACTATCACAGATGATGACTGGGGGGAGCCATGGTGTGTCTGTTCTGTCAGTCTCCTGCTTCTTGGAAGCCACAGAGCCTGCTAACGGCCCTAGGCATAATCACCTTAAAATCCTATCTAGCTCCCAAAGAAAACTCTTGGGTAGAAACTTTTCCTTTAATCCCACTTGTTTATGGAGACGGATAATTTGTATTTCTTTTGGAGGGCAGAGTCTTCAATCTGGCTTGAAAGATGACCTTTTCCTCACCAACAGTATGTAACAATGTGGCTCCCTTCTGCAGGCGAGTGAGGACCATGCCCCGACACAGCCAGTCCCTGACCATGGCACCCTACTCTTCTGTGAACCTGGTGGAGCAGCTGGAAGACAGGATCCTCTGTCATGAGAAAACCACAGCGGCACTGGTGGAACACGCTTTCCGCATCAAAGATGACATCGTCAGCAGTTTGCAGAAGATGCAGAATAAAGGGGGAGGTGACCGCTTAGCCAGGCTGTTTTTGGAGGAACATATCAGGAATATCACTGCTATTGTGAAGCAATTGAATCGGGATATTGAGGTAAGGGGTGTGCAAGCCAGGGCAGCATTTTCATTTCCCCAGACCTGGCCCTTGTTAGGTTACACGAGCCTGAGTCGTGTGTGTGTGTGTGTGTGTGTGTGTGTGTGTGTGTGTGTGTGTGTGTGCTGTGTAGGAGGGCCCACTCACCCACTCGCGCATGAACAGAGGTTGACATTGGTATCTATTGCATTCCCCAGTCCTAGTTCGATTTCCATTGCTGTGATAAAATACCCAACAAGAAGCAACTTAGAAGACAATGGGTTTATTAATTAATTTATTTTTATTTTATGTGCATTGCTGTTTTTCCTGCATGTATGTCTGTATAAGGGTGTTGGATCCTCTGGAACTGGAGTTACAAACAGGTGTGTACTGTCATGTGGGTGGTGGGAATTGAACCCAGGTCCTCTGGGAGAGCAGCCAGAGGGCTTCTTAACCACTGAGCCATCTCTCCAGCCCCTAAAGGGTTTATTTTATTCTACAGTTCCAGATTATAGTCCATCATTGTGGAGAAGTTAAGGTAGGAACGTCAAGCAGCCAGTCATATCACATTCGGTTAAGAGCAAAGAGAAATGAATTCATGAATGCAGCTTGCTTGCCAGTTGGCTCCATTCTTCCATTATTTACCAACCGCCTACTGAGGACTGGCTCTTCCCACATCATTTAAGACACCCACTCCCACAGGCCAGGCCACTGTAGACAGTCCCTCACTGAGACTCTCTTCTTGCGTGATTCTAGGTTATGCCGAATAGACAAACACTCACATCACCTTATTTTTTGAGGCAGGGTCTCTTACTGATCCTGGAACTGGCCTTTTTGGTTAAGTTGGTTGTCCAGCAAGCCTCAGAAATCTGCCTGTCTCTGTCTCCCAGCTCTGGGGTTACAGGTACATCCCACTGTACTTGGCGCTTACATGGATGCTGGGATCTAGTTTGCCCAGCACTCACTTGGCCAACTGAATCACCTCTCTAGCCCTTCCCCCCTTTGTGCTCACATTGTGGCTGAGGCTGGCCTTGAACTTGCAACTTGTAGCAATCCTCTTGCCTCTGTCTTCTAAATGCCAGAACTTCAGGCAATAGATCTGAGGTGCTGTCTTGTCTATTATTAGATATTTCTAGAGCAGGATCTTACGTAGCCCAGGCTGGCCTTGAACTCCGTGTAACCAAGGATTACCTTAAACTTCTATTTCTGTTTCTATCTCTTAAATGCTGGGATTATAGATGTGTGTTGCCATGCATGTTTTCATGCATTGACCTAAACAAGGCTTTTGTGTACACTAGGAAAGTATTCTGTCAACTGAGATATATTCCAGCCCTAGGTTTACTTTAGGATAGGGTACCATGTGTTCTAGACTGACCTCAAACCCACTGTGTAGCCAAGGTTGCCCTTGAACTCCTGATTGTCCTGTTTCCAAATTCTGGGATTAAGAATGTACCTTACAGGACTGGAGAGCTGGCTCAGCAATTAAGAGCACTTGCTGGTCCTGCAGAGGCCCTGGGTTTGGTTCCCAGCATCCACATGGCAGCTCATGACCACCAGTTTTAGGGGTTCTGGTGTCCTTTTCTGATATTCCCAGATACCAGGCATACATTCATGTAAAACACTCACACACATAAAATAAGAATAAATAAATATTTTTAAAAATGCTTTGTCTTGTCTCTTTTTAAAAAGTTACAGTTTATTTATTTGAGCATGTGTGTGTGTCTATGTGGGTCCATGTACCATGGTGCATATAGAGAGATCAGAGAGCACTTGCAGGTCAATTCTGTCCTTCTGTCATGTGAGTCCTGGGGATCAAACTCATCATCAACCTTAGCAGCAAGCCCCTTTACCCACTGAGCCATCTCACCAGCCCTGTCTTGTCTATTCTTCACCAAGGGAACTGCTTGCAGGCATAGCTGAGTTATATTAAAGTTACTGCAGTATTTGATGGCAATCACTGTCAATGCTGTTTGTTTTTATTCTGAATTTACTTTGCTGATTGTTAAATCGTTTTGTTTTGTTTGGATCTCAGTGCAGATGGAAAACTAGACAAAAAGTTTTCCTATAATCCCCTTCATGCCTTTGAAGACAGTTATTACCTCGGTAACCAGGTTTGCCCTTGCTGCTCCACATGAAATGTTTCCAGGCCAAAATGATTATCCAGCACGTCTTGTATTGTTCAGGCAGGTTAGGTGTTTGAATGGCTTCTCACACTCCTCTTTATTTGTTCTGATGAAGCCAATATTGTCTATTTTTAGATTTTGTAAGTTTATTTCTAGTTTTGAATACAGGGGCCATGCAATTTAATTCAGAAAGCTTGAGACCCACCAGGTGCAGCTGGGGCTTCCATCTCCATATGAGGTCAGCGCCTTTCACATGTAATTTTCAGCAATATGAATAAAAGGTTGATGGACAGGCAAGGAAACCTTCGTTTTCTATTGGGGGTTTTGTTTCAATCATGCTTCCCTAGGCAGATTTGTATTTGTGTTTATTTGTTTGAAGGCAAGATTTCACGGGGCCTAGATTTGCCTTGAAGTTTCTAGTAGTCTAGAATTGACCTTCTGCCTGGCCTACTGAGTACTGTGATTACAGCTATGTACTACCACACTCAGTTTATGTAGCACAGATTGACCCCAGAGCTTCATGGATGTTAGGCTACCAATTGAATTGCCCTAGATTAATTTTTTTTAAATAGCTTTATTGAAGTGTAATTTACATATAGCAAAAAACTCACTGACCAGTATATAATTAAATGAGCCTTAATTTTATAAA
>PVIH01002417.1:155000-190420 GCA_004025045.1 Sigmodon hispidus
TCACAGAATACCGAAGGATATCCCATATCATGGCCCTTAGCCCTACACCACACTCCAGTGGACACTTAGGCAGTGAAGGCTAAGTAACCATAGAAACACTAGCTTACATCAATGAACATAAAACAATGGGATGGAGAGTAGCTATAGGGCTATTTAGAGAAGATGGTTACAGGTGAAGAGTAATTGAACACAGCAGAGGACAGCCGAGCTGGGGTGGGGGAGGTACCCAGGTGCCTGTGCCAGAGGCAGAAAGGGGTAGAGTGAGGACCAACCAGCAACCTGGAGGGTTGTGAGGTGAAGGAAGCCAGTGTTCAGAAGCCTTGAAGGCCAGGATATGATGTTTGGGGTTTGGCTGTAAAAACCATTATCTAAGGCTTTTGAAATGGCTTGGAGCTTGATGATCTGAGTTTGGTCCCCTGAACCCACAGGGTGGAAAGAGAGAAGCCATGCCAAACCTTGTCCTGTGACCACCATAAGTTTACCATAACAGACACACCCACATACATACTCATACACAAAGTACATATGTACAGTTTTCTTTTTTGAAGCCATCATGTAGAAGATTTGTTTTTGTTTTGTTTTGGGTTGCTTTGCTCTTTTCAGTTGAGTGGCTGGTATGTAGTTCAGGCTGGTATGGAACTCACCATTCCACCCCAACTCCTGAGTAGCTAGTGTTATAGCTATGTGCCACCACACCTGTCTTCATTACTTCTTAAAGCTAACACAATTCATTTATATTAATGATGCTGAGGATGTGTTAGGAGATAATAAAACAGACAAGACACCCCCCACCCACCCCCACTCCACCCCTACTCCATGGAGCTTACACACTGACAAGCTCCAGCTACCTTGAAAGAAAAAGTTCAGGACCAATAGTGGAAGCAAAGGATGCAGCTCAGAGGTAGAGCACTTGCCTAACTCACCCGGAATCCTAGGTCTGTCCCCAGACTGCATAAACAAACAAGAACAGAGGCATGGAGGCCAGCTAGCAGTTCCCAGACAAGCAGAGTTGTTCTGCTGGGGTGCAGCCAAGACATGGGGAGTCGTGGGTAGATTTGGAATTATTTTGAAGGTAGAGATGGTAAGGCCTTCTGCATGCTGGAGGAAGAGACTTCTGTTTGGGATTTGGCAGGCTTTGAGGGGCCCGTGACGAAACTAAATACCAGGTGGAACTAAATCAGATCAGTTCCGCACACAGCTGGCCCCGGACTGCATTAAGCCTCCCTTGGATGAAGAGCCAAGCAGGGAGGTCCCACTTGATGAGGTGCTGCCCTGGGGGGGAGGGGGTGGGGCTCTCTCCACTGCAAGTTCATTTATGAATCCCTTTCTATCTAAGAAGAGGTACAGACAGAGACTCATAGAGAACTCTATTGGCAGTTCTTAGGCAACTCTGAGGACCTGGACCTTGTGTGCATAGACACCATTACATGATGACTCCCACAGAGTTCATGCTGTGTGCTGACTTTGGGGAGGAGAGCTGCTTCTCCAGTAATAAGCCCTGTCTTGGGAGGAAAAGACATGTGTCTTTTTCAAGGTGGCTGGCCTCTTCCTTCTTGGAGTGGGAAAACATCTTCGTCCAAAAGACTTGGCCATATATTGACTACTGTCTTTTCTTTGCTGCTATAACCCTGTCTCCTAAGGGCATGTCTGGTAATCTGCACAGACTAAAGACAGTTTCTCCAACCGACAATGAAGGATGATTCATGCCTTGCCAAAGGCCAGTAGCATTCTAAAGTAAAAGCTCCAAGATGGCACATCAGGGCACATTTCTGACATTACTGAGTTTCTGCAGTTTTGCTCTAGAATTTCTTTAAACAATAAGCCCTCTAATGATTTCCGCCTTCGTGTAACCTTTTAGTAATGTGAATATCGTGTAAAGCTCAGACCTTTTTTTTTCTGTATTCTTCAAAGCACTGCTAATGCAATGCCTCATTCATCTGCATAAGAACTGTAAAAGTTAAATGCACTTTTCTTATTTCTAAACTGTTAAAAAAACACACACACACTTTTTTTCTGGATTATAAACGCAATGTGGGAAATACAAGAACAAGGAATCTGTTTTCCTCTCAAACTAAATATAATAAGGAAGATGTTAACATTCCCCTATTTTACAAGGTTCTTAGCATAGTGAGAACCAACCTGTGTGTATATTTTATACTCTTTACACACATCCCCCTTCCCCTTTTTTGAGACAGGGTTTCTTTGTGAAGCGTCTGCTATCTGGGAACTAACTTTGCAGACCAGGCTGGCCTGGAACTCACAGAGATCCTCCTGCCTCTGCCTCCTGAATGCTGGGATTAAAGGCATTCACCACCACTGCCCAGCTTCCCCTTGTTTTTAAAATCCTTTGTGACATGCTCTAACAAGTTCTAGGCTAGCCAGGGCTACTTCAAGTGGCCCTAAAACAAACAAACAAATAAATGGATGGATGAACCTCCTTCTTGAACTTCTTTATATTTGCATGAAGATTTGACATCTGTAATAGTTGGTGTGGATGTCATATGGGAAAACATCTTTATGCAGACACTAATTTTTCTTAATTTTCTTTTAAGATTAAAAAGAAATTTAATCTTAAAAGAAAAATTAAGAAGTAGAATTACTTGATCAAAAATTTGAACCATGTAGATAAAGTCTGACTACATCATAAGCCATACCTCTTGGATTTTTTGTTGTACTTTTGGGATTACAATTAAAATACTTTATTTTTAATTTACTAAAAAGGAGTGTCTGTGTGTACATGTATGTGTGTGTAGATGTCAGAGGGTTACACGGAGCATTTGTCTCTATCATGGTTTTGACACTGGGTCTCACCCTAACCGCTGCCTCTGCCTCACTAGTACTGGGATCACTTGTGTGGGAATGCCTGGCTGTTACGTGGGGGCTGGGGATTGAGCTGAACTTAGTTTTCTTGAATGACAAGAACTTTACCAACTGAGCCATAATAAATATGACTTATTTTTTGGTTATTCTTTTTTTATTTTTTTTAGTTTTTTGAGACAGGGTTTCTCTGTGTACAGTTCTGTGTGTCCTGAAACTTCTTTTGTAGACCAGGCTGGCCTCAAACTCAGAGATCTGCCTGCCTCTGCCTCCCAAATGCTGGGAGTAAAGGTGTGAGCCACCACTGTCCTGTCAGTTCTTTTCTTTAGTAGACTTTGGGCTGGGTGTATAAGTAAGTGCTATCCCTAAGGCTTTTAACTACTTTAGCCTCACAGCACAATGGAACAGAAAACATTCTTTCAGCCCTGGCCTTTATATCTAGCACCTCTGTCTCCCACATTCCCCCCCCCAGCCACTCCCACTGTTAACATTCTGCAGCAGAATGGTTCAGGATCTTTCAAACTCACTACTTAGCATGGAAGAAAGACCCAGAATTTATGATCTTCCCCTTCTTCTTCCTCCAGATGCTGGAGTGTGCTGCCATCTCAGGTTTCAGATAGACACCTGCCGCATCACTGCCCCGCGGTGTGTGTGCATGCTCATGACTGAACTACACCCCCAGCCTCTACTGGATGGTTTCTGCTTCTCTGGTTACTAGAAACGTTGACTGTGCTAATTATTTTAAGCACCTCTTTTGTGAATTCCCTTTCATTGTCTTTATTAAGGGATTAAAAAACAAAGCAAGGCCTGATTTCTCAGCATCTAGTGCACTGGTACCCTAGGAGAGGCCTGTGTCTCTTTTGCATCCACCTTCAGGCCTATTTCTTAGCTTTGTCTTTCTGGGGATGGGACCTGGGACTCAGCATGTGGACTAGGCCTTCTGGATGACATGTATGTATGCCCAAAGACATCTGAGCACCATGGCTTTGTGTCTTATTATTATCAACCAAAGTTTGAAGAAGCCCAAACAGAAAGCATGTGTGTTTCTTATTATTCGCTGTTTGTTAATAGGTATAGGTGTCACTTTCCATTGAGCCAATTGAGAGAGAGAGAGAGAGAGAGAGAGAGAGAGAGAGAGAGAGAGAGAGAGAGCGCTCCACCAGCGCCTTTCATCAGTGGGAGAGTGTGAGAGATGAATTAGTCAGATCTGAAGTCTCTGTGCAAGAATGTGCTCAGATGAGTAATGTTTTATCATTCATAGGTGATTGGAGCTAGTTTGCATTCTTCTTCATAGAGCAGGTTCATTCATTCAAAAATTAAGAACCTTAGGAAATAACCGGTCTGGCAACTGCAAATTCCATTTTCACTGGCAATAAAATGTAAGCATCACCAAACTGAACAAAATCTGGGAAACAAGTCCCTATATTGGTGCAGGAGGTATGGGACATGGCCACTCAGGGTCTCCTCACTAGATCCAGTCCTTTGCACCCCCTTGAGCAGCCAGACAGCACAGATAAGAGGGTCTGGCTAACCCTCAAGCTATGAAAGTCACAGGGTGAGGCCTTAAGAGTTGAGGAGGAGCCGCCTCCCTCTATATGAAGGAGCTAGTCTCTTACCCTGTGAAGGAGGTGAGGAGGCACTGTGGAGGCAGCTCTGGAGGCCGACTTTGCCTCTCAGTCCTCGGCTAGGACCTGGCACAGGTTCTTCCTCTGCTGTACCTCTAGCCCACTGGTTCTTCCACTAACATCAGGAACACCCACCCAAGCATCCATGGAGCAGAGAAAAGAAAAAGCTCCATTTCACGCAAGGACCCAGCAGTCAGAGGAGGAAAACCGTGCCTTTCCACAGAGATAACCCAGGGCCAGGAATAAAAGAGGGATTTACATGTTTAGGGCTGTGTGCTCAGTGTGAAACTGCTGCCTTGACTGGAGAGTTTAGTGGGCCCCAGGAAAAAGTGTGAAACCCCAGAGAGGTAACAGCTAAATTCAGAGTGGAGTGTCAAGAAGGGCACGTTTTTGGTGCAGCCAAGGGCCAAACAGGACTCTGACAGGAGAAGAGAGGGATAGTAGTTACACAGGGCAGTTAGGGGACAACTGAAGAAAAGAGGTTAGAAAGTTCACCAATCTCCAGGCTAAAATGGATTTTTATTTATTTATTTATTTATTTTTTAAAACTTTATTTATTTATTATTTATTTATTTATTTGCCTTGGTGTTTGCCTGGAACTGGAACTACAGACAGTTGTTAGCTGCCATGTGGGTGCTGGGAATTGAACCCGGGTCCTCTGGAAGAGCAGACGGTGCTCTTAACCGCTGAGCCATCTCTCCAGCCCCTAAAATAGATTTTTAAAAGCAGAGTGGGAGGCTGGATCGATGGCCCAGTAGTTAAGAGCACTGACTGTTCTTCCAGAGGACCTGAGTTCGATTCCCAGCAACCACATGGTGGCTCACAACCATCTATGATGACATCTGGTGCCCTCTTCTGTACACTGTATACATAATAAATAAATAAATCTTTTAAAAAAAAAACAACAAAAAAAACAGAGTGGGATTGTAGATGCTGGAAAGATGGCCCTGTGGTCCAGCTTGACTCAGCTCATGGCACCCAGCTCCGTTTGATTACAGATACTGTGACTCCGGTTCCACAGCCCAGACACCCTAGTCTGGATCTCAAGGGTGTTTCAGAATATTTGTTTAACTATATAAAGATGTGTTTTATTTGTTTAATTATGTAAAGTTGTGTTAGTTTATTTTTTTCCTTGCCTGCCTAAGGCACCTGATTGGTCTAATAAAAAGCTGAACAGCCAATAGTGAGAGAGGAGGTGTAGGCGGGACTTCTGGGCGGGAAGAGTAAGTAGGAGGAGGAATTTAGGCAGGGGAGCGGGGAGATGCCAGGGTCCAGGCAGACAGATCTGGAAGAAGCAGGAAAGTGGGACATACAGGATGAAAAGAAAGGTAAAAAGCCCTGAGACAAAACACAGTGAATGGAAATGTGTTAAATTAAGTTAATAGTGCTAATGGGACAAGCCTAGGCTAAGGCTGAGCATTCATTTATTTGGGAGCTGGTTGGTGGTTCAAAGAAAATTTCAACTATGGGCACCCACACACATGAGACATTGACTCCCACACATATACATAAATAAAAAATTCAACAACTCAGTCATGTGCCACAAAGCAAAACTTAGCATATTAAAAATATGAAACATCTTACAGACTATCATAAGCCATGTGGTGAGGCTTAAGTAGCTGAGACAGAGCAGTGGAGATGGACCAACAGGAAGGGGCACTTGCTGCCACTTCGAAAGACTTGAATTTGATCCCCAGCACCCACATGGTAGAAAGAGAATCCGCTCCTGAAAGTCATGTTCTGACCTACACATCCCACTCATCATTAAGTAAAATGTAATAAAAGTTGTAAAACAAAACAAAAACACCACTCCAAAAAAATCTTAACAGCTTGAAATAAAGAAACACAATTTTAATTGTTTTTAGTTTTAGTTTTTAAAACAGAATTTTGGCTAGCCTCAAATTTAAAATCCTCCTGCCTTAGGCTCCTGAGTGTTAGGCTTACACCTGTGCCACAACCATGCCAACCCTCTAATTTGAAGTAATCCTTAGATATTTAGACATCCTTAAATCAAAGAAAAATTCAAAACTGAAATTAAAACAATGTAAAATAAAAATAACAAGGGCTGAGAATGGTGGCGTTTACCTGTAATTCCTGTGATGTGGAGGCTGAGGCAGGAGGATGGCAAATTGGAGGCCAGCCTTGGTCACACAGTGAGATACTATCTCAAAAGACAAAAAAGTCTGCACTTGGCTTAAGGCATAGTACAGATGCCTTGTACTAAAAATAAAATTCCTTATGTACTAAGGAAAAATAATTTTTAAAGAACATAGTTATATTGGTAAATTATAGGACTCACAGTTGGGAATGGTATCCCTTTCTAGGCCTCCTGGTTCTCTATGTTCATCTGTGTTTATTAGTCCACTGCTAAAAAGAGCGTCTTATTATTGAGGTGGATTGATGTGAGTTAGAAGCCAGCCTGATCTCTGTGGCAAGTTCCAGACCAGCCAGGGCGAATAGTGAGCCCCTGAGTTTTAAACAAACAAAAAACTTGCCTATGAAAAAATGAATTGAGTACTTATGTACTTTCCCGGATTATGGAATGTTTTGTGAACATCTCTGAATTTGCCAGTGACCCCGAGTGACTCTTGTGTTGCCCAGGTTCTCCAGGAGCAGATCCGTGCAAGGGACAACATCAGCTATGGAACTAATTCTGCCTTAAAGACCCTGGAGATGCGCCAGCTCTCTGGCTTGGGAGATCTCCGAGGAAGAGTGGCAAGGTAGGTGTACCACTTACTGCTCTAAAAATGCCCTGTGGAAGCATCCTCAGGAAGCATGTGTTTGGAGGCTCACAGTTGAGGGCTATAGTCTGTCAGGTGGAGGAAGACATCCTCAGGAGCATGAGATGATTGTTCTCCTGGGATCCATAGCCAAAAAGAAGCAAAAGGAAATGGCTGCAGCTGCTATGCTTGACTTCTTTTTTTTCTTTTCATTCAGTCTGGGACTCCAGCCCCTGAGAAGGTTCTGTCCACATTCAGGGTGGGTCTTCCCTCTCCAGTCACACCTCTCTGGAAACGCCCTTATAGACAAACCCAGAGGTGTGTCTCCTAGGTGATTCTGAGTTTGGTAAAGTTGGCCATGACAATTACCCATCACAGCTGGTATTCAAATATTGGAGACTTTACTCCTTAAGAACAGTTTTTACTTGGCTCTGAGATGGTCAGGGAGTAAAGCACTCGCTGTAGAAGTTTGTTGACCTGAAATTTCATTTCTGAAGTTAGCCTGGTCCTGGGAGGAAATAATCACAGAGCGCCCTCTGCTGAGCATGTCAATTTAGTCAGGTAATAATATGGTCATTGACTCAAGTAATACAGTCAGAGTTTACCTTTTGTTTGTATGCTTTCTAAAATGTTCATCTTTGTTATAATTATTTTTTCCTGAAAGTTTTGAATTCCCATAGGCTAGAAATTTTAAGATGTGTTTTCCTGTCAACATGGAAAGGGATTTTCTCTACTTGGGTGTGTTCCACAAACCCAGAGCCTCTGGATTACCTGGGATTTTAAAAGATGTATTTTATTTACAGCTAGCGTTATGTATTTACCTGTGTGCATACACACAGGTGTGTTTACTGTGGCACATGTGTGGAGATCGGAGGATAATTGCAGAAGTCAGTCCTTTCCTACCACACCTGTCCCCAGGAGCTCAAGTGGTCGGGTTTAGCCTCACATGCATTTACCAATGGAAATATCTTCCTGGCCCTTACATGTGACCTTGTTAGCAATGTCCACTATTGCCACACCCCACAGCTACTGAATTGGAATCTGAATTGCTAAGGAGGTCTCTGGAGTCTGGGCACACTGGTGTTTAAGAATTGCTGCAGGAGACCTCCCCTCCAGATTTTATTTAGCTGGCTGGGATGATGTTGTCAGATTATGTATGGACTTCTTCTGCCCTCTGCTGCTATTTAGAGCCAAGTACAAGTACACAGCTAATAATGGGGATTTGGAGCAAAGCATTTACAGCCAGCTTGGGGTGACAATGAGCACAGATGAGCACTGGAGCAGGTTAGGGAGAAGAACTCACAGAGGCCAGGACATCTTTAGAACAGAGAGAGCCATGTTGGGGTGTAGAACTTTAGCGCCTTGTATGCTGGGCATGTGTGTTGGCAGCTGTGGATTAAAGATCAATTAGCGGCTGGAGGGGTGTGGTGAGGATTGGGTGAAGGATGCAGAGAGCACTCTGCTGTGGCTCGTTGTTGTTATTAGTGTTGTTTTGTCTTTAATTTGCACATGTGTGTCTGAGTGTATATATGCACCACATGCATGCAGGAACCTATGGAAGTGAGAAGACATCAGATCCTCTGCAATTGGAGGTACAGGAGGTTGTAAGTCACCATGTGAGTGCCAGGGGCTGAAACCAGATTCTCTGCAAGAGCAGTGAGCCCTTTCTTCTTCTTCATTTGTAATTGAAATGGAGTCTTATTCTGTAGCTCCAGCAGACTTTGCCTCATGTTGTCCTGCCTCAGTCTCCCGAGTGCTGGGAGTACTGGGATTACAGGTTACGCTCACCCTAACCCTAACCACCATGCCTGTTTTCTGCCATTTGCTGACCTCAGCAGGATGACCCCACCCCGGTCTCCTTAGTCCACTCTTGGTGAGCACCTCCTGCTCCTTCTCATCTCCCCACCTTGTCTTGCACCTTCAGCCACACCCCATCCTTTGTTCATCTCCAAAGAAGCCCACTCTCCTACCACAAGGTCTTGGCATGTGCTATCCTCGCACTGAGGACCTTCCTCTTCTAACTCCTGACCACCTTTGACAGGAAGTACAAATGCCCTCTTCTCCAGGACTCTTTCCTGACACCCCACTCTGCAGAGTGACCCCTCCACTTAAGCACCACCCAGTCACTCTGTTGGTCTTGCTGTCTTAGAGTGGGGCTCTGTGTTTCCATGCGGGAGGGGCTGGGCCCCTGCTAGCTGCTCAGCCTGAGAGGCCGGGTCCCTCAACACTCCCACCCTGGTGCTGAAGGCCTGGAGGATTCCCAGAGAGCCTATGGTCTTCGGTCCATGTCGGGAACCTAAAGAAGACTGAGTCTGACGTCGGTGGAGAAGGCAGAAGGAGCAGTGGCAAGAGTGCAGATGGCCTTGTTAGTGAGAAACAGAGGCAATGAGGCAAGATGCTCGGCATTCCCTCAGACCTTCTTTTAGCTGAACTGCCTCAGGAAGGTGCCGCCCACTTTTTTTTTGGGGGGGGGACCTCTTCTCACTTCTAAATGCCTCCTGATGAGGTAGAGCCTTCACAGGTGTTCCCAGTGCCTGGATCCAGTCAGATGATAATTAGAATTAATCACCACACCACCGTGGGTGCAGGTGGAGATTGAGGGCACATGTATGCAGCAGGGCCGGGGAGACGATGCCACAAACATCGGCTATCAGCATCTCAGCCAACAGTGAAAACTGGCGTCATCTTTATGACACTGCGTGTGGACAGAGTTCTCTTGAAATCCTTCTGGAATCTTCCATTCTGCTTCAGTATCTCGTCAATTTCTCCACCCAGCTTGCTCTTCCCTGTTAACAAACACCTTGATTCCAAACCCACCTGAGGTGCTTGTTATAAGCACCAGATATTTTGGGTTTGTTTGGTGGTGGCTATATCTGTCTTTCTCTTGGAAAGCTAATGAGACTTTCTTGAGATGAATTCATGTGAGATAAAAGCTCTTTGGCAAGATTTCGACTTTCGTGCATCGATTACATAATTGTGTTGAAGAAGCCTAGCATTTCAAGTATTACTAAATTACTAGGCTGGCATATAATTTCCTATTTGAATTGTAGTTTTTATGGATCTATTAGTAATACAGTTAACAGCAAACAGGCCTGCATTTCTCACTTGTGAATCTAGATGAGGCAGGTTCTCTTTGAAGATGAGGGACATTCATCCCCTTCAGCATAGTGCACTCACATAGGACGTGGCCAGAGATTTTTCCATTTCTTCCTGAAGAAAATCTCACTTTTAGCTTCCCAGTTCCTACTGGAATGTTTGGTCCTGTGTTTGGTACATTGTATGTTCCCAAAACTCAGTGGCCACTTCCTCTTTCTTCTCTGATAGGATATAGGGTGTACCTGGTGGCAGATCAATAAGGGAAAATATCCATATGCCAAGGCATAAACTCCCAACCTGTGAATTGGGAATTAGGGTGAGGTAATACTGTGATCTTCACGAATGGCACAGAGGACCTGAGAATACCCCCCCCTGCTCTGACCTCTCTCTTTCTTCCCTCTCTTCCTCTGTCTCTCTATTCTTTATTTTATGATATATGATTTTATATTGTATTTTATGATAGTTTCATATTATTTCTGGTATATAATTTCCTGATAATTTTATTTATATTTATTTATAAAGACTTTATACATAATTTACATATAAGTGACAATGGGGTGGAGCGGCTGGAGAGATAGCTTAGCACTGGTGTGTTTGTTGCTCTTCCAAAGGACCCAGGGTCCATGTCAGGTAGCTCACAACTGCCAGGGACCTGACACCTTCTTCCACACTTTGTAAGAACTACACTCACTCACATGGGCATGCATGCATATACACACATACACACACACACACACACACACACACACACACACACAGAGAGAGAGAGAGAGAGAGAGAGAGAGAGAGAGAGAGAGAGAGAGAGAGAATTTAAAAATAAGACTTTAAAGCATACAGCTCAGTGGAGTTTGATATATCCACTGTGCAGCCATCACAATTAACCAAAGAACTTTTGAACAGTTCATTCATTTGGAGTCATTCCAATGTCCCTCCACTCTTATCCTTGGAAAACAGAAAATTCCATCTCTAGGATTTGCCTCTCTGGACATTTCCTGCAAGTGGAATCATCCTAACACAGGGTTCTTTAAGACCAGCTGTTAGCATAGTGCTTTTAGGGTAAAGTATGCCAGTACATCATTGCTTTCTTTGGCTAGGAGACATCACATCTTGTTTTTTTTATAAATTGGGTGGATTTATGTTTCTACTTTTTGTCTCTTATAAATAATATGGCTGATTATATTGGTTTATGAAACCTTCTATGTTTATATTTTATGTGTATGAGTATTTTGCTTGCATATATGTATGTATACCATGTGTTCAGTGTCCATGGAGACCAGAAAAGGGTGTCAAGTTCCTGGGGTCTGGTGTTCAGGGTCATTGTGCACAGCCCTATGTGAGTGCTGTGAACTGATCTCCAGTTCTCTGGAAGTATTCCTGCCCCCTGATCCATCTCTCCAGCTCTGAGGCAGCTTTTTATTCATAGTAGAGGTCAGGTTCCAAGTTCATTCTTTTGCATACTTAGTCATTTTCAATGTCATTAGTCAAAAGTATTTTATCTGTCACCAGTTTGTCTTGGCACCGTACTTGAAAATTATTTGGGGTTAGGGACACTTTATTCCTTCCTTCTCCCCCCCCCACTTCCTCCACTCTTTATCATTGTGTGTGCACCAGAGGTTAAGCTCAGATGTCACTCTCTAGAGCTATCCACTTTTTTAAAATATGTGTGTGTGTGTGTGTAATCAGTTCTCTCATTCCACTGTGTGGGGTCTGAACTTTGCATTTTACCCACAGAACCTTACCCAAACTTTGTGTGTGTGCATAAGTGCATTTTCAGGTACACAGACATGTGTGTACCGTGGGCCAGTGTGGAAGTCGGAGGAAAACTAATGGGGGTTAGTTTTCTCCTGCCACCTTGTGGGATCCAGGGGTTGGATTCAGGTCCTTGGCTTGGACTCACATCCCACCAGCCACTTTCAAACAAATCAACAGAATCACCTGCTGGCCTTGAGCTTCTCAACGAGGCTGGGCTGGCAGCCAGTGAGCCCAAGAGAGCACCTGTCTCTGCCTCCCCGGTGCTTAAATTATAAGTGCACACTGTCTCACCAGGCTTAAAAAATATATTTATTATTTTTAATTTTGCGTAGATGTGCATGTGAGTTCAGGTACCTGTTCAGACTTGAGTATTGGATCCCTGGAACTGGAGTTATAGGCTGTGGTGATCTGTCTAACATGGATGCTGGGGCCTGAACTCGGGTCCTCTGCAAGAGCAGTACATGCTTTCAACCTCAGAGCATCTCTCCAGCTCCACATCTGACTTTTTAAAAAAACAAAAACAAAAACAAAAAAACTCATGCGTTCTGAGGATCAGATTGTTCTTCCGGCTTTACTGCCTGATCCTTCTCCACAGCCCAGTAGCTCGGTTTCTGAGGAGGTCTTGCATCTCACAGTGTATTTTATAGTATGACATTGCAGGGCAGCTACTCCACATGCTTTTACACTTTAACCTCTAATGAGTGTGCTGTTTGCCTGGCTAGGTGTGATGCGAGCATAGCCAGACTCTCTGCAGAGCATAAGACGACCTTCGAGGGCCTCCAGCATTTGAACAAGGAACAGCAAGCAGCCAAGCTGATCTTGGAAACAAAGATCAAAGATGCAGAAGGACAGGTATGGGTGGACCGATCACACCACACACACACCTCAGAAGCTGAGAGTTTGTTCTCAGCTAAGAGAACAGCCAGCCGGAGTCCCCAGTGTGGCTTTATGCAAATCCTCACCTCTTTCTGTCTTCCTTCCCTCTGTCTTGCTGAAGTGGCCCTTCTTGAATCTGGCAGCCAGATCGCAGAGTTTTTGGTACAGTGCCAATTTAAAGATTCTTTCCCCTTATTCATAAGACAATTCATATACCCCAGAAATTCTAAATTATATCCCCCAAACTATCTCTTGCCCAGGTGAGTGACCCAATGTAGCATCTGCTGACCAGGCCTCATTGCAAGTGCTGACTCATCATATTGTCTGTGTGGGACCCAATTAGGCCAAAGCTAGAGAGCAAGCTGGCAAAGGAATCTTGGGGTATTTTACCTTGAAATTCATAATTTATTTCACAAAGCAAAACTCAGCATTTCACCAGTTTGGTGTGTGTGTGTGTGTGTGTGTGTGTGTGTGTGCATGTTTAAAGACAAGGCTAAGGACATAGCTTAGGACTGAGTGCTTGCCTTGTGTTTACAAAACTTGAGGTTCAGCCCTAGTACCAGAGGTGGGAGAGTGGGATTGGGGGGGGTGACGGGTGGGGTGGGGATGAGAATGAGATTATTATATAAGCAAATAGATGTTTTCCTGGTAGCCAAGGTGAGTACAACACAGAAATCTACCAAAGGAGGCACTGTTATTTTGTTGTTGTTGATCCGGGTCTTAGAAATATCATGAATCTCTAAGAAATAAATGTTGAACAACATTTAACTTTTTGGAAAATGTGATCATTTCATGTGTGACTAGTTTAACATTAAATTGTGGTGGAAACAAACTCAAATAAAAGCAAAGGCCACAAGTAGGTAACGGATGTAGCCCGCCCACATGGGGTCTTCTCTGGGACTTCACTTGGGGAGAAACATCTGGAACCTTGATGCCATTGTAAAACTTCTACCTCCATGACTGACAGCCACAGGGCTGGGGAATTCCAAGGTACTGATGGCTGCACACCATGACAACTGGTAGAGGTGCCAGCCCTGAGCAGGAGTTAGGTGTGCTCATTAGGGAGCTGTGAAGTTTAGCACTCACTGCATAATAAATATTTTGGCAGTGCCCTGTCTTGATATTTGTTGGGTGTGTAAGAAAGAAAACAAAGACAAGAGTTAGGGCAATGGTATTAATAGTTAAAGTGCACAAGCAAATGGACCTGAGTTTGGATTTGCAACACCCACTTAAAAGCTGGATGCTGTGGGGGCTGCAGAGATGGTTCAGCAGTTAAGAGCACTTGTTCTTCCAGAGGACCTGAGTTCAATTCCCAGTATCCACAGCAGCTTAACTGTAACTCCAGTCCTAGGGAATCTGATGCCCTCTTCTGACCTCCTCAGGCATAAGACATACATGTGATGTACATACATTCACGCAAACACTCATACACATCAAATTAAATAATCTAAAAAGTGTTTTTTTAAAGATTTATTTATTATGTATACAGTATACACAAGAGGGCACCAGATGTCATCATAGATGGTTGTGAGCCACCATGTGAGTTCATGCTGGAAATTGAACTCAGAACTTCCGGAAGAACAGTTAGTGCTCCTAACCTCTGAGCCATCTCTAAAGCCCCTAAACAGTGGTTTTTTTTTTTTTTTTAAAGATTTATTTATTTCATGTATGTGAGTGCTCTATTTGCATGTATAACTTTATGTCAAAAGAGGGCATCATATTCCAACTAGAGTTGATTGTGAGCCACCATGTGGGTGCTGGCAATTGAATTCAGGTCCTCTGGAAGAGCAGCCGGTGCTCTTAACTGCTGAGCCATCTCTTCAACCCCTAAAAAAAAGTGTTTTAAAAACTGGACACTGTGGTAAGCTGAGAACTGGGTAGTGGAGACAGGTGATCCCTCGAATGTATTGGCCAGTCATTCTAGCCAATAGGTAAGAGACTCTGCCTCAAAAAATATAGTGGAGAGTAATTGAGAAAGACAATTCCTGTTGACCTCTGGTTTCCATATGTACATGTGTGCAATGCACCTGCACACACACACACACACACACACACACACACACACACACACACACGGAAAAAGGAAATGAGCTCTTAAATAGATTGGCCAGCACAAAGCATATAGCATGTTTTCTGAAATGGCCCCTGAAGACATGATGTGAGATTTTTATAATCCCATCTGCTTTTCCAGATTTCTCAGCTTTTGAGCAGAGTAGACTTGTCCATTTCAGAGCAGAGCACCAAGCTGAAGATGTCCCACAGGGACAGCAACCACCAGCTTCAGCTCCTGGACACTAAGTAAGTCATCAGCTTGTAAAGGGGTTTCTCAAGTTCTTTCCAGGTTCATGAAATTCATATTTTCTCCATCTTGCTTTTATTTTAAAATATAATATCTAAACTTCATTTGTTTTAAGGGTTTATTTTTATTTATGTCTGTGTGGCTATGTGCACATGGGTGTAGTACCTGTAGAGTCCAGAAGAGGGCACTGGATCCCCTAGAGCTGAAGCTGCCAGTGGTTGTGAGCAGCTGAATATGGGTGCTGGAACCTGAACTCCCTCTTCTGGAAGAACAGCAAGCACTCTTAACTGCTGAGCCATCTTGTTTTTTATTTATCACATAATAATGTGATGAAATAATGAATGAAAATGATGAAATAATATTTTCATCACATCTTGTTTTTTATTTATCACATAATAATGTGATGAAATAATGAATGAAAATGATGAAATAATAATGAAAGCTGAAAGAAAAGGTTTCCATGTGGTACATTGTTACTTTTCCTTCATCATTATTGCTTCTAGCAGTTGGATGATGGTCCATCTCTTCATTTCGATGTGTATTAGATTTGTTAAACTTTGGTGTGTATATGTCGTAAATACATGTGTGTATACATGCTGGGATAGGTCCAATGAGTACATGAGTGTGTGGAAGTGAAGGTCAACATTGAACATCTTCCTCTATCTCACTCTACCCTGGTTTTTTTGAAGCGGAGTCTCTCACTGATGCTGCTAGACTAATTGGCCAGTGAGACTCTTTTCCCATCTAAACAGTGCTAGGATTGTAGATGCAAGCGACTGTGTTCAGCTTTTTACATGGATTCTGGGCATCCACCCTCTGGTCCTCATGTTTGTGCGGCAGGTACTTAGCCCACCGAGTCGTCTTCTCTGCCCCTAGTATATCAAGCACTTGCCTAGAGGCCAAAAGAAAAAAACAAAACAAAACAGACTCTGTTTTTAAGGGAGCTGATGGCCAAGGGTCAGATAAGAACTTAAGCTGGGTGCTCTGTATTATTTATTTGTTATTAATTACACATTAATTAATATACAAATATTACATTATTTATTATTAATGGTGCTTCAAGGTATGTGGTTATGTTTGGTTAAATAATGGTTTCCCAAAATTCTCCATGTAAATATGGTTGTTAACTTTTAGGGAAAGGAACTGGGGAGGTGTGACTAAGCATCTTCATCTGGGACTACAGTTCAGGAGTGACGTGCTTGCCTAGTATGAGAGAAGCCAGAGGCTCACTCACTAGTATTAGGAAAAAATGCCTTAAAAAAATCTGTGCGCATGTACACATACACATGTACATTCCATGGTATAGGTGTGGAACTCAGACTATAACCTTGATGTTAGTTTTCACCTCTTCTTTGTTTGAGAGAGGGTTTGTGGTTGTTCAACATTTTGTACTTGAGACTAGATGACCTGAAAACTTCTGGGGTTTCCTGTCTCTGTTTCCCATCTTGCCGTAAGAATGCTGAAATTATAGACCACCTCTTGTCTATAATTTACATGGGTCCTGGGATCATAACTCGGGTCCTCATGCTTGCACAGCAAAGGTGTCACCCACTGAGCCCTCTCTCTAGCTCCCTAAAAAAAGGGTTTTAAATGAGTAGGTCATCCAAGCAAGCCTGACAACATCACTATAGTCCCAAGAGGAAGGCACTGGTTAAGAATAGCAAATGCTAGCTTCTGGGGGAGTGTGACTGAGCTATACATTTGGGCTGTATAAGTCCTAGTGGTGGCCTGTGTCTCAATCTGTATAGATAGCTGCATTAGTTTATCTACAGGGGGGGTCAGTGTTCCAAGATAGACAGGGCAGTTCTGACCACTCAGTGTGGAGCCTCTAGAGTTCCAGTCCTTGCTCTTCCCCAGCTGCTACAGGGAGGGCAACAGCTCTGCTTTGGAGGATGCAGCCAGAGCCATGTACTTCTCTCCTGCATGCACTGCCAGTCACCTGACTTCCTGGCACACTGCACTGCAGCTGTCGCTTTCTTCATTCCTGTGACCTGACAAAAGCAACTCAAGTCATGAAAATGAATTTGGCTCACAGTTTCAGGGGATACCACTGACCATGGTGATAAATGTGTGGTAGCAGGAGCGTAAGGTGACTGGTCTCATTGCATCCATAGTCAGAGGCCAAAAGGATGAATGCTGGTGATTGGTGTACTTCCTCCTCTCTCTTTTTTTTTTTTTTTTTTTTTTTCAGTCTGGGACCCCAGTCCATAGGATTATGTTTTACACATTCAGAGTGGGTCTTTCCTCTTCATTAAATACTCTCACACACAAGGTGTGTCTCCTAGGTGATTCCAAATCCAGTCAAGATGATACAGAAGATTACCTGTCATATACACTTAGCTGCAAGGGAGGCTAATAAATGTGATCTCAGGCTAGGTAGCCATGTACTCCAGTGACATGTGAAGACTCCTTATATAAGAAAACAAAACATATATATTTCAAAACAATTAGTGACTTTAACAGGTGTTATTATTATTTAAATCACATCTATTACACATAAATACATCTATTACACATATCTTTATATATTCTATATTTTCATTGTGTGTTAATTCAAATAAGAAAGTGATTAAGAAAAGAAGCATGCATTAATAATTATTTTAAAGATTCTGGGAGGGAGGCCTCTATGAATGTTGGCCTCTATGAGGAATGGAATGTTGTAGGGGTACTTTCCACTACCACCTCTTTTTATTGTTTGTTTGTTTGTTTTGAGACAAAGTCTCAAATAGCCCGACCTGGCCTTGAACTCACTATGACCTTTAACTCCTGATCCTCCTGGCTCTGCCCCCTAAGTGCTGGGGTTGCAGGCATTTTCTACTATGCCTTGTTTATTTCCTACTGGTTTGAATTAGGCTGTGTTTGTATTGGAAAAGAGCAATAGAACACATTCGAGAGAAAGCAAGCCAGCCTCTAGACCTGGGTGATGCAAAGAGGGAGGTAAGGAGAAGATTCTGGAAAAGGAGGTGAAGGATTTTATGTCCTCTGAGCTGGGAGAACTATAGACCCTTAGAACTGCAAAGGTTATTACCCCTGGCATCTGTGTTATGCCAGCGCTGCCAGCTCCTAGGGGGAGGAGCACCATCAAGTGAGTCTCTGTCGTGTGCTTCCATCCCCCACCATCTTCATGTTGCATGCCGTCCTGAGAGAAGGCAAGCATGCCATTCCATTCTCATTAAATGACAGTTCAACGCTGCTTAAGACCTTTACAACTCAACTTGTTTATGTGCCTTCTCTTTCCTTTCTTCTGTGATTGCTTTAGATTTAAAGGTACAGTCGAGGAGCTCAGCAACCAGATTTTATCTGCACGGAGCTGGCTGCAACAGGAGCAAGAACGAATAGAGAAGGAACTTCTACAGAAAATCGATCACCTGTCCTTGATTGTTAAGGAGAACAGTGTAGGTATTGATGTTTTCCAAGGATAGATACTCAGTCGGGGCCTGCGATATCTCACCAGTACCTAAGGACTCGGCACCCTTAACCTGACACCACCCAAAACTGTTGAAGCATTCCTGCCTTTGGATGATTCTCATGTTCCTTTCCTTTCTCTTCTTCGTCTCCCGTTTCCCTCATTCTGTTTCTCTTCCTTCATTTGTCCTGTGGATCCGACCCAGGTTCTCACACCTGCTGTCTTAGTTTCTTTTACTGTTGCTGTGAGAAAAACACTATGACAAAAGCGATTTAGGGGAGAAAGAGTTTATTCTGGTCCACAGGCCAAGCATACACCGTGATGATGAGCGGTCAAGGCAGCAGAAGCAGATCACGGTCACAGTACTCCGCTACAGGAAGCAGAGACCAGTGAACAGGGGCCACTGCTGGGCTCTCTTCCCAGCCAGGGAAGGGTGCCACCCATGGTGGCTGGATCAAAACCCAATCCCCATCCCCAATAGGCACATCCAAAGGCCAGACTCCTGGTTTGTTCTAGATTCTGCCAGACTGACAATTAACACTAACGGTCACACCTGATCATCTTAAACCTTACCACCCAGCATGACCCCCATTCCCCGTTCTTCATATTTTTTCAAAAGACAGGGAGTGTTTTTTATGTTGGTTAACAAAGGACAAACTGAACATTTAAGTTAATGTTTTTAAGTCACAACTTTAATGAACCCAATTGTCCATCACACATCTCTAAATAAAGCTATCTGTCACTTGCTTGATCCTGTTTTTCTGTTTGTTTAGTTTTTTAATGTTGTGACCTAGCTTTTGCTTTCACCAGTGTTGAGTGGCTCTCTGTCCCCTCCCCCCAGACTGTAACAGCAGTGAGACTTCATTCTCTCAGGATGACAAATCAGAATCCACCATTCTTTCCCATCTATTTCTTCTTCCACTCCCCTCTCTTAAAGAGCTAAGGTTTGCAGAACTGTCAAAAAGTATCTTCAAAAAGTCATGCATTTATTGTATTTTAAACCAGCAGGTTTGGGAACCAGTGTGAGGCAGGCAAACAGTGCTGGGTTCTTTTTTCTTTCCTGGCTTCCTCCCAGGGGGGTTTTGACTGAGCAGAAGTGGTTGGTGTGGTTTGCCTGTCTGACTGCTTGCTCCAGGTGTTGATTGTAGGCTCTCCATCAATGCCATCAAGGGCTGTTGACATGTCACAGCTGATGAGGGCTTGGTGTCCAGAGGATGCAGTTTCACAAAACACAGGTATAGTGGACTGCAAAGACTAGGAAATCCTCAGTATTTCAGACTTTTCTTGAACTTACTCTTCTCGGATCGTCTCATTGTCACATCTAGACGCATCCTGGCACACTATAGAGTTCTGGTCTGTGGTTTTACTGTTTGATTCTCACACTGGCCTAAGTTATCAATGAACTCCATAAGAAGTGGATTCACTGAGTTCGAAACTTACTTCTCTCTCACACAAATCAAATCCACGTGTTCATTTTCCAGGACAGATATAGTGAGGACTAGTCGACTAGCTTTGTGCCAGCCTCAGAGAGTAGCCTTGTCCCCACGATTCAGCTGAATGGTAGAAACAGAAGGGGAAAGGCAGGCTTAGGATATGGGGCAGGTGTTCTTTAACTTTTCCTGGAAGCAGTGACGTGCACTTGTCCTTACACCTCATTGGCTAGATCATATGACCACACCAAACTCAGGAGACAGAAGAAAATGTAGATTTTGACCCTAGGTGACCTTGGAGAATGGTTACAGGATGGACAAGATCCATTGTGGTACTGGTCTCTGCGGATGGCTAAGTGTTGTGGCTCATGGGGGACTCTCTCTCTCTTTACAATAACCAAGTGTAATTCTTATCATGGACCCAGGGAGCCAGTGAAAGAGACATGGAGAAGAAGCTCAGCCAGATGTCAGCCAGGCTTGACAAAATCGAAGAGAGTCAGAAGAAGACCGTGGAGGGACAGAGAACGAAGCCGGAAGAGGAGAAGGTGCATGGGCGGATCAGCAAACTGGAGTTACAGATGAATGAGGACATGAAGGAAATGAAAGCAGAGGTTAATGCGGGTAGGCCGGAACCCCACACAACTCGTGTGGTTCACTTCTCTAAAAACCTGTTCACCGAGACTTCCTCTGAATCTGAGACCGAGCTGGCTAGAAGAAAAAAAAAATCTAGTGAAATGTATTTAGTTGGTTTTTTTCTAAGTATCTATGCAGTATTGAACCAAGATGCTAGATAATTTATTATAGTAATTGAACTCAGCACCTCACAGATGCTAAGCAAGCCCTCTGCTGGTGAGCTAGCTATACTCCAGACCTAAAATACTAGTTCAATTGCTGGTCCATGTAGCATCTCCATGACACACAGGCAAACAAGATGCTTAACTTGCTAATGATGGAAATTTTCCTTAATTCTACCTGCTGATTTCTTTCTATTCATAGCCATAATCAATGCACTTTTGAGGGCTACTTCTGCACTGCTAGCCATATGCACATGGCACATAATTGTGGAAATGGTTCTCCCCTCCCCCAACTCCAGTCTTCTGATAGAGCAGTGAAGTGTTCATAACCACTGTCCTAGTTAGGGTTCCTATTGCTGTGATGAATCTCGTATGGGGGGTATATGTGTGTGCTATGTGTGCTATATATATGTATATATGCATATGTGTGCATGTGTATTGTATATGTGTGCATATGTATGTGTATGGTGTGTATGCATGGTGTGTGTTCATGTGTGCCTTAAGTACATTGAGCAAAAACTCCAAAGACAATATATGGAATTTTCTCCACAATGTGTTTTAGACCTCTAGACTAGTTCATTTTATATATTTTTCTGTTTTTACCCTTAGACTTGAGTCTCCTTACTTCCCTGTCTGCCCACATCATGCCCCTGGTATCTGCCATTTTATTTTGTTTTTGTCTATTTAATTTCTTTTCTTTTTGAATCATCATATGCAACCAGGCAGCATTTTTATTCCTGTGTCTTCTTTCATTTAGCAGAACATTCTTTAGCTTCAGCACAACAACAGTAGGATCTGCTCTTTTATTGGGCTGAATAATTTTGATGGCATATACACATACTACACCGTCTTTGTCTGTTCACATCTCTTGATAGACACTTTAGGTTACCTCTGGTGTCTCAGCTATTGGGAGTAATGTTGCAATAAACACCCGAGTGCCAGGGCTGGACAGATGGTTCAGCAGTTACACAGACACCCAGACACCCAACCCCCTACTCCCCACTTCAAAAGAAGGCAGGCTGGATATGGTAGCATACACCTTTAATCCTAAGGCCAGCTTGGTCTACAGAGAGTTCCAGGTCAGCCAGGAAAACACACACACACACACACACACACACACACACACACACACACACACACACTCCCCCCCCACTGCCCCCCCCCCCGAGGGAGAATCAGGTGGTAGTTTCCTTCTAGGATTGCATTGCTGGGTCATCGCTCTATTTTACTGTCTTTAAGGGCTTCACTAGCGTTTTCCACCCCAATAATGATTTTTTAAATGTATGTATGTAGCCTTGGCTGCCTGGAACTTACTGTATAGATCAGGCTGGCCCAGAATTTTGCCTCCCAGGTGCTGGGAATAAGGCATAAAGCACCACACTTGGCCTTAGATACAATGTGTTTAATTTCCACCCACCCGGGATTCTGCTCCTCACACCCGCAGTGTTAGTGTCCTTTCTCACAGCCTTCCTGCCAAGTGTTAGCCAACACTGAGTGACCTGGGTCTGTGCTCTGATGACTGATACTGAACACTTTTTCTTACACATCTTCCTTCTATCTTTTTCTTTCTTTCTCTCTATGAGGTCTTTGGTCCAAGTTGGCTTCAAATCCTCTAGGTAGCCAAGGATAACCTTGAATTATGATCTTTCTGCTCCCAACTTCTGAGTGCTTGCATCCCAAGTGTCCACTACCAAGCCCAGTTTATGGGATGCTTTACTAGGATGGAACCCAGGACTTTGTGCACGCTATGTGAGCACTCCACCCACTGAGCCACATCCCCAGTTCTTCAGACCATTAAAATTTGAATCTAGGATCACACATAGTCATTAGTTCTTATGCTCATTTAGTCTTGTGTATCTGGATTCATTCCTTTGTGCTATTATTTTGTTTCTGAGATGGAATCTTGCTGGGTAGTGGTGGTGGTACATGCCTTTGATCCCAGCACTCTCTCTGGAAGGCAGAGGCAGGTAGATCTCTGTGATTTCAAGGCCAGCCTTGTCTACAGAGTAAGTTTCAGGACAGCCAAGGCTGTTAAATAAAGAACAGAGAGAGAGAGAGAGAGAGAGAGAGAGAGAGAGAGAGAGAGAGAGAGAGAGAGAGAGAGAGAGAGGAGTCATAGAGTCTGGTTATGTAGAACAGGCTGACTCATAGTCTCTCATAGTCTTGCCTTAGTCTTCCAAGTACTGAACTGCAGGCAGAAGCCACCATGCCTCGCTGATCCTAGCATTTTTCTCAGCTGAGTCTGTCTCCTATCTGGGGCCCATGTCTGGGGTGACAGGCCCGACCTCTTGGAGTACAGCAGTGTGAGTGCCAGGTCCTACAATGAGGACTGGAATCTCAGAGATTGGAACCCCTCACTCATGACCCCAGAGATTATTGGAAACAGAACTCCAGTCTCTCAGGAAACCCTAGGAACACAGGGGCCGAAGCTCTGCCTCTGCACTAACTTTTGGGGCCACTGGGCTGTAAGAGCTCACTGTAGAGTTCTGTCTGGTACCTTAGAAGTGGGAGGCCTAAGTGCCTGGTACTCTCTTGACCACAGAAGCCCCTGAACCTAGTAATTTTAGACCACAAAGCAGTGGTCTTTTTGCAGGAAGTTTCTTAGGGTTTGATTGCTCCCTTATGATATGACCTGGTACAGAGACGCTGCAGGAGAGATGGCTGCCTTGTTCTGGCCATCTGGTCAACAGGCACATGATGTGATTTCTCTCGATGATAGCAGTGTGAGCTTTGACCACTTGGTTAAAGCAGCATCTGCCCTATTTCTTGACTGCAATAATCCCATTTAGAATTAAAAAGCAGTTGTCATGGAGGTTCCCAGGGTTGATCCCTGGAGTTTCAGCATCTATGGGAACCAACCATCACTGTTTCTGTAGAATCTGGGAAGGCACTGCTTATCACTGTTAACTCCTGTGACATTTGCCTCTTCCTCAAGGGTTTACAGCCATCTACGAAAGCATAGGATCCCTCAGGCAAGTGCTGGAGGCCAAGATGAAGCTGGACAGGGACCAGCTACAGAAGCAGATCCAGCAGATACAGAAGCCAGAAACTTCCATGTGACAAGGGCTGGGGCAAGGACCTGACAGGAGATTGCCTGTGGGGTTAAGAGCCAGACACCTCTGCAGCCGGGCCATGGCTACGTTCTGGATCCCGTCCTGGGTGTGCATGTGACAAGAAACACGTTCTCATGGGTCTAAACGTTTACCTTCAGTATTAAAACACCCTTTATTTAAAAATATTAAATACAATTTTTACAACTTTATTTCCCTATCTAAGTGCAGTTGAGCTCAATGCCCTCAGATTTTGAAAGGCTTTTATGAATGAGAAGAATTTATTTTCAATGCTTGATGTTCTAGCCAAGACTACTATTTTGGAAAAAAACTGCCATGGTGATTTTTTTTAATTAAGAAATGAGTGATGCTACAGATATGTATTGCTCCTTACCCTACATTAAGAGAATGTCTTGGGAGATCAGAGTTCAGCTTTAAGTTCGCATCTGTATTGTATTACTGTTGTCTATACATTTTTTTTAAACATTGGGTTATCTTTTTTTGTAAGTCACCTGTCTTTTGTAGATAGAAGAGATTTAACACTGGGGAAAAACTTGCCATTTATATAATGAAAATAGTTTTTTAAAATTGGTAACTGCCATATAGATTACAAATTAAGTGGAAACTTACAACATTTATCTAGACCCACAAGACACAATATTTATATCCACCTAGAGGAACCAGCTTTTAATATTTTAAAGCTCTTTTTGGAACCATTCACAGCCAGTGTAACAATAGCCATATATTTAATAAGGGGATGATGGCTAAGCAGTCTGTTTATCGCAGTTAATTGTTCATCAATTGTAATGAATGTGAGAATTTTTCAGACTTTATGATTTACTTAAATGTTCCCCAATTGACACTAAGTGCTAGGTTTTATAGATATTTGTTGTAACTGTATATTTGTGCCTTGGTTTTTATCACATCACTGTACTGTCCCCTGTTAAAAAAAATGACCAACAAAACAGAAAGTGTGGTAAACACATCAGGGTTGTGATGTAAAACTGGGATCCTATGTACTTTATAATCATCCTGACGATTTTACCACGGTCATGACAGGCTGCATTCGACATCATTCATGGAGTAGATACACACACTTTTGTATGGACAGAGAGTCAAGTTGATGCTACATGTATCATACCATGAATAGACATGTCCTGGTCCCTTTGTAGATGTTTTCTTTTCAGCCACCATGTTTGAGCTGATGAAGACTTGAGCCTGTGCTGTTTGTTCGCCTGTGAGTGTCATGGCTGACAGAAGAGACTCAAATTAAAGTGTGAGGACACCCCAGGAGAGAGAGCAGGAACACTGAAAAGTTCCCAGAACAATACCTTGTCTTTTCCTCTCCTCTATCATTTGCAAGGACTCAGGAAAATAAAAATCATTTTCTATTTCTAGAATAAATCACAATGAGATTCTAACTGGCTCTTCCTGTTGACCCACGTGAAGTATGCTGCTTGAAGTACCTAATATTCCACTCTGGGTAGCTTGACAGCTTTTGTTTTAATTTGGACTCAGGAGAGGTTATGTGAGGAATGTGTATCCATCATGCATTTCTTCATTTCCTCACAAATCTTTTCATCTCTAGAGAGGAAGATCTTTCCACCTAGAAGTCCACTGGTGTTCAGGAAGCGCTTTCCCGCTTTGTGCTGGGGTAGCCATGTTTCAGGGAGTGATTAGGCACAAGCCTCAGGACAGGGCCATGCCCCCTCGGTGTCTCTCCTCTGGGGGCTCTAAGGGAGAAGGATGAGCACAGATGATACCTGGGAAGAGGGGAACAGGGGACCACAGCTGACTCGGGCCCAGCAGGCGGTATAAGCGATGTGCTGCTGCTGACAGAATCGCCTAGGTGCTCAAGATGTTGCCTGTAAGTGCGATAGGAACTGGGCAGGGACTCTCTACCCTGGCTGCTTGGGGGTCGCTAGGGAAGTTTAAGACCTACTGATACCGAACAACTCCCAGATCAGTTAAGCCAGAGCATCTGGAAGATGTCACCACCATCAGTATGTGTCATCACCCCCCCCCAGGGTTTTGGTGTGCAGCTGTGAGGTCACCCCTCCCCCCAGGGTTTTGGTGTGCAGCTGTGAGGTCATCCCCCCAGGGTTTTGGTGTGCAGCTGGGAGGTCAAACCCCCGCCCCCCAGTTTTTTGGTGTGCAACTGGGAAGTCAGCCATCCGGCAAAGACAATGGAGTACTCTTCTCGCCAAAGTTTAAAGGAGAATCAGCTATCCTGTCTTTTCCTTTACCAGAGATTTGCAATAAAAAGAATAAAAATTTCCAAATATGTGTGGCATGGAACTCTTAAATGGGAAGAAGAGATTTTTAGTGTGGGCTGTAAACTTTGGCGGGCTGACCGCTTTAGGAAAGGTACCACTTCGATTTCTTGAGAAATCTGATGCTGAGGTCCCGGCATCACCATTGCATTCTACATCACCCATGGGGAACCAGGGTCTCAGGTCCCTGCTGCCTCTGGAGCCACAGCAGTGAGCAGTTTCTTGCTGTGTGCCATGGACCTACGCTGAGACTTTGCAAAAATATTTTTAACCACATGTGTGTACCTGAGCATTGGGTCAAGGATGTCAGAAGAGGGCCTCAGATCATTTGGAGCTGGAGTTACAGATGGCTGTGAGCGACCTGACATGGCTGCTGGGAACCAAACTCATGTTCTTTGGCGGAGCTGCAGCACCTCCCCAGCTCCTGTGCTGAGGCTCTTGTGTGTGCTCACTCATTTTGTTTACCGGGATCTAGTTAAGTACCATTTGTCCCCATTTTCCAGAGAAAACTGAGTCACATAAAAATGACAGCCGCATGCTTCAAATCCTACAGCTCATAAGTAGGAGCCCTGATTCTGGTAGGCACCTGGATTATAGATTCTGGCTTCCCCTTCAGACAGGCCACCACCCACAGCCTGACTGACCATCCTGTCTCATTACCTTTGTTTTTTAAAGACAGAATCTTGTGTAGCCCAGGTTGAACTCACTATGTACCTGAGAATAATCTTGGACTTCTGATCCTCCTGTCTCCAGTTCTCAAGGGCTGGGATTAGAGGACCAAGCCACCACACTCAGACTTAATAGTAAACCAACCCAAAACCTAGGAATAAACCCAACCAAGATGGTAAAGAACAAATAACCCAATCAATCAAAAATCCAATAGAATTTTCAAAAGATGTGCAAATAAATGGTTGATAAAGTCATGAAAAATGTTCATAGTCACAATTAGCCACCAGAAAAATGCAAGATTCCCTATCACCCCAGTCAGAATAACTATTCTTAAGAAAACGGACAAAGGGCAGAAGGCAATGGCAGAGGTGAAGAGTACATAACTGCTCTTCCAGAGGACGCAAGTTCAATTCCCAGAACCCTCATAAAAACCTCACAACTATCTATAACTCCAGTTCCAGGAGCTCTGGGCACCTGCACTCATGTGTGCACACACATGTGTGTGTACACACACAGGATTTAAAAAAATAATAAAAATAAATAAATAAAAATAAAAACCAAGCAATAGGCCAGGCACAGCACCACAGGCAGAAGAATGGAAAATTGAAGTCTAACTTGTGGTACACAGTAAATTGTCTCAAAAGTCAAACAACACAAATGCAGGCAAGGACATGGGTAAAAAGAAACCCCTGAGGCTGAAGAGATGGCTCACAGTTCAGAGTACTGGCTGTTCTTGCAAAGGACCCAGGTTCAGTTTCCAGCATCCTCAGAGTACTGGCTGTTCTTGCAAAGGACCCAGGTTCAGTTTCCAGCATCCTCAGAGTACTGGCTGTTCTTGCAAAGGACCCAGGTTCAGTTTCCAGCATCCTCAGAGTACTGGCTGTTCTTGCAAAGGACCCAGGTTCAGTTTCCAGCATCTACATAGTGGTAAATCCAATCCCAGAGGATCCAGAACCCTCTTCTGGCATCTGTAGGTACTGCACACAGATGCTGCACAGACATAGAACAGGCAAACTATCTCTATACACACACAAAAAAATAAATGTTTACAAGAAACTTTTTTAAAGGAACACACACTGTTATAGGAATGTGACCTAGTTACCTACTCTGGAAGTCAATATACAAGTCAACTAAATAACTTCCATATGTTACAGCCATTTGCCTTCTGGAAGCAGCCAAAGTCAACACAAAACAGGAGCACCTGCACATCCATGTTTATGATGGCACTGTACACAACAGTGGAGTCATGACACCAGCCTAGGTGCCCATCAGTGTGTAAATGAATGAGGAAAGGCGACATAATCTTCAACCACAATGGAGAGTGGGATTACACCATTTTCAGTGAGATGATCGTGTTAATCACTTCAGATCCAGAAAGATCAATATCACCTATTTTCTCTTATATATAAAATGTAGGATTTTGTTTCAAAGGCATTAAAGTAGAAAGGATACTATCTAAAGAGAGGAAGACACCAATGGGATGGGTGGGAAAGAGAGAGGGGGTCACCAGGGGTGACTATAACTGAATATATTCTATATATGTATGAAAGTTTCATGATACATATTGGTTTGTAAAACTGATGTATAGTAATTTTAAATTATTGAACAGAGTCTGGCAAGATGGTTCTGTGTGTGAAGTGCTTGCTTTGCAATCAGGAAAACCTGAGTTTGGATCTACAGTCCCCATGTAAAAAGCCAGGCTTGGTGGCAAGTGTCTGTAACCCCATATGAGTGGGCAGACAGGCATGTCACAAGGACTCATAAGCCAGCCAGTCTGGCTGAAATTGAGAGACTTTGTCACAAAAAATAAGGTGAGACCATTTTGTGATCAGCCTCTGACCTTCAATGCACACACATGTGCACATATGCACAACATACACACACTTGAAAAAAAAAATCCTAAGTAAATGCCAGAAGCTGGAGCAATGGCTCAGCATTAAGAGACTTGCTGTTTTGTCAGAGGACCCAGGTTCAAGTCTCAGCATCTCCATGGTGGTCACAACCTCCTGTAACTAGTCCCTGTGGATCTGATAGCCATCCAGGCAGACATGTAGTACACAGATATGCCAGCAGACAAAAATCCTTACAAATAAAACAATTTTTTAAAATGTAAATAAAGTCTGTTGCCAGACTTTTTCTCTCTGGCAGATTGGGTGGAGGGAGATCCGGATCAGCAGGCCTTTCCCTGTGGCTAGAGTGGCATGATGAGTGTCGATGACCCAGTACCCCCTAGCCACCAGGGGAAATCACATGCTGAGTCTGAAGCCTTGTCAAAGCAAGAACTCACTTTATTGCATCAGTCTGGGGCTTATATAGGGTTGTGAGAAGGGGGTGGGAGTCTTGGGATGGAGTAGGTGGGGTGGGGAAAAGGGCCAATAGTATTTTACCATGTTAGCAGAGGCTAGGCAGAGGAGGTCTTAGATCAGGCTATGCTGAGTCACTCACATGTGGAGTTTATGGCCAGAGACAGGTCGCTAAACTCTAGGAAGTCTTAGGAATTTACACTAGGCTTCAACAGGGCAGCCTCAGAAGGGCCCAACAGTCTGTGCCAACTGAGGCCATTCATCATATTCTGATGCAACAATTTATAAATATTGGGTATTTTATTTATCAGGTTTTTGGGTTAATTTTTAATTTTAAACATATTTTAACCAAGTGTTATTTAGGCAGATGACAGACCTCTGGCTCTCCTTTTCATTTTTCATTAAGTTCAGGGCTTATCCTAACCCTGCCCCTGCCTCTACCCAGCTATATGGAAATCTGGGGCTAAATGCAGCAATTAATAAATATAGTTAGCTTGTCTCAGGTGTATCTGATCACTTTGGATGGTGTCTGGTCTGTTTTTATTCACAACTGTCATTCTTTGTTTATTCTGAAAATTTTGTGGACTCAGTTTTTCTTGTGACTAGGTTGGGCCACAAAGATCTGAATAAACTGCTACCCCCACATGGCAAGAATGGGAACTGCCCTGGTAGAGCCCAGAAGCAAGGGGTTCATTAATTCCTGCCTCAGTGAAGGGGCCCGAGAGAATCACTGGGCTCAGCTCTCTCTGGAACAAATAGAGCAGGCAGAAGAGGCCTCTTCAGGAGGTATGCCTGGCACCACAGGAAGTCGGTGGTAACCACAGTGCAGATGGTACCAGCTCAGCAGACCAACAGTCCTTACAGATGTGAGTCTTACAGGAGGTGGTGGTAACAGAAAACACAAGTGAATGAATGCCAGGCCTGAAGGACGTGCTAAGTGTCTTGTGAAGGAACCAGTATCAGCACAAGACACCCCGAGACCAAGTTCTCAGCACAAAGATTGATTTGCTGCCATGGGACCAAGGGCAGAGAATAAGAGACAATGGCAGGGGATAGAGACTGGGGGTGGGGGTGGAGGGGAGCCAGGGAGAAAGGGAAGGAAAATTTGTCCTTCAGGGATAAAGGACTGCCTCTGGATAGACTGGGGGCAGATGTGGCCCATAGCAAACAGTGGTTTATAAGGTGAAAGGGGAAACCTTGTGTTAGGATGGGGTGTTTGTCTAATTTTGATTGCGCAGCCAAAATGGGGCTTTGGATTAATGGACATCAATATTTTGATAGCTGGACCTTGGTAGACCTTGGGGGGAGGAAGTGGCCAAATCAGGTGACTGGCTTGAGGAATGTCATCTAACAGTTTTTATCAAGGAAGAGGGAATGAGGAGAAGAGCAACACCTGCCTGCCTCAGCCATGTTTGCAATTCCCTGTCTGGCTAGGGTCTCTTCACTGGAAGGAAACCAAGTGTGTGTGTGTGTGTGTGTGTGTGTGTGTGTGTGTGTGTGTGGTGTGTTTGTGGTGTGTGTGGTATGTGTGTGTTTGTGGTGTGTGGTGTGTGTGTGTGGTATGTTTGTGGTGTGTGTGTATGATAAAACCAGAAGCGAGAGTGGAGCACCGTGGGGCTGGGGAGGGAGGAGCTTGTTGCACAGACCCGACCAACTGAGTTTCATCCCTGGAACCGGAGGGAAAGGTAGATGGCAGGATATGTCTCCACAAGCTTTCCTCTGACCTCCACACACATCATGGTGCACACACAATGGTGATGCATCAGTAGACTTAAAAACCAAGGATTGTCAGGCATAAAGAAGAGATATAGGGTAACATGGGTGACATAAAACGGGTGAGGACTATCTGGGGGAAGAAGAGAATCAGCCAGAGGACATGAGGAGTGAGGGAGAGGCAGGTGGTGGAGACAGATGAATTAGAATGATTATAATGACATAGATGTGTGGAAATGTCATAATGGAACCCATTATTTTGCATGCTGGCTACAAATATTGAAGTGTTACTTTATACATGGCTGTGAGAAGATGCCTGAAAAAAGCCACGTAAGATAGGAAGGTTTATTTCTGTTCACAGCTCACGTACATCCATCAAGGTACGGGCCATCACGGCAGAGGAGGCTAGGCTGCTTGTCACCCTGTGTCTGCAGTCAGAAGGAAAGAGAGATGAACACGGGTGCCCAGCTTATTTTCTCTGTTTTATTCAGTCCATGCCTTAGCCCAAGGAACAGTGTTACCCACACTTAGGGTGAGCCTTCCCAATTCAACTGACTTAATCTAGAGGCCCCCCTCACAGACAGCACTAGAGGGTTGTTGCCCAGCAGATTGTAAACTTATCGAGTTGATCATCAATATTAGCCATCACAAGCAGAGAGGGAGAGAGGAAGAAAAAAGAGAAGTCACATACAAACCGTGGAAAGGAGATGAAGAGATGTGTCAGTGATTAAGAGTACTTGCCTCTCTTGTAGATGGGTCATATTTGGTTCCCAGCCCCCACATTAGCAGCTCACAACTGCTTGTAATTCTACTTCCCAGAGGATCTGATGCCCTCTCTGGCCTCCAATAGGCACCTACGTACATGTAGGTACCTCATAAACACACACATAATTTTTTAATTAAAAAAAAAAAAAAGAGTACACTGAGTCTGGTGAGATGGCTCTGTGGGTAAATGTGTCTGCGGCCAAGCTTGATGAGCTGAGTTTGATCCCCAGGATTCACATCGTGGAAAAAGAATGCTAACTCTAGCAGGCCACCCTCCGACATGCACACGTGCACCACCATCATGGCACACCCAAGCCCACACATATGCACACAAAATAATAAATGTGATTTAGGAGGCTGGAGAGATGGCTCAGTGTTTAAAAGTATATACTGCTCTTGCAGAGGACCTGAGTTCAGTTCCCAGAACTCACAATTAGGCAGCTCACAAATGCTTAACACCAGTTCCAGGGAATCCCCTATCTTCCTCTGGCCTCCGTGGGAACCATATACACATGGCACATACTCAGACACATACATGTAAGTAAGAATAAAATAAATTGGGCCTGTGGAGATGGCTCAGTGGTTAAGTGCACTTGCTTTCTTGCAGAGGACCTGGGCTCAGTCCCTAACACTCACATGGTAGTTCACAACCACCAGCTACTCAAGTTCCAGGGCATCCAGTGTCCTCTTTTCACCTCTGAAGGCACCAGACACGTGTGCAAGCAAAACCACTCATACAAATAAAACAGAAATGAATACTTAAAAAAATAAATCCTTGAAAATTAAATGTGATTTTAAAAATAATGAAAAAAGAATAAAATAAACTAATTAGTGCAATTTTATTAAATAATTTTTCTGAAGCGTCTGTATTTGGGGGTAATAATTCCAAAACGAAGCTAAGATTACTGGGATCATTTTCCAAGCCCCTCCAAAGTGTTTTGGGAGGCATTTCAGCTGTTTCATATATTATTTTGTATAATATGAAAAAAATGTGAATTTTGCAGGTTTCTCATACAATTATTTCAAAATCTAGAGAGCATATATTTATCTAATATCATATGACCCAGGAACCAGAAACCCTCTTCTCGGCTTGTTTATAAAATGAATCCACACGTGTACAGATGAAATAAATCCTCTTGCTTTTTGCATTAAAAAAAAAAAAAAAAAAATGAATCCAGGGCCGTGGTATCTACCACTAGATGGCAGAATAAGTTAAAATTTCAGGAACCGACCGCTCTCCCTCCCTCCTTCAAATGTCCTAAGGATGATCCAGGACTTTGTGCCTCACAAACCACTTCTACCCAGACTCCTTCCAACACCACTGTTACTGTTCTTATTCTCATTTTCAGAGAAAGACACCAAGTCTATTTGTTTTAAAAGTTTTATTACATTTATTTATTTATGGGGGGGCAGGAGGCTGCAGCATGTGTGACGTCAGAGGACAGCTTTGGGAAGTATGTTTCCTCCGTTGACACCCCCCTCATAGTTCCATGGAATTGAACTCAGGTCTCAGGTTTGGCAGCATGTGCCTTTATGGGCTGAGCCCTCTGGGTGGCCCCAGACTTACTCATTTGAACTGATTGCCATCTGTGTGTCAGACACTTTAAAGAGCAGACCTCATTTCACCGCCTGCCCAGTGAGCAAGGAATTCCTGTCTCCATTTTACAACAGGAAAACAACATTTCTAGCTTGGTTCAGGGTATTTAGGAAATGAAGAGGGGCTGAGCACCCCGCTTTTGGACTTCAGGCTTTGTGGTTCCCTACCACAATTTTACGATGTTCTAGTAGCTTCTAGGGAGAAAGTCCTGTGCAGTGCTCACAGATCTGCATTCCTTAGACTTTCGGGGCTACAGAAGCAAATAGGAGGATTTGAAACATATGTGTGTAAAACTCTTGCGCTTTGATACTGGATGGTCAGAGAATTCACATGAAATAAAAGTGAGGCACAATAAATGGAATGTTGGTGGCTGTGTCTCCTGATGGTCAGAATGAAAAGGAAGTTTTCCACCTCTGTACCCCAAACAAAGGGACTGAGTCCTCACAGGACTTGATGTCTGTTGTAAATGGTTCTGGCCTGGACTTTTCGGGCCTGGAACATAGGTTCAGTTCCACTCTCAGCCTGCTTAGTCTCAAATAATCACACACAGGCTTATATTATTTTTACACTGATTGACCTAGGGCCCAGGCACATAATTTGCTAGCTCCTTCAACTGAACTCAACCCATCTTGTTCAGCCATGCGGCTGGTACCTTTTCTCAGAGCAGCATTTCAGCTTCTTTTCTCTGCCGTCTCCTTGTTGTGTCTCTGGCAGCTCTCTGCCGTCTGTCTCTGTTCTTCCTGTACTCAGAATTTTCTTAGCCTGGTAGCCCCACCCACATTTCCTGTCTGCCTTTTGGCCAATCAGCTTTTATTAAACCCATAGGTGGACAAATATTTAAAACATAACATATAATCCCACTATAGATGTCATCATAATATCACTTGCATTGTGGATTTGATGTGTTCCCGTTTGTGACCTTTTCTAGAGGTTTGTGGGAAGAAATAACTGGAAAGGGAGATCTGGTCCACCATGATTTGGGAAGGAAAAGGTAACCATTTATAGCATGATATATCACCCACCTCATAAACATTGATAAAAACTCCTTTACAATCAACAATGCAGAAATCACTGGACAACTTGCCTTGAGGCAGCCTACTCTAACTTATCTTTAGTTTCTGCTTTGCTTAGTTTTGCTAAATAAACTTCCGCTTAAATTGAAACTATCTTTTGACTTAATCCTTTCCTTGAGAAAGACAGACAGTGAGCCTTCTGGGTAAATGTGCTGGCTGCTACACCTGCCTGAGTTTGAGTCTCTGGACCACTACATAGAGGGAGGAGAGAACAGACTCAAATTGTCCTGACACCTCCCTCTCCACACACACACACACACACACACACACACACACACACACACACACACACACTTGGTGATACCAGGAAAACACTAAGGTCCTGGTTTTCAGCCATAGCAGGAGCAATATAACTGTAGCTTCGAGGATGTTTAGCTACAGAAGTGCAGCTGACCTTTAGGCAGTTACTGAGATGCAGCAGCATCATCTTCAGTGGCTCCACATCTAAGTCCTTGCCTGTGAGGTGTCACTTCCATCCACTTCCCTCACCGATCATCTTACCATGTGTCCACTACTTCACTGTCAGTGGCTGAAGAGGCCCTTTCACAGAGCTTCTCAGGGGGTCTTTTATTTTGAATTTCCCTCACTAAAGATGCTGGATAGTAGCCAGGCTGGTGGCACACACCTTTGATCCCAGCCCTCCAGAGCCAGAGGCAGGTGTATCTGGTGGATCTCACAGAGTTTGAGGCCAGCCTGGTCTATGAAGTGAGTTCCAGAACAGCCAGGACTGTTACACAGAGAAACCCTGCCTCAAAAAAAAAAAAAAAAGGAAAAAGCTTGGCCCTCTGTAAATTGTCAACTCCAAACCTTTAGATCCTAACTCTCTCTCAGAATGCAAACTATTATCTAGTGTCTATGTGGTGATTTGAATAGGAACAGCCCTCATAAACTCATATATTTGAATGCTTGGTCATTAGGAAGTGGTGCTACTTGACAGGGCTTAGGCGGTGTGGTGTCACAGGAGAAGATGTGGTCTCACAAGAGTAGATGTGGTCTCACAGGAGGAGGAGGTGTGGTCTCATAGGAGGAGGAGGTGTGGCCTCACAGGAGGAGGAGGTGTGGTCTCAGGAGGAGGAGGTGTGGTCTCACAGGAGGAGGAGGTGTGCTCTCATAGGAGGAGGAGGTGTGGTCTCATAGGAGGAGGAGATGTGGTCTCACAGGA
>PVIH01002418.1:0-190362 GCA_004025045.1 Sigmodon hispidus
AGGGGGAAGAGACCTTGAATAAGGATATATAGGGATGGAAAAAAAAATTCAGAGGGAAAGATGAACACAAAAAAATGTATGTGTAGCAATCTTATTTGTATTTCCACCCTTGATAAGCCATGCTTATCATTCTTATCCTCTGTATAGTTATTGTTAACTCTTCCACATTTTAAATTCTTTTTACTGTGTTTTTTTTTTTTTTTTTGATAAATACAAAATAAAGAAGGAAAAAAAAAAAAGTTTAGCCTCCCATGGACCCAGAACACAGGCTTCTGATATCTTCAGTGAATCCAGAGAGTCACTGGTCTTTTCTAGAAACTTTCCTATTTGAGAAGGACATGAGGGTTCTTGAACAAAAGCCATGTCCATAGGCTAAGCTCTCAGGCCTCCCTAGGAATGAACATGCCATTTCATTCCCCCGGTTCTGCTCTTTTACCCTCTTCTGGAGGACACACCAAGTCTCAGAAGTGATGTTATGTGCATAGAATCTTACTTGCTGCTAAAGCCACAGGCTGCCTAGACTTCAGACGTGTCTCAGAGTCTACCTATTAAGGAGGGGTGCAAGGCCACATAGGAAAGGGTCGTGGTAACTCTCTTGCTATCTATAGCAAGGGGATTGTTGTTTAATCCTTACAACAGTTCCACTACCATGGAAGCCTGGGAATGGAGAGGTGAAGATCCTGTGCTCACCAAGGTCCAGATATTCATCTCCTCACCTGCCTTCAGGGCCCAAGATGGGGACCTCAAACCATAGGCCCACTGCTCCATTCCCTGTAGCCATGTTTATTCTCAGAGCCTAGAAATGATAGCAAATGGGGAAAACTCTTGGCTTGCATCCAATCTGGCCACCCCAGCCATTCAAAAGAAAGGGTTTTTCTTCTGCTTGACTTGGAAATGAAGTTGGAGGCCTTACCACAACTCCCTCACCCCTGCCCCATACCTTTATTAGGACTTTAGGTTACATATAGGCTGTTCACTTAATGGCCTTCGTGGGAACCCCACAGTGTGTTATGAATTATGTTCATGAATAATTCACCTTGGCAAGGATCCAGGGGGACAGCTAAGAGTCAGAGCTCCCAGTCAGGCAGGCTGAAGCAAGGAGGTAAGTGATGCTACAGGTAGAGGCAGGAGGCAGGAATTTAGGAGAGGGTGCCAGCTTTGCAGACAGCAATCTTGCCATTCTTTGTCATTCTAGGTGGGCTCCGACCACACCAGTCTCACAGAAGCTGCAAGTCTGGTCCTAAGAGACTCAGTATGACAACCAGAGACCAACAGTCACCATCTCAACACTCCCTTATTTTGTCTACTACTGTCCTGGAGAGTAAAAAGTGTCATATTTTTGTCCTGATCTCTATTGCTATGAGAGAGGTCTCTCAGTTCGACCTTAGCTGTCACCCATGAACTCAAGAAATGAGCCAGCTGAGATGCTGGCTCTGATGATAGAAAACTAGGAGCTGCCAGCAGGGACTAATCCCCAAGCTTCTTGGAAAGGGAAATGATACTTTTCCTACTGAGGCATGTCACCTCAATCTTGTTTGCCCAAGAGAGGACAGTACCTGGCAGGGGTCTTACCTGCCTTTTCTTACTTAGATCCATTTCTCCTCATTCCCAAAAAGCAAAACGCTAAGTTAATGTATATTTGCTTTCCAGAGCCTCAGGGAACTGCCTTAATGGCTTTCTGTTTATTTCCTAGGCTACTAGAATCTTCCATCTGGAAGTAGAGCAAGCTTCTTGTCATATGACCTTTGAGAAAAGTAGGAAAAGATGAAAGAAACCAAATCTGCCAAATGTTCCATCTCCTTGAAAGGCACACCAACATCAGATACTGGTAGTTCTCACCCAGTATCTTTTGAGTCTTAAGATTTTTGGTATTATTTGTGTTCTTTAAAACCTGTATCTACCAGTAGCTTCCTAGATCTACTTTGTAGAGGCAACAAGTTCTTCTAGCCAGTGTGTATTGGCCCAGAAACTATCCCACCATGAGGGTATGTGTGGCAATTGTAGTATGAGCCCAGGGAAGTGGACAGGGGTAACAGGTAAACAGAGATGGCAGATGAGTAGAGTTCTTACCTGATAGATTTCAGGGATGACCCTGGAGCACATGCATGCTATCACTGAGTGCTAGGAGAATTCCTTTGTCAGTGGCCCAGCCTGCCTCTGTGTCCTGTCTCATGTCTTTCTGATGTAAAGCTCACCTGTATTTGCTCTTCTGTTAGCCCAGCTTCTAACACTTAGCCCTCTGTATAGAACACAGCTCTCTCTGGGCAGCAGATCCCTCCTCTTTCTTCTCTTGGTTGTTTATCCATTAATTTATCCCCTAGTATGCCTGAATGTACAAAATACCCTCTGGATGCCAGGAAATCACCTACCCTCATTGTCCTCCAGGGACTTTGGGATGGTTCATCTTTATCCTTGATTTTCAACAGCAGCCACAAAGCACAACCAAATTCAACCTGGTGAGCCCAACTCACTCAAATCCATTTTATCATGGTCTCTCTGCCTCATGTGATGCGACTGAGTCCATAGCAGGCTCCCTCGTATAGCCTGAGGACTCCAGAGTGATCTCCTTAGAAGAACATGTGATGGGGGCACTGGCCTGTTCAGAAAGATATCCCATATCAGTGGGATTTCTGTCCAAGAACATATTACAGAAAGGGGGCAGACACAAGAGAGTCAGCATCAAACACCACAGAGAATACTGTAGCTTTGAACTTCTTGTTCTGAGATAGCTACGGCATCTATGAACCTTTATGACTTCAAAGGAAAGGTTAGAGAGCCTCAGTAGGGTCACTTGGTAGAGGGTCCCACATACTCATGTCTGCAAGTCTGAGACTCTGGGTTTCTAGTCAGCTGCTCTTGTTGGTGGCTGGTCTTTCTGCTCAGGATGGTGTCCCTGACACCTGTCTCTAAAGCAGTGTTGTAGTCTTAGAGTGAATCTCCAGGCCTGTCAGCGGGTGGAGTAGCCAACAATCTTATCTGATACTGCTGATATTGGGGAGCAAGAGGAGAGTGAGAGAACAAGAGGAGTAGGGGAGGATAGAGAACTGGGAGGCAAAGGAAGATAAAGGAGGACGGAAGGAAGAGGGTGAGGAAGGCAGGTAAGGTCTTTAAAGTGGATTTATATGTACACATACATGTATATAAATACTGGATGGACATACACAGAAATAATTTTCCTTTCACTTCTTCCCATGGGCACTCTCTTTTCTTGTGAGTTTTACTGGACATAGGAGAAAAAGACAAGATGCATAGAAAAGAATAAAGATTCAAAAATAGAGCAAGTGTTTAGCTCTGCCTTAAAATTGTTCCTGGGACTATGAACAGCATGAACTCAAACTGGGTTGTATATATTAAAACACAAAACTTCAGGAAAGTGAGGCTAGAGAGATGACTCAGTGGTTAGGAGCACTGAATACTTTTTAGAAGATCCTGGTTCAGTTTCAGTATTCACAAGGAGGTTTACAATTACCTATAACTCCGGTTTCCCAGATGCAGCACTGAGAGCGTGACTTGCACAAGGAATGAAGCTGATGATGGTGGCCATTGTGAAGCTGTGACGAATCCCCAGATTCATCAGGTTGTGAGCTTAAAGTTGATTCATTTTATTGGATATGAAGAACTCAGTAAAGCTGGAGAAAAATTCAATTTCTTTAACAAGTCCTGGCATATGTCTTGGGGGACATACTATGACATACAGCATGTTGTTTTAAAATGGTTATGATGATTATATTTTTTGAGACAGGGTTTGTCTGTGTAGTCCTGGCTGCCCTAGAACTCACTCTGTAGATCAAGATGTTCTAGAACTCAGAGATCTGCCTGCTTAGTCCTCCTAAATGCTGGGATTAAAGGTGTGTGCCACTACAGCCTAGCTATTAAATTTTATTATTTGTATGTGTATAGATGATTTGTTTACATGCAGGTCTGTGTAACATATACATGCAGTGCCCACAGAGGCCAGAAACTCCCCCCTCCTTTGGGGATTATAATTATAGAAGATTGTAAGCTGCCATATTGGTGCTGGGAATTGAACCTTAGATCCTATGGAAGAACAGGCAGTGCTCTTAACCATTGAGCCATCTCTACAGCCCCTAAAATAAAATGGTGGTGGTGGTGGTGTGTGTTATGCAGTTTGTATGCACACATTTATGTGTGGGTGTTCACACTCATGTTCTCCCAGAAGTCAGAGAAGATTTTGGGTGTCTTGTTCTTCCTTTCAACCTTATTCCCCTGAGACAGGGTTGCTTAAGGACCTAGAGATAATCTAGCAGCCAGAAATCCTCAGCAATATTTCTCTAGTCCCTCAGCCCTGTGGTTATAGGCATGTTGTTGGTTGTTATTGCTCATTTGGAGGGCCCACCACCGAGTTCACAAATAAATCACACATGAAGGCTTATTTATACTTATAAATGCCCAGCCTTAGCTTGGCTTGTTTATAGCATACTTTCCTTAACTTCTATCTACCGTTTGCCTTTGGACTTTTGCCTTTCCTTACCTCTGTAACCTTACTTTCACCCTCACTACATGGCTTGCTGTGTGGCTGACCCATGAAGTCTTCTTCCTCCTTTACTGGCTCCTCCTTCTTTACCCCTCAGTTTCTCCTTCTATTTAACCTCTCTCTGCCTGCCAGTCAGGCCCGTCATTTCTCCTGCCTTGCTATTGGCTGTTCAGTTCTTTATTAGACCATCAGGGGTTTTAGATAAGCACAGTAACACAGCTTCACAGAGTTAAACAAATGGAGCATAAGCAAAAGTAACACACCTTAAAACAATATTCTCCAACATTTCCCTCTTTGTCTAAAAAAAGGAAAGTTTTTAATTTTAACATAGTAAAACTATCTATACACAACAAAAACAGTTAAGGATTACACTTACAATATTCTATTTGTTGTTAGAATATTCAGAGAAAATTATGCATTGTTTATCCTATATTAGTGAATCCAAAGTTTTATACCTAATGTGCTTTCTATCACAACTAAGGAAAACTATAACTTTAAATATCTACTCTTTATCTCTATCAAAGACCCCAGAAGGAATTAACGTTACCTAACAACAGAGACATCTTGCTGTCTGAATAGTCACCCAAAATTCCTCTGCGATGTTGGGGTACCCATTTTTAGCCCACACGCCCAGCATATCTGGTAAACTTTTCAGTGAAGCAGAAAATTTGAAGAACTATCCTACCTATATTGGCAAATTTTGGAGGACTTTTCTGCCTTATTTTGGTAAAGTTCAACAGTCTTTTTCCTATGTGTCCTTCATGTTTAGTCTGCACAGCACTTTGTCAGCAGCTAAGGGCAAAAGCAGTTTTTTTGCCCAGTGGCCAGCCTTGCTACAATGAAAGCAAACCCCATAAGGAGTTTCTTAATGGCCATCATCTCTAAAGAAAATTGGTACTCTCCGGAGCAGATGTGTCTCACTGTCATGAAAAACCTTAGGTTAACAAAACATTTTAAATGCCATATTCTGTAGGTCCTTGAATGGTTTGAAAATAATTTTTATCTTTCTAAAATATATCTCTATATGATCTAGAAAACATGCCTAACATATCTACAAATTTGATTGTTATAGATGACTAACTACTAACCTATGTTTCTTGACTATCCTAAATAGTTTATAATACTAGCTTTCAAAAACTAGAATTTTACCTTACATTTTAAAAGGAGCTGCATATGTACAATACCTTAAGAGTAGAAACATATATAAAGTGTAACAAAATTAACTTTAAATTTGTATCAATATGCTATATTCCCCTAAATGTTAACAAACATTTGTAACTCACCAAATAACCAAAAGCCTTTCATATCACAACTCTTAGGAATGTGGACATTGTTTTCTCCAAATTGCTTCCTGTTGTCTATAGAAAAAATATCTTTAGGGTCCCTAAGAAAATTTGAGATAATGGCCAAGTCCTGGGAAGATCAGCTATAATCTTTGTTGATAGATATCACCTGTCAAGATTCAAGAGTTCTCCCTTAATCATACCTGATCAATATAACTCCTGAAGGGATTTATAGTATCTCATCTTCTGTGGGAACAAAACAAAACTCTGAAAGCATTTTTGATTTCTATTTGACAAATATATATTTTTTTACTTTTTTAAAGTTAAGGAATTTCTAAAGTATCTAGATTGGTTCAGTTTTGCAGTTCAGTTCACAATTCCATGTTTCTTAGCAACTGTTTGCTATGAACATTCAAAAAATTCAAAATCAGCACAGAACATTACAGGATCCAGTCTCCATGTGTATTTCCTATCTCCATGTGGCTTAGTCTTCTTTATTATTTTACTTCTCTCCTTAAAGACTTTATTATTTTTAAACCTTTTTTTTCTATGACTGCATCATTCCCTTCCCCCTTCCCTGCCCCTTCCCCTCCACATGTACATTGCAAAACACACTGAGGTTCAGAGGTTTTTCTGTTTGGATCTCTTTTACTGAGTATCTCTAGTCTTTTTGGCCACAGGAGCAAATATAAAACTTCCAAATTACACTTGGATTTTCTGTACAATGCTCTTGGCTAGTTCTGCCATCTCCTTGGGTTGTGAAGGAGGTGCATGACCAGGACTGCATTCAACTTTTCTAGAGCTTTAGAATGCTTGAGATGCCCAAAGGCATTTTTTTTTAAACTTACTTTTACTTTTCTGTTTCTATTTAGTGGGATCAGCTGAATGAACAGCAACACCTCTTAAAGAAGCCCTGTCCTCTTTTATTCTTTTTCTTCCTTCCTTCCTTCTTTCATTTCTTCTTTCCTCCGTTCCTCCCTCCCTTCCTTTTTTTTCTAGCGTTCTCAGGCCCTACATATTTTTTGGTATGCCAAAAATGTTATTTGGTTATTTTTATTCTTTTGGCTCTTTTGGGGGGCACCACCCAGCTCCCAAATAAATCACACACAAGACTTATTCTTATTTATAAATGCCTGGTCTTAGCTTGGCTTGTTTCTTGCAAGCTTTTTTTAACTTAAATCATCCTGTCTATCTTTTGCCTCTGGAATTTTTCTTTCTATTCCTGTATATCTTTGTTTCTTACTCCCTGGCTTGCTGTGTAGCTGGGTGGCTGGCTCTTGGAGTCCTCCTCCTTCTCTAGCTACTTCTTCCTTCTTTTCTTTTTCTCTCAATTTTTTTTCTTTTTCTCCTCTTTCTGCCTGTCAGCCATACTTATCCTTTCTCTTTCCTTGCTATTGGCCATTCAGTTCTTTATTAGACTATCAGGTGTTTTAGATAGGCAAAGTAACACAAATATACACACAGTTAAGCAAATAAAACATAAACAGAAGGAGCACACCTTAAAACAATATTTAACATAGACATGCTCAACCATGCCTAGTTCTTTATGTGGTTGAGTGGGTTTTGAACTTGGGTTCGAATGCTTTTGAAAGAAGTGTGATTGCACACTGGCCACCCACCCCAGCTAAAATAAAATACATATTTACAAGAAAACAGAAATACTTTCTAAAAAATTAAAATAACATTTTCTGTTATTAAAACAAAATGCAAATGCCATTTTTGCATTGATTGTCTGGATATTAAGAAGTGATTATAACCTGAATAATTTTTCAATATTTAAATTTTTTAAATTAAGTTTTTAGTTTTATTTGATCCTAGTGTCATGTGGATAGTACTCCCCAGAAGTACTATCATCTCGAGGTTTATCTTTTAATTAAAAAAAAAATTGTGTATGAATGTTTGCTGCATGTATGTGTTCATTTGGAACTTCCAGCTCACTCTTGCTTGGTTTAGAAAACTCCATTCCTCTCTCTCTAAATTCCATTTTCTCAAAGAATCTCCAACAAAGAATCACCCCGTTTCTCATTCTTGACTGCTGTGGTAGCCCCTCCCCTGAAGTTGCCAGTAACAAAGACCCCGTCTACAAAGGTCAACTTTTGACCACACTTGGGCACAAACCCAGCTTGTGATGGACATAGCATCATCACCCCTTACCTACAGGGTATTTAAGCAGTGTGGCTTTATGACTTCTCTGGTCCTTATCTCTGGGGCTGGAGAACTCACCCAGGAGTTGTTTTTGCTCAAATAAACCTGTTCTTTTCCTTTTTCAGTTATGCTTGATCTGGCCTGCCATGTCAATGCAGATACATATTACTGCAATACAGAAAACCTATTAGTATGTATGTCCCACATTTATACAGTGCCCTCAGAGGTCAGAAGGGGTGTCAAATTCTCTTAGGAGTTACAGAGGATTGTGAGCCTATATGTAGGTGCTAAGAACTGAACCTGTATCCTCTAAGAGAGCAACAAGTGCCCTTAACCAATGAGGTATCTCTCCAGGCCCTGGTATAGTTTTTTGGGAGGAAGTGGGGTTATTTTATTTAGAGATAGGATCTTGCTCTATAGGATTGACTGGCCTTTGACTCATGATCCTCCTGACTCTGCTTCCCAAGAGTTGGAAATGTGCACCACCCTTCCCAACATCTTTATTGCTTTTATTGCCTGGATTCTTCTCTAAGAAGACATTTCTTGGCTAAAAATTTGAGTTTGATGATGGCTTGAATGGCATCTGCTCTGTACACTGAGGCATATAAAGGAATGAATACGTATCCAGTGAGGTCTGATCCAGTTTTGTAGAGAGGAGAGAAGGCTTTTATTGTTACTGTTATCAAAGTGTTAATATTTCACCCAGATATTTTCACAGGTTCTGTGTCCTAAAGAGTTCCTTAGTGAATATCATTATAAGGCTCACAGGCTTTTTGAATCTCATTCTACACAGATACCTAGTACATATATATAAAATACAAGCTTTGTGGAATATTTGGCTATAAACCTAGCTCTTCCAAAGAGCAATTTGAGTTCAGAAGCACCTCCTACTCTGAGCTGGAGTCACTTACGCTGCTGGGCTCTTTGTTATTTGGGCATTGACAAATTTAAATGGTGTACAATTGTGTTTTCAATAGTTGTGATACTGGGGGAAGCTCCTGGAGTCCAGTCAAAGAGAGTGAAGAGAGATTATATGAACAAGGTGTGTGTGTGTGTGAAGATCATGATGAGGAAACCCACAGAGACAGCTGACCCAAGCTAGAGGGAGATCACAGACTCTGGATGGACAGCTGGGAAACATGCATGGGACCAATAGTTGTGTGGACAACAGCTGTGTGGCTTGGACAGTTAGTGGGGACCTTGGCAGTGGGACCAGGATTTATCTCTAGTGAATAAACTAGTGTTTTGGAGCCCATTCCCTATGGAGAGACACTTTACTCAGCCTTGATGAAGGGGAGAGGCTAGGTCTTCTCTCAACTTGATATGCCAGACTTTGTTGTTGACTCCCCATGGGAGGCTTTATCCTCTCTGAGGAGTGGATGCAGGGGTGGAGGGCGGGGGAGAAGATTGGGGGGCAGGAGGAGGGGAGGGAAGGGGAATTGTGATTGGTATATAAAATAAAAAATCTTTTATTTTTAATAAAAAATAGTTGTAATATTCAACTTCTATCTTCAAAAGAAGGTGGTTTTGGTTATCTTTGATTGATGAAAATTTTCTAGCTGCTTGGGAATAAAATACAACTCAAATTTGGAAGACTCAATTGGAATATGAGTATATGCACATATACACATGCATACCCATGTGTAAGCATGTGCACACATTCTCTGCCTCTGTCTCTGTCTTTTTCTCTTCTCTCTCTCTCTCTCTCTTTCTCTCTCTCTCTCTCTCTCTCTCTCTCTCTCTCTCTCTCTCGTGCATGCGCGCGCGCGCGCACACACACACACACACACACACACACACACACATCACTGCTCACTGCAAGTGATTTAGAGGACTTAGCAACTACTGTCCTCAAAGCTGTACAGATCTGAAGTCTGACTGGAGTTGAGCCACAAAGAGAGAACACACCCTGACCCACTAAGTGAATGGCTACTAGAGTTTTGATGTAAAACATGTTTGTAAATTCTGGTATCAGAGGCTTTTTGCCTCAGTTAAAGTTACATTGCCCCACACATCAAGTCAATAATAGGATATTTTACCATAATGCCCCATGGCTCTAGCATTTATTTTTGTGTCATCATTAGAAAAACAAAAGATTGTATCAGCCTTGTTGGGGATTTAACTAAATTTACATTCACACCTTGCATTTTCAAAAACAACAAATGACATGGTCTTCATCCAATGAGTGTTGAAAAGCTTTGCTGTTACTTAGTGACTTGAGTAAAAACTAAGCCATTATTTAAATTATCTTAATTGGCTTTTCTGTTTGAAGCATCTGATAACAGGCATATTAAACTGGCCACATTTAACTGTGAGATTCAGCTCCTGGGAGGAACATCCTGAAAGCTATTTCTTCATCTCTCAAATTTACAAGAAATGGTGAAATTGAAAAAGCATGTGCTGCATTAGAAGTGATTCCTGAGCCCCTGGAAGTCTCACTTCACCTTAGAAACCCACACCCAGTGCAGAAGGGGAGGGGTTTGGCCTCAAAATGGATCCTTTTGAAGAAGATGCCCCAGGCTGCTTAGCAGAACTGAGGCCTCTATGACATCATTGCACTTGTGTACTGTGCTTTGGATGGGGCTTGCCCCCACTGTAGCCATGGTGGAGGTACCTTTAAGAGATAAGGTAGACTGAGAGACCATGGTGGGTGTCCTTGGGCAGGATTAATGTAGTTCTTTGGGACCCTGAGTTAGTTCTCAGGAGAACAAGTATAAAAGAAAAAGAGTGACCTCTGCCCTCTTCCTGACCCATCTCAGCATGTGATCACTTTCTTTCACACATTTTCACAGGGCTGGAGAGATGGCTCAGTGGTTAAGAGCACTGTCTGCTCTTCCAGAGGACTCCGGGTTCGATTCCCAGCACCCACATGGCAGCTAACAACTGTCTGTAGTTCCAGTTCCAGGCAAACAACAAGGCAAATAAATAAAAAAAAGAATTCACACACATTTTCACTGTGATGCCATCAACTTGTATGACAGGGCTAGGAGCTCCTCACAAGGGTCAGCAATTCTGCTTTAACATTTAGCTTGCAAAATTGAGCCAAATACATCTATTTTTTCTTTTTACAAATGCCCAGCCTAATGTATTTTGTAATAGCAACAGAAAATTGACTCAAACTGTGGATGATTGAATTTTCATAAGCATTTTGTGAGTGTTAGAATTCGTAGTCACTTTTGTGTAGTGATTAGCACTCTGGATTCTCAACTTATAATCACTTTTTTTTTTTTTGAGAATCAGAAATTTGATAACTAAATTCTTTGATTTGTAATGCACTTTTATTTTTATCAATTTGACTCATCATAACCCGTTAAGAGTTTGTTTCAAATGTATATATTTGAATGTATGTATGTATGGCCAAACAATGTAATAATAATTATACTGTAAAATACTAGCCTATGGACACGTGTCCTGTGCACTGTGTTGCAGTGCTTGGTCTCCATGTCCTACACAAATATCCCAGCAATGAACTAGCAGTTTCTGCTGGCTCTCTCTGACCTGGCCAGCTGCTGTCTCTTGATTTCTATAGCTTTTTGCTCCCATTTCTGGACACTCTCCAGTCAGTAGACCTGCATAACAGCTGGGCCCTGGGAGTGGCTGTTACACACTTCAGATTGAGTGCCTCCTGCTCCATCTGCATATCTGGGTGTGTTGTTTTGTCAGGCAGCTTTTATTGTGCTATTTTAAAAATATTTTTTAATTACATTTAGTTAATAATTTTGTGGTGGCAGGTGTGGAAAACAGAGGACAGCTTACAGGAGTCAGTTCTCTTCTTCCCATCACGTGCCCCACAGGATGGAGCTCAGGTTAGAGATGACTTGGCAGCAGATGCCTTTACTTGTCTTTCCCCACTGAGCCATCTTGCTGGACTGTGAGACTGATCCAGGAAATGTGGAGGGAGAGATTTCAGCTGAAGCACTGGCTGGGTTCTTATCTAAGATCCCAAAGGGCTCCCAGTCAGCCCCATAGGCTTCATCAGTGGTAGGATGAACAGATCACTACAGCATACTCAGGATCCTGGAGAGGAAGAGTACTTGTTACCATCTGAGGATGCTGTCTCCTCCATGATGCAGGAGTTTCATGGAGATTGGGCAGCATTTGCTTGCACTATCTCTAAAGAAGGAATTTAGTTTCAAGAAGGATCAGGGCTTCTTATCGTCCCCGCTCAGATCATCTACCAGTCAGGTGAGATATCTGTTTACTATGCTTTTCCAGAAAGAGAGACTACACAGGGATTGACCGAGAAATCCAGGACTCTGTTTTGGAAATGCTGGTCAATAGGTGGAGTCGACTGAAGAGGCCACTTCCTCACCTGTCACTTGGGGGTGTCGCTCACTGGGTCATGCTCTCTCAGCATGATATTGTCAGATGCTATGAAATAGACTTCCAAAGTCTTCCATTCCTTACACATTGATCAACATGATGTCCCTGTAAGACTCACATCAGTCATAATGGTAATGTGGGAAGAGAAAAACACTGGCTATTAGTTTTTTCCAAGCTATTGACCTTTATGCAATGTTTTCATTGTGGAAATGGAGACTTGTGCTGTGATTCAGAACCCTGGGGAGGACCAATTATAGTGGGTGGATGCTGAGTGATCCATGGGCCTATGCTGTGGTGCTTGCCAGGCTGAGCTTAGAAGACCTCTGCTAGTAACATCTCTTAGAAAGAAATAGGAATACAATCACATACTGGTGTGTGTAGTTTGTGTGTCTGTTTCTGTGATGTCCTCATTTTCCCTATGTGTCAGAAAGCTCTTTTGATGTAGGGTAAATTATAGTAACCCTTGGAGAGCTCATTTTGTTTCTATTTCATAATGTTGAGGTCTCTGTACCCTTTGCACATATTTTTCTGGCCTCTATATTTTTGCACATTCCTTTTTTCTGCTGCTCTGGGCACTAGTGTCCTGATTTTTCAGGTCATCTGGACTAGACAGGTCTGCTTTGAAGCCTTCCCAGTGTTCTCCACTACCAGGGACATGCTCCACATTATGCCTGTCCTGTAGAGCCACAGGGCCCTGGTATCCTGTATCCTGAGCATCAGGGCCTCATATCCTTTGCTCAGGATACTAGACTCACCAAGTCACTACAGTAGAAATCCCCTGTCCTTTTTTGTTGTAGAGAGAGGCTTTCATCTATGGCTCTCTGATGCTCATCACCATTATCTTTTGTCTTCATGGAGCCTGTCATCTCCAGTCTCATGCACATCCCCATGCTATTGGCTGCCTTTAAGACCATATAATTAGACAATGGCAGTCTCTGAATCAGAGGAGAGGGTAGGAGAACAAGCTGAGGACTGACAGACAAGCCACCACATGAACTCACTCCTGGTGAGCAGGGATGCCCAGAAATGGACAGACATCCCCAGAACATGGGTTCCTGCTGTTTCTAAGGTTTGTGTGTCTGGGCCCCTACCCACACTTCCCATTCCTTGTCCTTTGTTTAAATTTTTCTCTATGAATGATGTAGCCAGGCCCAGGGTGGCATTTAGGATGGGACCCTGAAATCTGAGATCCTCTGTGCTGTTTTACCCTCTTCATGCCCCCCAGCAAGTCTCTTAATCAACTTGTTCCTCAGTTTCCTCAACACCAATAGCCAATTAATTTTCGGCCTCCCCTGCAAACCTCAACGGGATTTGGCTTGAGAACTAAGCATTTCTGGGAGTTGAACACACCATAAATCCAAGCTGTCATTACAATAAACCTAATTACAGGCCCATCAGAAGGCTGAGGGGGGCCCACCACAAAAATGAGGGGATCTGTAACCTGGGAAAGGGGGGTCACTATCTATGGGTGCTGACTTCTTACCTGGCCCATGTTGATCCTGGATTCAGCTTTGGGCTTGCTACTTCTCTGCTGGGCACTTTGTATACAGGGCTATAAGCCTGGATGTCCATACACCTGTGTCATCCTCTCTTGCTTTTTCTGCTTTGCGTGTTGGTTTGATAATGTCCCACCTCAAAGAAAAGATGGCTCTGATGTGAAGGGAAGAGGAATAAGGTCATCTACCTAAAGTCTAGTCACAGTGGGGCTTTACCAATCTTCCATCCCTGTAGCGTGGACCAGTTGACATTGCCTGAACCTAGCTGAGGAAACTTGGTGTCCCACGGCAGCAGCAGCTCCAGCATCTGGACCTCTCACCATTGCCACCTTTTAAACCTTTGTGTCGAGTATTCCCACTATGATAGATGCCTGTTTACTTCACAGACACACATGAAGGAGCCATGTCTTCTGGGAACTTCCTGCTACACGTCAAGGCCAATTTCAATCTGCAACTCCATAAAAACTGAAAAATGAGAAAGGAAAAATACAAGAAAAACTCACCCCATCTGACTCCCTAAAACCCATGCATAAAAATGGTAAGCCTGAGGTTTCCTGGTCCAGTTTGCAGAGAAAGAACATGTTTCTACCCCCTGCCTCTTCATGGTCCTGATATGATGTGTCCACATGTTCCTCCTAATCTGAGAACCAGCTAGCCCTTGTGACTCAGGCCTCATCCATCAGGACGGGGAGTCCTTTCCAGGCTTGTTACTGTCCTGAGCCTCTAAGCAATCCCCAGGATGTCCCTATCATGCCACAAAGTTGTAATTTCTGCAGTTTTTTTTCCTCTCTTTGTTGCAAGTTTAGTTCAATTTGAGCAGCACTGGCCTTGAACCGACGTCTGTGCTGATCTCATTCTGAGATCTTCATACAGCTTTGCAGTGAGATGGCTGGTGCAAAGGATACTTACAGTACAGCTTCTCTGCTGCTTGTCACCATGCTCCCTGTCGGTTTTGATGGATTGATTGGAATAAGCACGGACTCTTAACTCTCAGCTCCACTGTTTATTACCCCTCAGGAGAGGGATGGGCAGTCTCCATATTAATGGTATTTATAACTGATTTGATTTTTGTACAAGGCTATACTGAGCACCCTCACAACTATCAATACCCAGGTCTGTCTGCTAGCTGTCCATGCTAAAGTAGCTAGCTTCTTGGCGCCATCTACAAAAGACAGTTAAGGATGTCTCCAGACATTGTTAATTTATTTGAGCTCATCTGTGAGTCCTTGCTCCCCTTTCACAGAAATGGGGAGGGAGACCAGCCCTCTGTGAATATCTTGGGATATGATGGAAGATTCCATAAGGATGATAATAAGTGTGCCAGAAAAAATGTACCAGACTTTGAAGATACAACTACAAGGAACATCAGTGCAAGATCCCATTACTAAAAGGGCACCTGGCTGTGGTAGGGTCATGCTCTGAAGCCACTGAGGTCCTAGTCACCTGCATAGGATCACTACAATTAATGATGGAGATGGGGTACTCCTATAACCTGATACCTCTATCTTTCACCATGGTGTCCTAACTCCCAACATGGGCCTGTCATACTTGGAAGACTAGATTTGCAGATAGGTCCTTATAGAGGTGATTAATGTTAAATTGGGTTACTAGAGTAGCCTTGATCTAACATGAATGCTAAGGAGATCATGACATAGACACACCCAGAGACCACCAGATGAAGACAAAGGGAGAAATGACCATCTGCACACCAAGGGGACCCAGCCTGGCTACATCTTGACTTTGGACTTCAGTCTTCAAGAATTAGAGGAGATGAATGTCCTTTAAGCTGCTGGTTTGTGGTGTTTTGCCCCAGGACATTCACATAGGGATGGGCTTTTTGTTCTAGAGGGGAGGGACTCAGGCCTTAGGAGAGGGTCAGGTTCAGATGGGCAGGTGGGCAGAGGGATGTTTAGGGCCTCCAGAGAACTTGGACTTCTCTCATAGGAGATGCATTTTCCTCTGAGGAAATTCTTGAAAGACACTTGGAAATGCCAGTGAGTGAGTTACCAGACTCTGGAGTCACAGCAGGACACACACGAAAGCATCCTTCTCCTGGCTGGGCTGCATTATGGTTAGGCTGAGAGGAATGTTCTCTGTAGAGCTAAAGAGAGCATCACCTTAAGTCCCTAAAAGTCAGAACCCAAACTGAGTAAACCCTCAGCACAGGAACCTGGTATCAAGGAATGCTAGGCCTAGGTAAGGCCACGGGCTGTAGTCCTGCACTGTGAGCGAGTCTAAGCCCATCAGCTTTTCACAGACCCACCTGGTGGGAGCTCAGTTGTGTAAAGTGATTAATCCCCATACTTTCCTTGTGAGGCAAATGCTAGACTAGACAGGTGGGAGTCCTGCCATTAAGACCATGGCTTAGGCAAACCCAGAGGAGCAGGGAGGGAATTTTGTAGCTTAGAGTCTGGTTGGCCTACAATTATGATGAGAGGGGGTATGGGGTGGGAACTCAGAGGCCCACTTCTCACCCCTGTGTCCCAGTGATCTAACATGTCACTTTGATATATTTTGGAGGCTCTTGAGTACTACATGCATTGTTGGAGGAGAAAGGGTTATGAGGACATGGTTGGGGCACATAGTCCCTGGCCTCATCTTTGGCTCTTTGCCTGGAAATCAGCCAGCTTGGGGGCACTAGAGGGGTCTAACATGATATGGTATTCTCCAATCCCGAATAAACTTTCTTAAAGATAGGAGATGGGATCTTGGGTAGGGATCTTCTACAGCTGCTACAAACAGCTTCCCCACCTGCCCTGTTCCTGTCAGATAGGAATGCTGAGGGCTCTACTGATAGGTTTATTTCTCAGGAGATACCCTATCCCCATTCAAACAGTAGAGCCCCAACCCACCTGTGTTTTGGAAGGGCCACGGTCTTTAGTGCCACAGCACTTAGGCCAGGTTCCAGGTCACCTCATGACTTCTCAGACTTTAAACCTCAAGGTCTACTGACTCCATCTCTCCATAAGATCATCTTGAGAAAAATGCCAGGGCAAAACAGCTACAGCTTTGTTTTTTTGACCTGTAGAGGTAGACTAGAAGTTTCTTTTGTTGGGATGTAGAACAATCACAACAGCATTAACAATCATCCTGTTCCCTATTGAAGTCACATGCATCTGAGCTGCCATTCAGTTGCTGACTATAACATTAGTCCCTTCCTGCTTTCAAAAGGGGGGTAGCTGACTGCTACTAGACCCCATGCCTATATCGACACAGAAGGCTCTCATGAATAAGAACACATGGAAGTTAAATCCAACCTGCCTTTTAATATTTGGAGACCTGCATCACCATCATCATTGTCGTTATTTTTGTTGTTGCTATTATAATCACAGTGTTACATTAAAAAAGAAAACAATTATTGTGCATGTGTGTGCCCATGAGCCGCGCCACTCGTGTGAGTGTCACTTTCGAACAATCCAAGCAGTGCCTACTATGGCACATGTTAAGGACAGAAGCTGGATCCGTAACAAGACACCCTGGGTCCCCCATCCAGGAAAATGCGTCTTAGTGTGGTTGCCTTTTGCCCTCTCTAGATTCTCCTTCTCCAAAGGTTAGACAGTGTACTGCTTCCTGACCTGGTCACAACACTGGCCAGAGGCACTCAGAGCCCTGCACATTTCAAAAGATCCTCTAGCTCCCAGATCAAGGACCACCCTGAGACCACAAATCTGGTGTCTGTCTCCAGGTACCGTGGTGCCTGCAGAAAGGCCAATGAGTGCCATCAACAGTAAAGACAGCACCAAATAAACTTCTTGGGAGGCTCTGTAGTCTGGGATTTCTTTCCTCAAGAATGTCCTTCCAGGAGGCCCAGCCCTTATTTTCTTGGCTTCCAGGTAGTGTTAAGGTGAGGTCATCCTTGGAGCTTTCAGGAGGGGCTCCCTTATCAGATCCTTCCTCCTAGGGTTTGGCCAGAGTCCACAGGCTCGACTCACACAGAGCCCCACCTCAGGGGCAGTGAAGCGGACAGTGCCATGTTACCTCCCTCTGAGATCCAGCCCCAGAGGAGTGCTCCCCTAGAGGTGCCAGTGTATCTGTGAGGGGAAAGGGAAACCCAATGTGTCTTGTTCCTGTTACAGCTCCCAGACCGGTGAGTGTGAGGTCTGGGGGAAGCTTTAGTGTCTTTGGACACTGAAGCTTTTAGTGTCACTCTCAAGCTCCAGAATAGCCAGTTCCTTGACATATCTCATTCCCTGCTCTGTGAGTTAGGAGTATGCTCTTCATGCTCATCTCAAGCATGGGCCTGCTTCAGTTCTGAGTTGAGCCTGAAGGTATCTCCACTGACCTGGCTGAAAGCAAAATATTGCCATCCAGGGGCCCCAGGAGACATAACTCTGAGCTCTCCTTTCTCTGCCTTCTGGGGACAGCTTTGGCTGTGACCACTGGTTATCAGGGTTCAGAGAGAGACTCCTAGGGCTTAGGGACAATTAACCCTTCATCTCATTCTTTGTGGGGAGCTCTGCCCTGAAATCATTAGGAGCTGTTCATGAACAGGCTTAACCTCTTGTAGGGGCAATCATTTCACTTCAGCAGCCACATGCAGCTTTTGTCTATGTGTCTGTCATCTTTCAACAGGATCTTGGCTTAGGTGTTTCTCACATGATAGTTGTCTAACATGGAGGGACGGATGCTGTCTGGAAGCTCTGTGCTGTCCCAGCACCAAAGTATGATGTAATGGGACCCTCTAGGGAAAGACAAGAGAGAGCTGGAGATGAGGATGTCCACTGCTGTGCTTACCAGGAGCAGAAATCCTTATCAACACAGTGGCTGAACCTCAGGATGTGAAGTCCCAGAGGCCATTTGTATAAAGGAGTCTGCAGGTCACCAGCTAGTTGCTATTTAGCTGTGACTTTTCTTAACACAGTCCCTGAAGATGTGGAACAGATTGTAGGGTGATTCACTTCAGTTCCATGGCTGCCAGGCAAGTTCTCCATCACATCCTGCCCCAGCACCTACACCAGGTTCTTTATGAAATCTGATTAATCCTATAATCTGGGCTCATTACTGCCAAACTCTGTATGTGTTGTCTTTCTGGCACCAGCCCACTTTCCCATCACAGTGGTGGAATCCTAGCAGTAGCTACCTTGGGCTGAGAACTCTTAAGATGTTCACTAACAGCCCTTTGTATGCTATTTACTTACCCCTGCTCAAGAAGTTTGCATTCCACAGGGAGGCCCCAGCACAAGTATCTTATCATCTGCCTTCTGCTGCTCGTTTCCCCATATACATTGTGACCCAGACTATCCATATATCCTGCAGAGTAGTGTGGTGGTCCAGGTGTGAGCACCATGGTAATTAGACTCAAGAGCAGAAAATGCCAGTATTCTAAATGCCATGTGAGACCCAGGCCTTCTGAAATGGAAGACCTAGGGCTACTGCATGGTGAATTCTATAGAGCCAGACCATTCTCCCTTGGTGAAGGAGAGGCCAGTATGCCTCTTGCTGTGGTGATCATGCTTTGTAGCTTCAGTGGGCTGAGAGGTGGTCTGTTCTGCCTCCTAAGTACCTCTGTACTCCACATCAGATTGAAGTGGAGCCTGACAGTCTCGAAGGGAGACCCAGAGCTGGGGCTAGGCAGATCCAGGCTACAGTGCACGAATCCCTGTGCTTGATATTTTATATGCCAGCTCCTTTGTGACTAGAAGCATATAAGATAGGAGACAGTATAGGCACAGTCTCTAGCAACATCCAACAGAGGGATCTCAAGTCAGAAATCCAGGAACTGAGACTAGGGTCATTCTAGACAGAATGAAGAACAGTGTAAAAGCATCCTTCTGGGATTCAGGAAACAGAACTTCTTCCATGGGCTATAGCCATGGCACAGAATATCTGTGCCATGAAGGGTCTTGGCCATTGCAAAGAAGGATGCTCCAAGCCAGATCTCTGTAGATAAACCCAAAGGCAGCAAGTGGTAAAAAGGATCACATATGGTACCTGACAGTGTGTGAAATGTTTGGACCAGGCTGTCCACAGCAAAGGGACAGCTGTTGGAAGCTATGTGGGGCAGTTGGGTGACAGTTAAAAGCATAAGACTGTAGTGCTTGAATACCCTGTGCTACCTGTATCATTCTCGAGTAGGACTCAGGCCTAGAGACTTAAAGACACACCAACTAGACACAAGACTGCTGGGTCATTTGTGCAGGGAGAATGCTGGATGCTGTTTATTGAGACTCAGGCTCAGACTTAAATAGCTCAGGGCAGAGCAAGGTGGAAATTCCCTGTGGCTGGAAATCACTGACCCGGGGTAAACAACTTATCCCAGATGGCTGAAATATCACTGGTAGCAAACAACTTAGGCTCACCTGCTCTCACTTAAACTCATCTGCTCTAACCCCCACAGGTAGGAAACCAGAAACTTACTGGAACTGGATGTTAAGCACAGAATGTACAGCCAGCAATCCACAAGCTTTTGCCTCATGACTCAGAGTGCAGGGAGAGATCATGCTGGGGGGGGTACACAAGACCTCATTCTGAGCTGATGACAATATTCTGTAATGAACTGACAGCAGTCCAAGACTGTAGTTGATAAAAGCCATTAAACTGTGGCTTTTAAATGTAATAGTTAAATAGACTTACTATTGCTGTGATGAACACTATGAGCAAAGAAACCGGAGGAGGAAAACACAGCTTACACTTCTATATTGCCGTTCATCATCAAAGGAAGTCAGCATAGGAACACAAGCAGGGCAGAAACCTGGAGGCAGGAGCTGATGCAGAGGCCATGGAGGGGGTGTTGCATACTGGCTTGCTCATGATGGCTGGCTCAGCCTGCTTTCTTATGGAACCCAGGACCTCCAGCCCAAGGATGGCACCACCCATAATGACCTGGGCCCTCCCCCTCAGTTACTAATTAAGAAATTTCCTATAGGCAGATCTTATGGAGGCGTTTTCTCAACGCTCCTTTCAGATAACTCCAGCTTCTGTGAAATTAACACAAATCCAGCCAGTACAATTGATCCCTTGTCAACCTGACTCACATATATCACTGTTAAATCCTAACCTTTCCTCTTTTTCTTTCCCAAGATTTCCCACATTAAGATAAACATTCCAAAATTTAAAAACCCCACGGTCTTTAAAAACTCAATCTTCTTTTAAAATCCAAAGTCTCTCAACTGTGGGCTCCTAAAAATAAAATATAAATTAAATTAAATACTTTCTTACTTCAACAGAGAAGAACCAGGGCACAGTCACAATTTTAATAAAGCAAAACTAAGCTCCAGAAGTGTAAATAACTCAATGCCCAATAATCTGGGTTTTATTCATGATCTTCTGAGCTCCTCCAAAGGACTTGAGTCTCTTCTCTGGCTCTGCCCTAAGCACACATAGTTTATCTTCTAGGCTCCAGGTTGCTCCTTTCCACAGCTGCTGCCATTCTTGGCGGCACTGGCATCTTTAAAATGCTGGGGTCCCTTGTAGCAATTGGACTGCACTTTGACCAACAGCCTCTCCTAGGCTTTCTTCAAGGACTCCAGGCCTTCCACATGGTATCAAACCTCAGCTGCTCTCCATGGCTTCTTCATGCTCCCAAAAGCAGTAGTACCACTTGAGTGACTCTTACCTCACTCACCAAGTTCAGCTGGCAGCACAAGGTACAACTTTGGCCACTTCTGAATCACAGCTTCTCAGTGATGACCCTGAGGAAACATTTTCCAGAAGATTCCATCTTAATGATGTTGGCTTCTTTTTAATCACAGCTGATTCTTCAGCCACAGCTGACCAACATCTGTTGTTCCCCATCAATCACTAATTAAGGAATGCTATACAGCGGGATCTTATGGAAGCGTATTTTTTTAGTTGAGGCTCCCTCCTTTCAGATAACTCCAGCCTGTGTCAAGCTGAAAACAAACCAACCAGGAAAATGAGTAGAATGAGCTATACGGTCTATAAGATGTATACATATATACATAATACCATCTTTTAGGTTAATACATATTCTTTATTTATTTGTGTGAGGATGGGGATGAAAGTCAGAAGACAGCTTTAGGGAATTCGTTTTCTTTCTTTCTTTCTTTTTTTTTTTTTTTTTTTTTTTTTAAAACTTTATTTATTTATTTATTTGCCTTGGTGTTTGCCTGGAACTGGAACTACAGGCAGTTGTTAGCTGCCACGTGGGTGCTGGGAATTGAACCTGGGTCCTCTGGAAGAGCAGACGGTGCTCTTAACCGCTAAGCCATCTCTCCAGCCCCCCTTTCTTTCTTTTTTAAATTTATTTTTATTTTATTATTATGAACAAAGAAGTCTCACTTTCTATCCTTGTATATCCTTATTCAAGGTCCCTTCCCCCTCCCACCACATCAGGTCATTCTGTCTTCTCCACAACTCCTCATCTCCTCCCTGGGCAGGCAGCAGGCAGTCCCATGGTCCCACTGACCCAATATTGCTTAGTTCAGTCTCCACTTCTGGCAGATCCAGTTTTCTCCCCCCAACCTTAAGACTGAGTCAGGTGTTCCTCTAGAGGGAGTGGAATCCAAGGAGTCAGTCCAAGGTGTTTCTGATCCCAAGCTGTTCAGTTCTCTTTCTTACACGTGTGTCTCAGGAATCAAACTCAGATTGTCTTCAGGCTTGGCAGCAATTGCCTTTATTCATGGAGCCATCCTATTTGCTGATGCAGCTGTCTTTTCTTTTTCTTTCTTTCTTTTTCTTTTTTAATTTAAAAAGGTGGGAAAGGCCACCAAGGTGCTGGGAATGTGGATCAGTGACAGTGCATACCTACCTAGTGTACACAAGGCTCCAGAAGTGGAAGCATGAATACGAGCACTCTAAACTCTTCAGCCCCCTCAGTGACTGGTAGCATGAATCTCAGGTCCAGTCAGATGGCCTCCTGTCTTGACCTTTCTCCTTCTTCACCCTCAAACTCTGTTGGTGGCCCTACACCTCCCCCACTCCATTGACCTGGGCACACTGGGAGGGGGGCTTGCCCTCATTGCCTCTGGGGTCTTGGTGGGTCCTGGGACATCTTAATATCTACTGTAACTCTCATCCTCCAGTCATCAGCCCTGGGTGGAGTCAGCCTCTGTCTGCCTCCCATCCTGGCTCAAGATCTAGGAAAACTGGGTTTGAAAGCCAGCTCTGCTGCTGTGTGATCTGGGGCAAGACATTCCAGCTCTCTAGTCCATCATCTCTTTCTTCATTCATCATTGATGGGAAGAGTCAGTTCTAGGTCTAAGATTGTTGATTGACATTTTCAAACGTTAGTCTGTTAGGAAATAAGGTGAGCATTGTAACAATTCTTTCCCTTTAGAACAACCACATTAAGTTTTATTTTGTTATGTTTTATGTATATATGTTCTGCTACAAGGTGATGCTCTGAGTGTCTAAATCCAGATATATGTTACAGAGAGACATGGCCTAGATCCATGTGCCCTGCCCAACCACTGGCCCTGTACTCTCAATGAGTGCCAGGTACCTGGCAGTGCTCAGAAGTCACCTCCTCATCATTTATTAGACAGAATGAGCTGGAGCGCTTCCTGTAAAGCCTCCATGGAGTGAATGCCTTTATTTATTTTAGTCAATGTGTATGAGTGTTTCACATCATGAACATATGTGTGTTTCATATGTGCCTGGTGCTCACAGAGACAGAAGATGGTGTCAGAACCGCTGCAATTGGAGTTATGAATGGTTGTGAACCATCGTGATGGTGCTGGGAACTAAACCTGGTCCTCTGCAAGAGCAACAAGTTTAATTGCTGAGCCATCTTTCCAGCTTCTTACATTAAATTTCTAAAAGTTACATTTTTACTGCTTAAGTTTTCAATAATTACATGTAAATTTTATACAAATGCTCTCACACAATATATAAAATTGTGTCATTCTTGTATGCCACAGCTTCTGTTGCTCAGTATTCTTCTCAATTGTTTTTAGCAGCTGTGGAATATTCTATTTTATGGCAATCTATTTAATCTTTGCCCAATTGTTGGCATTTTTCAGTTGCTTATATTTATTTACTTGTGGGGGGCATGCATACCATGATGTGGAGGTGAGAGAATGGCTTTAATTTTTTTATTTTTATTTTTTTTTATTATTATGAACAAAGAAGTCACACTTTCTATCCTTGCATATCCTTATTCAAGGTCCCTTCCCCCTCCCACCACATGAGACAATGGCTTTGAAAGGCGGTTCTCTCTTTCCCTTGTTTTGAGTCAGGGTCTCTCTTGTTTCTGCTGCTGTGCTGCAGAGAAGAGCTTTCAGTCAGTCCTGTCACTGCTGCCATTTCTCCTCAGGAGAGCTGGGATAACAGATTTCACCACAGGTCCTGGGGTCCACCTCAGGTTGTCAGGATTGCACAGCTAGGGCTTTGACTTGTTGCTCCATCCTGCCTGCCCAGTGTGTAGCTGAGTCTGCCTTGCCTGGGCCTCTTCAGCATTTCCTACTGGTGCACCTCCACAACCTCCATTCCATCTTTACAGCTGTGAAATCACTTCTGCTATTCTTCAATGAGGTCTTTCACTTGGATCTTTTGAAAAAAAAAGAAATTTGAGGAAAGAAGTGTGTGTATTCAGTGACCTGGAGAGGTGATTAAATAGTGCCCTTGCCCTGCATGTGACTAATATCCGATGCCTACAGGGCAGGTTTGGTCCTGTAGATTTTGCTGAGTTCCCAGTCACACCTGGGGACACTGGGTCACAGGACAGACAGGAAAGGCCTGGTTCTGGGCCTCCTCCCTAGGTCCCCCCACCTTTCTGAGGTGGAGAGCTTTTTCCTCACTGTACCTAACCAGTCTCCTTCCTATGCTTTTATTGCTGATGTTCCTGATCTCTGAGCACTGCACACTCACACTGATGCCAGCCTTGTCTTTGGAATCAGTGTACCTGTGCCTTTGTTGTTATCTGAACATTATTATTTTTTTTGAATCATGGAGCTTAATATAGCTTTTAGAATGTGCAGGACCCAATGGGGTAAAAGGGGTGGCTTCTGGCAAGCACATGCTGTATGGCTGTCCTGATGGACATAGAGGAAGAAAGATGCCTGTTCTTTGCTCCTTGCCTGTAGTAGTATCGGGTTCAGTTCCTCAGGGTTTGTCTTTCATCTTGTGCCAGCTAACGAACAGATAGATAGCTCATTTTATAGTCACTGACCTCTGTAGTAAAGATCTGTGTGTGTGTGAGGGCAACAGGCTCCACTAAGACACATTTTGGGATGTCCTAGACAGATGATTTGGTACTTTAGGGCCCTTGATCTTACAGAGGACCCAGATTTAGTTCCCAGAACTCACATGGAAAATTACAACTATCTATAACTTCATTTCTAGGAGATTCCACATATTCTTATGATCTCATTGGTAATCAGACACGTATGTGGTGCACAAACATACATGCATGTGATAAAACACTTAAACCCGCATGAAACAGAATTTAAAAATTTAAAATGGCATACCAGAAACAGGAAGAACGTAGAGAATCCTGGGCCTATGGTCACTCTGACTCTTAGGATAACACACTTCAGTTTTCTGCACATCAGAGTCAAGCCTGTTATCCACTTTAAAAACATTCAGTAATATGCTACCTGTTTCCTAGGGGCCCAGCCCAGCATGCCTCAGAGGAGCCAGAGTCTTCCAAACCTGAGATAGCTTGGAATTAAATAGCAAATGGGGGAGCAACTCTATTCACAAGCATTAGCACTACGGAATTAAGTTAGATTGGATATACCTGACTTGGGAAGTACTTAGAATTTGAAATACAGAGACAACTGGGCATACTTCATACAGCCTGTGAGATCAGCCCTGCTGTCTGACCTTGATTTCAGGTGTCAGTGTGCAGGAGCAAGTTTCTGACTGCACAGAGAGAAACAGCCAGGGACATAAGATGGTTGGCTGGTTTACACTCCATTTGCTGAATTAATGGTCCAGCTTCAGTATGGGATATGCTTTGTTTTCTCAGGGCTAGTAGAAGTCATTTTTAAAGGGTAATGAGTTTGACTTACAAAGGCAGTCTAGAGTGTTTGAGGGAACCCGATGTGAATGTGACTAGGTTATAGAATTTAACAGTCCAAACCCTTCAGTTTCTACAATAATCAAGTTAAGCTCCCCTGGCAATGATATAGAAATTCCTAGCATTAAACAAAATTACTCAAATTTTTTTTAAATAGCAAATTTAGAGCTTAAAGGGAATGATATATTATACTGCAAAATTCAATACACTTTAGTCTTTTGTGTAATAAATGCTGCTTTCAAGACCGCCAAGAATCTCACACTGACACTGTCCTGCCCTCCTGTCTCAGCCCACAGAAGGACCCTTCCATCCCATCCTAATTGTGCCTTTTCTTCTGCCTCTGATTTCTTCCATTCCTCCCATTCCCCTGCATCAGAAATGCCCTGTGCAATGGGGTTGCCCACCTCTATAACAGAGCACTGGAGCTCTTAACCCCCTTTGTTATGGTGAAGCTGATTCTGCCACATCTCTTTCTTTCAGAAAGTCTAACCAGTTGCAGAAGTATCTGGCAGCTCTGCTGCTTTGTGTCCACATGTATCCCAGGTCATGAGAATGGATTCTTGGAGTTCATCTGCAATTCCCAGAGGAATTCATGGCTGCAGAGTCATTGTTGATGGTGAAGCTAGGTAGTTATCTGCAGTCAGTGAAGCTTAGCCCTAAACCTTAGGTATTTCTCACAAAATGAGTTCCTGTTCTCATGGTTAGTACTTGGGACTTGTATGTGAAGATGAAAAAAAGTGAAATAAACATGATTTCCATGCTAGATACAAGCATGTGACTCACAGGTACCACCTGAGCATTCCTAGGGAACTGAACTGAAGTGCTCCTTGTTTTTAAAGCCCTGGGATGTTAAGCCCTAGCTCCCCCAGAAAACCGACAGGGTAGGACCCTCTTGTTCTTGGTGATGTTTCTCTGGCCCTTCCCCTACCCACTCTTACAGGGCCTCTTGGACACTTCATTTTCTTTCTGTGTCTTTATTACTTTCCTGAAAAGAAGATTCAAGAAAACCCTGCCTGGCTATTTTACCCAAATCTTAACCTCTCCCTTATCAGGGGAACTCACAAAAGAAGCTCCTCTTCCTATTACTTTCTGTACCTCCTCTTTGTGATCAAATAGCCGAATAAATTGACTTGAAGAAGGGGAGTTTTATTTGCATTACAATCTTTTGATACAGTCCATGGGAAGGTATGGCAATATCAACAAACAGGGAGAATGGGACCAGAACCAGAGTGGGTTAATCTCCTCAAAAACACCCCTCCCCCATTATTCAGCTTCTCCAAAAAAAGTTCTACCTCCTAAAACAGCTGTTCTCAAACTGTGGGTTGTGACCCCTTTGGAGGTAAACAGCTCTTTCAAAAGGGGTTTCCTATCAGATACCCCGGATACTGGAAATGTGGCAGGAGATCTGCTGGGCAGGTATGGTACTGAGTATCAAGACTTGGCCAACCTCTACTTTCGTACTCTTGAGAACTCTGAGGTACCCAACAAGTCCAGCTTGCTCTAAAAGTGTTACAGACAGAACTCTAGAGAGTCTACTGTGGAAAGCAAGGCCCTGAAAGAAAATTACAGAGAGAACCAAGCCACCCCAAGTGGCCATGATATCGACATGTCATACAAAGGACACCAGGATAGCCATAAAAGAGTTATTTAGCTGAGCCCAGCCCAGCCCCACAGCTCATGAAAAACTATGCATAATGGCTATTTTCCCTATGGGATTTTAGGGTGACTGTCACCTGTACTTCTTCCCTGATCTAGTACCAGATGCTGTTCTCTGAAGTCATTTATTCTACCATGCTGACCACTCATTGCTGCCCAAACTGTGTGTGTTTCATAAATGGGACCTTTCTCAGTGTCTGGAGCATGGGTGGAATACTATAGGTTAAAAAAAGTTTTAGAAAGAAGGGAAGAGAGAAGGAGACAAGGACAGATGCTGGGAAGCAGGTTGTTATGTAAGGCATCTAAAAATGACTGGGCTGGAGCTCAGCACACTTGCATGGCTGGGAAGAGGCAGGGTTTCATTTCTAATACCTCAGACAACAACAGCCAACCAAACACTTGGCAGGTTGCCCAATATATAATTGAAGACCAATAAAACAAAGTTCACATTCCATACATGCCCTTTGTGGTGAGCAAGGCTGGTGTATGAGAATAGAGGTGAACAGGCAGATAGATCCACCCCCTTGCCTTGCTTGGGCTGGTCTGGCCCTAACCTGAGGTGTTCTTACAAGGGAAGTGGCAGCTGACCTTTTGACATTTCAAAGATTTTTCTGTTTTTCCCTGACCCAGGATGAGAACAAGAAGAGAAACCCTACATCTCTCTCATAATAGCAAGAATATTACAGCAAGGTTACATATGGCACTGTTGGGTTCAGGCCTTCAGAGCATCCTGGAAGGAAACTCATCTCAAACTATTTTTTTAGCTTGGTTTCTCACACATGGTGCTGGTGCTAGAGAACACTGGAAATTGGCTCATGCACAGACTCAGACCCGGTCTTAAGCAGACTCAAAACAGCCGATGGGAACAAACATGTGTCAGCTGGCCCTTTCAAGTCTGATGCTAGGGGTTCCAGGACCACCCTGTATAAGCTGCTCTCTGGGAACCTGTTCTTTCCCAAAGCTCTGTGTTTGTCAAAGATGATGGAAGGAAATGCTCTGGGAGCCAGCCAGCGGGTTCATTTTCAGGAAGTTTCCCACCTTGTTCTCTTTTCCCAGGGCCCACATATAAGTGTGTGTACCAGGATTCATAAGGCCAGAATGCATGGCAGGGCCTTAGGGTTTCTTCCTGTTCCTGCCTCCCTCCTTTACCCCCATAGAGGAGCACAGAGCATGGGCTGGGATAAGAATGAAGATGGATTCACAGAGGAGCACAGGGCATGGCAAGGGATGCCTGTGAAGAGCCTGCATGCCAGATCACCTTTGTTCTGCCAGGTGAATTCTACCTTCTTTATCCTGGCTGGGAACTGGTGGAAGGGGTAGGATATGCTTGTAGATGTCTCTAGAACTACAGAGGCATGGCAGAACCAACTCTGGATCAAATGGTAGATGGATGAGTAGCTGGATGGATAATGATTTAATAGAAGAATGGAGGGGTAGATACATAAAGGATAGAGTGAGTGCGTATAGTGACAGATGCTAATTAGATGCTTGGATGCTGGAGGAATTAATGAGTAAGTGGACAGATGGAAAATGGGGAGTAGGTTATGGTTGGATGAACAATTCTCACCTCTGGGGTCTGAGGCTTGGATTCAATGCCCATACCCTGCCAGTCCGTCACTGTGGAGATGGAATGCTCTGGTGAAGCATGAGAAAAAAGTGGATATGAGGGTGGGAAGGAGGAGGAGCAACAGCATGGTGGAGAGGGACAAGAAAGAGAAGAAGAAAAGCAGCTGAAGTAAACTGAGTCCAGTCACTTTGAAGGTCCCCCAGCTGTAAGCTCAATTACATCTAATAACAGCTTGTAGCAGCTTGGCGCCTTTCTCCTGACATTCCTCAGAGAGAAGAGAAGGTGTGTTATTATCGTCACCGCTTAATACTACATAAATGAGATCCAGGGAGGTGAAGGGCCTTGCCAAAGTTACAGGCTTCTGGATCAGGGAAGGGACTAGACAGGAAGAAGCCATTTCCCTATACCCTGAGCATTACTAGACCTTCTGAGTTGCATACTTGCCAGGGTCCGTGAGAAAATCAAAATATGTAAGTCACAGATTCCCATGACACACTGTGAGTTCCTAGCTATGACAGGCTTTTTCACACTGAGGACATCCTGACAGGGAAAGCCAACTGACTCCTCCTAAGCCATTAGTTGCATCAAAGCTGGGACTGTCTGAGCGTGAATTTGGAATTTGGAGGCCAAGTTTAATCTTGGGGATGTGGCCCAGGGTCCATAAAGCCTAATAAAGCCCCTAGAAGCGTATGGGCTTCTCTTCCTGTCTTGCAGTTACACAGGGCTTCAAAGGCTTGGCTCCTCTGATCTGCTTCTCATCTTGTCCCTTTCTCTGAGAAGTGGGCTCCACTCTTCCAATGAACCCACCCCTTCCCAGCCCGCTCTTCCATATCTTCCTTCTCTGTAAGCATTTCACCACAGTCCCCTCTGCCACCAGGTCAGGAGCTGTGGGTTCTACAGGAGGACAGAGGTAGGTGGTTGGCATTCCTGGGGCCTGAGTCACAGGTAAACTGTCAAGGCAGCACCACCCAGGGCTGCCCTGTTCCCCCTCCCTGTGAAAAACAACTAGAGTCAGTCAGCCAAGAATGTTCCTGAAGGGCCAACTTACGGGTGTTGTTTCTTGGCTTCCTCTCCAGAAGCACTCTTTGTATCTTTATTGAAATGAGAAAAATGTAGAGTGCTATTGATCTTCAGTGGTTGCAGGGAAGTCTTGTGGAGACTGGCACAGGGCAGCTGATCATCTGTGCCTGAGGGCTCCTCCTGAGCATTCCCAGGCTCTGCTGCTGAGCATGTGGAACCGTTTCTGAGGCACAGATTACTGGAGTGCAAGCTGTGAGCAGAGGGTGAAGGTGGTGCATAGATCCCATGAGGCACATTGCTATTTCTTGATTCAGTAGTGGACTAGGGTCCCATGTAAAGACCCCATGCTCTAGAGAGGAGCATCTCAGTGTTTGCAAAGTACCTGTCTATAAGATTGACAGGCAGTATGCTAAAGACTGACTCATGGAAGGTGGGTGGGCAGGTGATGGATGGCTGATGAGTTGATGATAGATGAGTGATGGATGGATGAAGGAATAGATGTACACAGTAACAAGATTCTGGGTCATAAGGAGATTTGGAGGCTGGGTGGTGGTGCCAGAGAAGCCAGCACTTGGGAGGCAGAGGCCAAAGGATCTCAGTGAGTTCAAGGCCAGCCTGGTCTACAAAGTGAGTTCCAGGACAGCCAGGACTGTTACACAGAGCCAGGACCTTGTCCTGAAAAACAAATAAACAAGGCAAAACAAAAAAAGAAGATCTGGAATTCTACCAAATTCTTCTTTGTAGTAGGATGTTCAATGGCATGCTTACAAAAGCCAAGCTTCAGTATGAAATGTATAGAGAACAACCCATTCTTTTTTCTGCTCAGCAGCCTACCCTGGACCTGGGCATGGAAGGGCAGGTAACAGAACAGGTGACATAGGTGGCCAAGGGAAGAAGGGTACTCAGAAGGACAGGAAGGTTGAGTGCAGAGCAGTGTGGTCTGACTCCCTGGTTCTGCCTGCTTCTCATGCCAGTGTCACAAGCAAAGCTGGCATTTCTGGAGTATAACCTGGGGCTCAGCCCTGCAGTGTTGACAGGGGCTTCAGATGGCCCAATTACACCCATCCTTTCACTGGGTACCTTTCATCCAGAGCAGAGGGCTATGATTATACTCCCATCTTACAAATGACATAAAACCAAGGCATCATGAATCGGGCCTTTCAAATTGCCTTGACTTCAGGAGCTGCCAGGAAAGATTTGGGGCCAGGATAGGAGAGGCTGGAGGAGGGATTCTCAGCTCTTCTCACTGATGCTCTAGAGTGGGTGGCCAGTAAAGGCTGAAAAAAAGGTGCTCAGTGCACCCTGCCCAGCTAGGCCCCCAAGCCTTCCCACGCAGCCTCTGACACCCACCGAGGCCTGCAGTGACACTTCCTGTTAGAACTAGAGAAGCCACTGCCTACAAAAAAGATAGGGAAGAGCTTGGAGCCCCATTGGCCTGGCATTTGGAAGTGTTTGGAGCTTCTGGAAACTATAGAGTGCTTCAGGTAGAGAGGGCGTCAATATTCGGTCACAGTTAAGAGGCCAAATTGCCATCCAAGCACAGAGGGTGGACATGAATTCCCAAAATCTGATTACCTTTGGTGCCTTGTTCATATACTAAGTGGGAACTGACTTCTGGATCTTAATTTAATCTAATAATTTTTCTTGTTTGAAAAAGAGGATTCCTGGACCTCCCTCAACTGGATATGCCAGCCTGAACTGACCCACCTTGGGACTCCTTGCCCTCCTTGGGGAATGGATGGGGGGGGATGAGGTGGGGGAGGCTGAGGGAGGATTGAGAAGGACTGGGAGGCAGAAAGAGAGGGTGAGAAATAGTATATATGGAAAAAAACTTTTTAAAATAAATTTAAAAAATGAAGAAAAAAAAAGATTCCCTAGTTGTGACTTTAATTGTGATTACTGGTATATTTACACCTGAATGGAAAAAAACCCACAAATTTGAGGGGAAATTCAGGCAAGTGTTTGGGCCTATCTCTTCATGACTGGAATGCCTCAAGGTCAGGTTTTCCACCTGGGCTCTGACTGTGCAGGTTCCCAAAGTGGGCTGTGGCCCCAATGGACTTACTTCTACCTGGGTTACCATCGGACATCACAACCCTCTCTACTCACCTATTCTGAAAGACACTGAAAGCTACTTGTGGCTGGGAAGGCTACCAGCTAAGTTGCAAGTCACAGACCCTCCCAGGGGCCACACTAAGAGTCCTGTTCAATGAATTATGTCCCACAAAGACAAGTTTCTGTTCCAACCGTCAGGGGTGGCTACCTTGCATCCTGGTCCGGATGCCTGCTGCACAGTAGAAACACACTACACAGTCATATCGGCTGTCTAACAAGGCCTGCTCAGGAGCATCAATCAGTCCTGGGTCCCACAGACAGATGTGGAGAGGAGCTCACTTGCTACCCACCCTTCATATCTCCTGTCACCAAGGTGAGGCCAACTCCACACTCAGTTACTTTCAAGAAATAGCATAATCCCCATTCCCTTCAAGAGGTCACAGTGTGCCAGAATTGCAAATATTGTTCTTTTCAGAGACATCACTGCAGGGTCTGATGTGTAGCATTTATGTCCAAAATAAGCAGGTTGTTTCAGGGGCAGGTGTTCTTTGTCTGGCCCAATCTAGGACCCATGTAGACCTTCCAGACTGTCCCTACTCTGCCTTACTTTTGTGCGATGGTTAAATTGTGTCTTCCAAAGTCATGTTCAAGCACCAGGCAATGAATCTTTGCAAACCAAGTCTTTACAACTACAATCAAAGTCAGATGAGGTCACACTGCACCTGATAAAGCTTACTTTCAAGGAGAATGCCCTTTTAAGAACAGAGAAGGTCACATGGAGATCTGGAGTCCAGAGAGGACTAGACCATGTGAAAACTGGGCCAGAGATAGGAGGGACATAGCCACGGGTTACAGAATGCTATGGTGTTCAGAAGCTGGGAGCAAGAACAAAACCAGAGTGCTTCCAAGAGTCCCTAAAAGTCTGTTATTTGAAGCCATGTAATGAAATTCTGTCAGCTGAAGTCACCCAGTTTGAGGTCTGTTGAGACAGGAGCTCTGATAAGCTAAGACTAAGGATATATCCAGATTGACAGAGGCAACAATTTCCACCAGCCAAGCCTCATCTCTCTTTTTTTCTTCCCTACTTCATAAGCCATATCTTTTGGGGATAGGGCTACTAACAGAACAAAAAGAAGGAAAGGGACAGTCATGTGGGGACATGTCATCTGCCCAGGGAAGGTGGTGTCTCAAGTACACTCACCATCTGAAGGGGAGACTCACCTCAGCTACAGCAACGGTATGGCATGGCATTGGAGGGGGTCATAAACTAAAACAATGATTCTAGGGATGGATAGGTAGCTCAGTCAGTAGTTTGCTCGCTGTGCAAGCATGAGTTCTCTCCTCAATACCCCAACTCTGAAGAGAAGGAAACAGATGGGTCTTTGGCCAGCCAGCCTAAGCAAAGCAAGCTCCATGCCCTAGTGAACGAGCCTATCTAAAAACAAAACAGAACAGTAGCAACACACCAATAAGGTGAAGACCAAAAGATGCCTCAATGGGTAAAGACTCTGCCAAGCCCAGTAACCTGAACTTGATCCCCACAACCTATAAGATGAAGGAGAAAACTAAATTGGACAAGTTGTCCTTTGACACACACACACACACACACACACACACACACACACACACACACGAGAGGGGGCAAGTGTTATCTAGGGACAGTAATTTCCATCTTCAGCAATGCACATGTAGGAATTGACTCTCTGTGATCTGAAAGGGTAACCTCTGGTCAGTGATTGGACAATGATTAAACTCTCTAGAAAGGGGTTGGCAGAAATCTGTGTAATATGACCTAAAGCCCGTTGTCTTGTGGCAGATCTGGCATTGTGTGATGAAGCCCTGCTTTATCCCTGTAATCATAGTTTGAGTTGCTCATCACTGCTTCTACAGTTTGTTGAAGGCGAATATGTCGCTTCATCAATTCCCTTGTACACAGCCTTGTGAGTCACCTTAGGGCTTTTAAAGATGAATGGATGGTGAACCAGCTTCTCAGGGAGATTAGTGATACATCACAGTCACACTTGCCAGGCCTGGCTGAAGCTGACTCAGGTGGGCCAGGGTGTGGTGGCAAGATATACAATGACACAGGATTACAGATGGGACCTCCTCCACAGAGGCACAGCCACTCACCTTGGACCGTTTCTTCACTTTGTTATTTCTTTATGTTGTGTGTAGATGCTATATAAACAAGTATATCTGTTACATTCATGTTATGGGTTGAATGTGAGCTACCTCCCAAGGACTCCTATTTGAACATGGATTCATATCTGATCATGTGTTTCAGGAGGCTGTGGGGCTAGAATAGGAAAGCCTGGAATCTGAATGTGGCAAAGAGGCAGACAATGGTTGCCAGTCTTGGGAAGTTTCACAGGGAACATAGATTTGATTAGTGACTTTTCTGTGACTAAATGTCCAGTGAGAAGCAACCTGAGGATATTTCTATTCTGGTTCACAGTTTGAGGACTCAGACAGGGAAGGAGCAGCGACAGGAGTGGAAGCCGCTGGTCACGTTGCATCTGCAGTGGGGAAACTGACTCAGTGTTAGTGGCCAAAACCTTGAAAGAGACCTGCTGCCAAACACTTACACAATGTTCATGAGCAGTAGGTGGTGATGCTCTTCTTGGTGGCAGTGTGGATCCTAAAATCCTCTAGAGTTGGGGTGGTGTATGATTAGAACAAGGCAGGCTTCAACCTTCCACTTCCAAAGACCAGGTACTTTTGCCGCGGTACCTTTCAAGTCATTCAACAGTGAGCCAAAACAAACTTTTCTTCTTTTAGTTTTTTTTTTAAATCAGGGTCTCATATAGCTCAAGTTGCTTTCAAACTATGTAGCCCAGGATGACCTTGAAGTCCAAGCTTCCTGACTCTACTTCCTAAGGACTTAGTGTCCTGGACATACAACACATTGCTCATGACAATTTTTAAGATCTCTTAAGATGGAGGTCCTTCTATATTGTAAGCAGGGACAGGCTTGGAAGAGAACACACCAAAGAAGGCAGGCAAGAACAACCACGAAGGAGCCTTCTGAGTCCTCAGAGACACTCCTTAGAGGGCTCCTTCCGTATATCCTAAAGTGTCCATTGACTGTGGGAAGAAAACTCAGCCTCTATTGAAGAAAAGGCTTTGGTGACAGCACTAAAGGAAAGGAAAGAAGTCATTTATTTGAAAAACATCAACAAAGGTGGGGGTGGAGGCAGCCAGAACCTTGCTGGATCTATATTTTCTCTTGTGCTCTATATCTGCCTGGGGTCTGTGCACCAGGCCTATATTTTTTACATGGCATGAATGTATACAACATCTCTGTTCAATTGCTAACACACTCCTGGGTCATTTGCAGGTTTCAGTGGTTATTAATGTATTACCATGAGCATGCTACACTTATCTGACTGAGATTGTCTGAAAGCTAACACATCCCTCTTTTCTTCCCTCTCTGGGGTCTCTGGGTCTCTGTCCAGTGACTCACATTGTTGTGGTTATACAGAAATACTATGAGTATCAAGCAAACAAATTTCAATAAAAGTTTATTTATAGAAATATGAAGTAGGGCCAGAGCTTTCTAGTCTCTAGTGTGAAAGGTTGGAAGGACTGGCTGACTTTCAAACCAGCTAGAGGGAAAACAGAGCAGTAGTTTCTCACCTGGGGTAGACAAAGAAGTTTAGGAAATATGTTTCTTTCCTCGCTACTGTCCACCTTCCTCACTGTTTTCCCACACACACAATCAACAGGACAATGGGTTTTACAAATTGGCACCATTCAAGTTTAATTTTTTACTGTCTGTCCCTAGACGAGTAGAGGGTCACCAACAGCTGACAAAGGAGAAATATCAAGTGCCTTGAGGTTTCTTTTCTTTTTTTAAGATTATTTATTTATTCTATATGTAGTGTTCTACCTGGATGTATGACTACATTACAGGCAGAGGAGGGCACCAGAACACATTATAGATGGTGGTGAGACACTGTAGTTGTTGGGAATTGAACTCAGGACCTCTGGAAGAGCAGCCAGTTCTCTTAACCTCCGAGCCATCTCTGCCAGGAGAAGCAGCACAATTGCCTAGGTAATCGGGGCAAGCATCTTTCAAAGAAGCTTTGCTTGGGGGCTGGAGACATGGCTCAGAGGTTAAGAGCACTGGCTGCTTTTGCAGATGATCTGGTTCAGTTCCTAGTACCCACATAGCAGTTCACAACTCTCTAGTTTCAGGGAATTCTCTTCTGCCCTCTTCTGGTCTCTGTGGGCAGTGCACTCACACAGCAAGTAGATAAACATGCAGATAGAGCATGCACACACACACACACACACACACACACACACACACACTCACACAAGTGTTTTAAAAGCTTGGGGCTCACTTGCTTAGTGATGGCACTGACCACAGTGGGCTGAGCCCTTTTATATTTACTAGCAATTTAAAAATGTCCCGTAGAATATGCCCATAGGCCAAGCTGATGGAGGGTAATTCTTCAGTTGAGGTCCCCTCTTCCTAGGTGACTCTAGCTTGTCCCAAGTTGAAGAACACTAGCCAACACATGTGCCTTGTTAACCATGGGAACATTGGTTTGCTGTTTTATCATAGTTAGGAACAATAATGTGGGCTAGTCATGTTTCAGGTGATGTTCTGGCATGGAGGCTTTGTCAGGATTACTGAAGCGATATGAGGGCAGTGTAGGGGGGTCTCTCTTTTCTTGATTTTAAGATTGTTGTCAAATGCTTGTGGTTTTGTTCATGCCCACTGATGGAAATGTATGTGTGAGTGTCTGCTGACTCAGCTCTACAGAGAGACATACTGGCCTGAGTTGCGCACAGATATCAGAGGGAGTTTCCCTAGTTCTGAGTCAGCTGAGACACTGAGGAGGGGCTGAAGGAAGGGAGCTTCAAACATCAGACAGGCTCAGAGTCCAGCAAAAACATATTCACACACTGAACACTTTGGCCTTGGAGGCAGCACTGATCCCACCAAGCGAGGATGGACAAGAGGCCCCCCACAGAACCTCTTATACGATGAGGACTTAGCATACGTTGATAATGAGACAAGTGTACCTGAGATGTGTGTCTCCTGTCTCTACTCCCTGGTATATACATCAGCTCAATAATGTCTCCCCAAACTCAGGACTACTTGGAACTTAACTAAAAATGAAGTCTTTACAGATATGATTAGTTAAATTACAGTGAGAACATGGTATACTAGGATGACATGCCAAAATACACACACACACACACACACACACACACACATACACACACACACACACACACACGCCACACAACAGCACCCAAGCTATACAACTGGAGACCTTCTTTCTCCTGGAAGTATGAAGAAGGACCCTTCAGAAGGAGCATGGTCCTGTTGACAACTTGGGATTTTGGAGTCCTGGTTTCAAGAGCTGTGGGAGAATAAATATTTGTTGGATTAAGCCATACCGTTTGCAGCTATTTGCTGCACAGCAATGTCATGGACACAGCACAGAATCCAGGCTTTCCCAGGGCCAAAGCTGCAGGAGGTGAGCAGGAGGTGAGGGCATGCAGGAAGCCATGGTGACCTCACATGACAGAGGCTCCCTGCTTATCTTATGTCCACAGGCCCATGTGTCACAAGGACTAAGAAAGTTGAAGGACTCCAGTGGACAAAACTAGAGACCACAGCCAGACCACCATACTGGGAAGTCTTCCCTAATAGGGAACCCTTTCCTAGGAGGTCAGTTCCAGCTATCTGTGTATGGAGGAATGAACCAGAGAATATGGGTTTGTGAAATGTATAGTATGTGGTATGTAGTGGATGTGAATGTGAGGTAAGAAATGTGCAGTGTGTATGATATGTAATATATTTGCTTGATTTGTGAGGTGTGCAAGGTACATATGTTTATGTACATATATGATTATATGTTATATATGTGTCTTGTGTGCATAAAGTGATATATTTTGTGTGAAGTATGAAATATGCAGTGTTTGTGGTCTATGTGGTATGTGAGATGTGTAGGGTATATGATATGTGAGGTCTGAGGTGTGTGTGTGTGTGTGTGTGTGTGTGTGTGTAGCATGAGATGTATGTGGTGTGTGGTGCGTAGTATGTGAGGTGTGAGAGATATGAGTTGTATGAGGTATAAAGTATCTGTGGTATGTGAGGTACATGGTATGAAGTATGAAATGTGTGAGGTATGAGGTGTGTGTTGTGAGGTGTGTGTGGTGTGTTAGGTATGTGATGTGAAGTATGTATGGTACAGAGTGTAGGTGTGTGTAGTATGTCCCATATAGCTCCATAATATGTGAATTGAGAAGTATGTAATATGTATATAGTATGAGGTATGTTAGGTGTGTGTGAAGTGTGTAGTGTGAAATATACAGTTTGTGTGTGGTGTATGTAGTGTGTGGAATGTAGCTCCATAACATGTGAGAATTGTGAGACTGTACTGTGTATGTGTTATACGGTATATACGGTGTGTATGATGTGTGAAGCATGTATGGTATGTGATGTATGGCCCTTTGTCCTCAGTGCCTTCCATTCATCCTTCCTGGTATCACCTGAGCTCTCTGCCTAGCGCTCTCTTTCTCTCTCTATAGTCATGTTTCTTCCTCATCTTCCTGTTCTACCTTCTGCTCAAATGTCCCTGTGTGTTGCTGCTGTGCACAGTTTTAAGCCTGTGTTCGCCCGGAATGTTCAAGCACAGAACATGGCCCAGGAAGGGGCTGGTGATGTCTTCACCTTGGAAACCTGTAGCTGCCCTCTTGGCTAAAACAGCAACCCCAAAGCAACCATTTCTCCACTGGTTGTTTTTATCTACAGTGACTCAGACGCGTGTTTCAGCTCTTCGTCTCTAGGTTGTTATAGCTTAGATGTGGTACTTCCCCCACAGGCTCGTATATAATGGTTCTGTTTGGGGAGGTTTGGGGCTTAGCTGGAGAAAGGGGAGCACTCAGGGAAAGGCTTTGAGACTTATTTATGTATCGCCTGGCCCTTCTTCCTGCCTGTTCTGCTTCCTGTTCTGCCCAGATGTGAGCTGCAGCTTCACTCTCCTGCTGCTATGACTGACTACACCGTCACATTGTGAGTCAGAATTAAACCCCCTCTTCCTGTCATCTCTTGTCAAATATTTGGTCACAGTGAAGAAGAAGTAACCGTTTCAGTGGCCCAGAAAGTCATGTCCATCGCAGCGTGAAGAACTCTGGGCTCCTGAAGGAATTGTTCCAGTGTCTAAGCTGATTCAAGCCCCTTAGGAATCAAGTCATTCTCACTGGCCAAGTGTATGACAGGATGATCTGAGTTCCTGTGAGCTTGTCTGGGCTCTTCTGCGCTCATGACAATGGGCACGACTGCTTCTTACCTGGTCACTGACACATCTTATTCTCTTTACTGGAAACATATGTACAAAATTGGCCTCTTCAGCTAAGTGGGCTGATATTTTATTGTTTCCACTAAAAAAGTATATTAGAAATGCCTGTTATGGACTGGTGCCATCTATAGACACTGCTGCCATTTTACTTGCAAATAATTGTTTTTATTTATTTATTTATTTATTTATTTATCTATTTATTTATTTATTTATTGTGTTGGAGGTACATGTGTTTCAGTGGGACATGTGGAGGCCAGAGGAAAATCCATGGAGTCTCATTCCACTATATGGGTCATGGGATTAAATCCAGGTTGTCAGGTTTGGCTACAATTGCCTTTACCTGGTGTGCTGAGCTATCTTGCTATCTTTTGGTTGTTTTTTGTTTTGTTTTCATTTTTTATTTGTTTTTGTTTTGTTTGAGTCAGGGTTTTTCTGTATAGCCTTGGCTATTCTGGAACTCACTCTGTAGACCAGGCTAGTCTCAAACTCAAGAGCTTTGTCCACTTCTAATTCCTAAGTGCTAGGATTAAAGGCATGTACCACCATGGCCCAGCATCTGTACTCTGCTTTTATTTTCTAAGTTTCATTCTACTTTAGGTTAAAAATCACTGGAAAACAACGAAGTATTTTTGTCCATCTCTAACAAATTACACCAGTGAGTAATAACTTAATACAGTGTCCAGCATAAGGACATTCCCACAGTCCTACTAAACCATAGGTAAATAAGATCTCCTATGTACCTCTCAGGAGAATGGTGATATGGATGAGAGAGATAGCTCAGTGAGTGAGGCTCTTTCTGCACAAGCATGAAGACCCAAGATCAGTTACCCAGAACCTACAGAAAGCCAGCATGGCAGTGTGTGTCTATAATCCCATTGCTCCTAAGGAGAGAGGAGAATTGAGAACAGGAAACTCTCTGGAAGCTGGAGGCTAGCCTAGTGTACACAGAGGCAAAAACAAGACAAAAAGTCTCCAACTGCCATAGGCATGTTAGGACACATACATGATTCTTGTATATGTGTTTTTAAAGATTTCTGTATTTATTTTATGGTGTATATGTGATTGCTTGCATGTATGCATGTATGTGTACCATGTGTGTGCAAAAGCCTATGGAGACCAGAAGAGGGCACTGGATCTCTTGGAACCTGAGCTATAGGTATTGTGAGCCACATGAAGTAGGTATTGGGAATTCTGCAAGAGCAGCAGTACTCTTAACCACTGAGCCTTGTATCAAGTCCCAGAGATTTTTTTTAAAGTTTATACAATCTTTTCTTTTTTTTAATTTTATTTATTTATTATGCATACAGTTTTACAGAAGAGGGCACCAGACCTCATCATAGATGGTTGTGAGCCACCATGTGGTTTTGCTGGGAATTGAACTCAGGTCCTCTGGAAGAACAGTCAGTGCTCTTAACCTCTGAGCCATCTCTCCAGCCCCCTATACAATCTTTTCTTTAGGTTGGTAGCATCTGTTTGATATGTTAATGGATCCTTATGATGGTTGCTGAGGTACCTGAGGCCAACATGCCCTGCCTTCCCACTGCCCCATGAAAGGCCCTAGGTGGAGTGAGCTAGACCTTCATACCCAGGAGCTCTTCACATGGTGTCTACTGGAAAAAAATTTCCTGTTGCTGTTCTTTCTGTTTGAGGATTTAGCACTCCCACTTGACAAGGACAGATGGATTCCATTGTAGTTGAGCTCAAGTTCAATTTCCAATGCTGATAACTTTATGCATGCCTCTTGAACCCATACTGGGCCCAGAAGCCAGTGACTGCACATGTATGTGCCTAGTACAGAGTTCTACTTGTTTATCTCTCCACAGTCTACGTAGTCAGTAAGATTGCTGGCAGTCTTTGTGAAGTCAAGGTTTTAGGATGCCATTCCCCTCCCTGAGACAAAGTCTTCTATAGCTCAGGTTGTTCTTGAGTTCTCCATGTACCTGAGAATAACCTTGAACTTCTGATCTTGCCTCTATCTCCTGAGTCCTGAGACTGCAGGTGTGAACCAGCTTATATTGTGCTGTTAATTGAACCCAGGGCTTTACGTATGCTGGGCAGGGGCACTATCAATTAAGCTACATCTTCAACCCTGCATGCTACATTTAGATGGCACATTTTAGTTCTCCCAGTATACGGAATCAAGTGACCACATACCTCATTACAGAGGCCAGGAGGCTCCACCCACACTGACCACATAATGTATGGGGTGGGTATACCTCTGGACAAGCTTCACATATCTCTTCCTACCCATAATTTATCTTGTCACATAAGCATGGGTGTCAAGTGCTATCAATACAGAACTTAATAATTCATTCATCTCATGGGAACCTAGTCCTGAGCTAAGCTTGACAGATAAATCTAAGATGTGTTGGTTGACTGAATTAATGAATAAATAGAAGTCACTGGTTGATTTATGCTAAGTGAAAGAAAAGCCAAGAAGTGTCCATTCTGCAGAGCCATAGGCACCCATAAAGTCTTTCAACATGTCCATGCCAGAAGCTGGCAAGTGTGCAGTAGAAAAGGTATGCCTCTTCCTTTTCTGGAACCCATGTTTTACAGGGCCTGCTGCCTCACATCCCAGCTATCTAGGCAGAGTGAGGCTCTGAGCTGGGTTGTCTGGGCTTGTTTCCAGGCCAGGCAACAAGCTTCCCACACTGGCTCCAGGATCCTATCCTGGCAGCTGTATCAAAGCTCCGTCTACCCCCTGAGGCTAAAGTTGTTGGAGGCAGCAACACATTCCTGTGGGTCTTTTGCCAGGGAGGTGTTCCGCAGAATGCAAGTGAAGAGTCTGAAGACTACAAGATGCATTCTGAACCTGTGGGCACAAAGGCTGTTCATGAGCTTGAGGTCAGGCCTGATTGGTCAGTCCAGGAAAGCAGGGCTGTGGATACTGTTAGTTTTGGTGGTCATTGTCTGTTGGCACTACTTCTGAGCAATGAGATTTATATTTCCCACCTGCCCTCCCTAACCCATCTCAGTGCATGAAAGGCTAAACATTTGTTACTACTTAGAAGTTCTGGAAACAACTCAAAATTGTACTTTGTAACTGATTTTTGCTAAAACAAAATAAAACAAAAATGTCCTCTATTGTTGCAAAGCTTACAATGAAGAATGATGATGTCACCTTCCTGAATGGCCAGGGATACTGTGTATGTTTCAAATAAGCAAGAGGTGAGCTTCAGAAGCCTATTGCCTATTTCACTGTACTTTTGGCTATGGATGGCTATCTTCCTAGCAACTGGGAGTTGCAGATGTTGAAGATGTGGCTACCTAAGCTAAGATGAGGATAGGGCTCCCTCCACTGGAAGCTGTAGATCTGAACCAAGGTGGGTATTACTGCTCAAGTTCAGCCAGATTCCATCCAGCAAGCAGATGGGTAACCCTGTTCATACACTTGGGGTGTGGCATAGCTCTTGCATCTTCCTAACCCATAATATGTATGTGATGAAGCCCAGTTGCTAGGCTGCATCTGGTTGTCTCCAGAACTTGTACTTGTTGCCAAATCTGAAGGATTGAGAAGCTACCTGGAAGAGCTTGTGTCTCCATGTGTTGCTGACCGTCCTGCCTAGCTAGTATCAAGGTCTTCAGGCCTACAATACCCCTTGGGCACAGAATTCTGTCTTATCTCTACCATCCCGTAGCTATCCTCCCATAGCCAGCAGCTTACTGCAAGGCTCTGCCATCTTTGACCGTATCTGTGCTCCTGTAGCAGGAAGTGTTTTATTGCATTTCTCTCATTTCTAACAAAAACTGGAGGCCATTTAAAAATTAAGGTGCTATAAAACATAATACAATAAAAACCAAGGTCTACAAGTTTAACTCACATGGGACAAATGTCGCTCTCCCTAGGAAGCACAAGCCATCTGGCATCATCACCAGATGGCTCAATGCTGTTCTCCAGTACCAATGCTACTGCTTGGGAGAAACAGCCATGGGGGAGGAAAGAGTAAGAGGCCTCACTTGAAAGATTTGTACCTAAGGGTGAATAAGAATTAAGGGCTACATTTTTGAAGCTGTCTAGAACTGATTTGTGTTTCTTGCTTTGAAATAATCTATTCAGAAAATGGGAGCTGTCCACATCCTCTGGTGACTGGTGGAGCCTCAGGTTACTTCACACCCTGCAGAAAGACAGGCTGGGAAGGGAGGGGAGCCATTACTTTTCAAGGCACAGTTGGCAATGCTGATGAGAATCATTAAAAATAACCATGCAGATAATATAAGTCAGATATATCTCCAAGATGCTCCTGCTGAGCTCCTATTTCACCTGTGTGCAGAATATGAATTACTCAAACAACAACTTTTGCAATTCAGTGTTTATTCAGAAGGTTGAGCATGTTTATTCATGCTGTTGAGCATGTAAGCAGGAGCTGAACTTTAACACTGGTGAAGTAGGAATTAGTCACTAGCAACTTATTATAAAAAGATTAATATTTATTAAAGGGTTTATATGAAACACTCACTGATACAAAGATTGAACCATAGGGCAATTCCTGGAAAGTTGAACTGGTCCATGTGGTGGTGATGGTGATGGGTCAGATCCCTCTCTCCAAGAGCACAAGGGAACATACAGGAAGGGGAGAGAGTGTGCTCTTGGTCATAGACTGGCCTGGTCATGCCCCATACATGGGCCCTCAAGACCTAAAGACCACATCTGTAGGTCAAGGTGGATAGTGCCTGATTCCCACTACATCTCCCCCTTTTGTCTAAATAAGAAAGTTCTAAACCTAAATATAAGACTATAAACAATAGAAACAATTGTTAGGTAATGTCCAGGAGGGGGAAAAGGCAAATAATATAAACAAGGTCAAACTACAATTAACAAACAACAAACATGAAGTATATATTAAATGTCCAGAATATTGGTAAAGGGAAATATACTGTTTATCTTGGGTAACATGAATCTAGTACCTAAATGCTCTTAGCTAAGATATGAGATGGCCATAACTTCAACTATCTGCCTTTAACCTCATCAAAGACCCGACCTGAGTTTAGTTGTCAGCACCCATGTCAGTTGGCTCACAACTACCTGTAACTCCAGCTCCAGGGGTGTCAACATCTCTGGCCTCCTCAGGCACTTACAGGTATACGCTTAACGCACAGGCAATCAAAAATAAAAATAAAATGTAAGAAATAAAAGCAAGTGCAGCTAGAGGGTTTATCCAGAGTTTATTGTTGGACTTCAGAGACATTTCTAGAAGTTCTAGTTGAAATCTATTTCAGCACAAAAAGTATGACTCATTTCTTCCCCACAGGCCCGTTCTGATCAATAGGACCAGTCTTAGACCACTTTTCAAGAAGAGCTCAGGGACAGCACACTATCACTGTGTATTTTACTGTTGATACCTCTTCTAAGTATGAGCCCCATTCTGTTTTCTCGAGGTTCCTTGCATGCCCCTGTATAGTGGGATTATGGTCCAGTGCAAATATTTGTCTTTCCTCCTGGCTTAATGAAAACTTGATTGGCCAGAGGCAGACAGGAAGTGTGGGTGGGGCTACCAGACTAAGAAAACTCTGGAAATATCTCAGAGCAGAGTGGTGATGCTAGGACATGCAGAGGAAAGAAGTTGAAATGCTGCTGAGAAAAGGTACCAGCCAATGGCCAAACAAGATAGGAATAATGGGTTAATTTAAGAGTAAAGAGCAAGTTATATGCCTGGGCCCTAGGCTGATCAGCATGAAATGAATATAAAGTTTTGTGTGTTTCTTTGGGGCAAAGCAGCAGTGGGGCTGCGAGTAGGTCTGAACCTCGAGGCTAGGCCCAAAAGTCTGGGCCAGAAACTTACTACTACACCCCTGTCTCTTTTTACCAGCAATGACCTCACCATTCAAACTGGTATCAACCTCTAGGAACACCCCAGACCTATTACAGGAGCTCAGCTCTGTTCATCTCCAAATAGGACATCCAACCTCTTTAAAAAACATGGGATTTGAACCACCTTGCATCCTGCAGTCCTCCCACTATCGACAATGGTCTCCAAAGAAATGGCCACACACTTCTCCCCCCAAAGCACCACCAGAAATTCCTCAATGCTCTAGGAAGTCCTTTGGTCTTGGCCCTGTGATTAAGGAAAGCTATCAATTTGTCCTTACTCAAGCCACACCCCTAGGAGAGAAGACACGTGCATGTTCCTTGTTGGCCAGAAGGTGTCAGCTTCTCATTTCTACACTGCAACTGGCACGGGAGACAACTGCTCTACCACTGATCCACACCCCTGGCTCTCCTTTTACTTTCTATTTTTGAGATAGCATCTCACCAAATTATCAAGTCCAGCCTTGAACTGGCCCTGTGGTTCCTAGAACCTGACCTAGCAGTCCTCCTCTTGCCTCTGGGCTCCTGAGAAGCTGAGATGACAGCCCAGCACCATAAGATGCTGCTCAGCTGCACTTTGCAATGGAAAGCCAAAGTTCTTCCATTCCCTGCTCTCAAGGATCTCCTCTTGCAGATGGAAACATCTCCAGAGTGCAGGGGAGATCTGACTGCTTCAGCCTGCTTCAGTTTCTGAACATATGCTTGCTCATGTCAGCCTTGTGCCATCACATATATACAGCACTGTTTACCATCAGGGGAAGAAATGAGTGATTAAATGTGAGAGTAAGTCTTCACCCTGCTAAATCATGTCTTTTCTGGTCTCTCAGTTTGCTGGCTTTCTTGGTGCCTAGGGCCACTTTAATACCATCTATGAGCTTGGACATGCACAACTGCTATCCTTGACTTCAGGGAATACAAGTTCAATTGCAACAACACATACAAGGACAACTCATGAACACTGCAGGAAAATGCCTGCAGAAGATACTCCCATACACCTCCGGTTTTAGGATTCTTCTTGGAAGGGGCCACAGTATCAGAGAATAGAATACGAGAGTATGCTGGTCATCTACATCCTGGCTGGACAGGTCCCAGATACCTCTCTGCACCTGTGTAGCCCTTTGCTGAATCAAGAAAGTTACTTCAGGGAAAAGCAAGCCATCCCTGAGAACCCAGCCTTGGGCTGCTCAGGGGGACAGTTGTGAATCCTCAGAGACTCTGTCATCCTTAAACAGAGACAGCGAGAAACCCTAAGTCTCTTAGCACCTACTTTTGTGACACCCAGGCTGCTGGCTCTGGCTGGGCACTGCTAGTTCACCAAGGAGCCAGTTTTTGTCTTGCTTGGGGCGACCATTCCACAATGGGGAGGGACTGAGCTGGGTTCATAGGACAAATCTAATGTCTTTGCAGGGGGGTCACCCACGCAGCTTTGCCTTTTACTTGTAAACCTCACAGCAGGCCCCTACTCCATCTCTAAAAAAGTTTCACATGGCACCTCCTCAAGGGCTATCGAGAAGTAAGGAACACTGGTCTGGTTCTCAAAAACAAACAGAACTTTGCGTTGTTCTTGGCTTGGCTCTGATCATTTGCAACTTCAGTAGCATCACCTTTGGGATTCCTTCCAGGTCTCTGAAGTTACTTGTCACCTGTCCAAGCAGTAATGCAGCCTCTCTGAACCAAGACACACAGTTTACCTTGTACCCCTGGTGAGCATCTCAGTTCCCAAGGCCCAACGTGAACTCCCAGCTGGGCATCCTAATCAAGACCTGGACAGTGGCATAATGTCCCCTGCTGGTTTCAGTGGATGACTGATGCTGTCAATACTTTTGAGTATAAAACTAGTATACCATTACATCGCTACCAAAAGATTCTAGAACTTTCTGTTCAGACAGCAGGACCATGGTAGGAAGAGAGAAAAGAGAAAGATGGACTAGGCTATCTGGTTAGGGGCTTAGGAAAGGTGGAAGTCCTGAGCCACTTTGCCGTGGCAGGTGTGAGAAGAGGCCATATTTGAATCTGCAGCCTGGAGTGGGTGCTTGAAGGGAGATCAGAATAGATATGGCAAGGCTTTAGCTGGAAAGGTGTTTTGTAGGGGTGCCAGCTTTAGCCTTGCTGCTGAGACCTTAAAGAAGGTCTGCCTGAGTTCTGCCCACTGTGTCTTAGATCAAGAGCAGAGCACTCAAGAGGCAGAGGCAGGAAGATTCCAAGCTTGAGGCTTCTCAGGACTATGCAGCAAGGGACACTATTAATAAACAAACAACTTATTTCATATTTTTCTGAGTGAGGTCTGTTGAAACAAAACAGCCTAGCTCCAAGGGAACAAAAGCCAAATGTGAGTAATCAAAGTCAGTAAGCACAGGTTCAGGCTCTGAATGGCATGGTTAAATGGACTTTCATTGTCACAAAACAAAATATATTCAGAAGTTAACATATTCACCAAATACATCAGTGGCAACGTCAGGAAATGGGTTACAGAAAAGAAGAAAATCTCTGTTGTGGGTCTCAGATATGATCTGATGACATCCTTAATATATTCCAAAGGTTTAACTGATGGTCCAAAGATGGTGGATAATAACTGACCATGAAAAAGACTAGAGATAACCAAAGATACTTTTTAAAATTCTTTTTGTTGTTGTTGTTCTTGTTTCAAGACAAGGATTCTATGTGTAACGGCTCTGGCTGTCTGGGAACTCACTTTGTTGTAATATAAAGTTTATGGACCAGACTAGCTCCAAGGTCTGGACCATTAGTCCCAAAGCTCCAAAGAAACACACAGAAGCTTGCATTAATTTTATGCTGATTGACCTATGGCTCAGACACATTACTAGCTAGCTCTTTTATCTTAATTGAACCTATTTCTGTTTTGCCATGTAGCTTGGTACCTTATCTCTGAGCAGCATAGTTGTCCTCTGCATCTGCTGGCTTCTCTGCTGGTCTTTCTGGCTTCTCTGTGGCATCTCTGCTCTGTTCTTCCTGTTACCAGAGTTTTATTAGTCTAGTAGCCTTATCCACACTTCCTGTCCAATTAGCATTTTTAATAAACCAGTAGGTGGGACAATTATTTACAATGTAATAGAACATAATCCCACTATATTTTGTAGACCAGGCTGGCCTCAAACTCACAGAGATCTGCCTGCCTCTCTGCTGAGATTAAAGGCATGCACTACCAATACACATCTAATGCTTGATCTATATAACATTCCAACTTTCCATAGTCAGTCATTAGGTTTTTTAAGACAATTGAGGCTTTTTTTCAAAGAACTTCTATTTACAGTCCTTCATGTTGACAGAACATCACATTTTGTGTATACAGAAACTAGACTGTGTTCCTCTGTCACATGGCGTAGAGTAGTGTAGTCAGTACTGCAGTCTTCAGGGGAAAAAATAGCTGCTAAAGCCATTCAGACATGGGTTATAGAGAAGGCTTAGTGGTTAAGAATGCTTGCTGGTCTTACAGAGGACTTGAATTTGGTTCCCAGAACCCATGTCAAGGGCCTCAACCACCTGTAACTCTAGATTCAGGGAATCTGATACCTTCTTCTGATTTCCACAAAAACCACATATGATATGGTTTCTTTTTCTGTCTTCCACACATGACATAACAATTATATAAACAGATTATGAGAAAATGACACTTAATACCAACATAATCGAGAACAAGGTTGGATAAAACACTTGCTGTGCAAACCTGGGAACCTGAGTTCAAATACCTAGAGCACATAAAAGTTGGACACAGTGGCACATGTCTATAATTTCAATGCTCCTACAGCAGGATGGGAGGTGGAGACATGACTTCCAGAAGCACACAGATGAGCTTTTCTAGTACACGAGGTGGCCAGAAGCAAAGAACTCCTGGCTCAAGAAAGAAGGAAGGTGAAGACTGACACCCAAGTATGTCTACTCATCTCCACATGTGTGCCATGGCATACACACACTTGTTCAGTTGAACACACACACACACACACACACACACACACACACACACACAAAGAGAGAGAGAGAGAGAGAGAGAGAGAGAGAGAGAGAGAGAGAGAGAGAGAATGGCCTAAAGAAGCAAGAGTATCAGATAAGAAAACCAGGCATTTTAACTAACTCCAAATGCACCATTAAACCCTTAGACAAACTATGCATTTCTCCTGCTATGTCTATAGAAATTATACCCTAATAAATACTCTAAATCTTTAATAGTCATAATAATTTATTTCAACTCTAGCTTTTACTGGCCAGTTCAAGTCTATAATTATAACCTCACATGGAGGTATCTAAATTCTGATGTTATGGTTTTAAAACATCCAAATTATTATGACTTTTGTAGCTAATAATTTCATCTTTCCTATAATTTTGGTAGTTGCTACAGTGTACAGTTCAGGAGAGTGAATGGCAGTCACATTACAGAAGAAATCAATCAGTCAGTCAGTTTCTGGCTAACAAAATTATTATTTCTTCATATAGTAAATATTTCTAGTAACGAAGGTGGTAGCCTCAACTGAAAAAATGCCTCCATAAAATCAGGCTGTAGGCAACTCTGTAGGGTATTTTCTTAATTAGTGATTGATAGGGGAGGGTCCAGCCCTTTAAGGGTGGTCCCATCTCTGGGATGGTGGTCCTGGGTTCCATAAGAGAGCAGGCTGAGCAAGCCAGGATGAGCAAGCTAGTAAGCAGCGCCCCTCCATGGCCTCTGCATCAGCTCCTGCCTCCAGGTTCCTGCCCTGCTTGTGTTCCTATGCTGACTTCCTTTGATGATGAACGGCAATATGGAAGTGTAAACTGAGTTTCTTTGGTCATGCTGTTTCATCATAGCAGTAGTAATCCTAACTAAGACAGGCCCTCTTACATGGATCTATTTCATGCGCCACAGTATTCTTTTTATTTTAAAGCACATGTGTAGCACACCTCCACATTCTACCATCTTCAAGGAAGAGCTAGAAGTCTTTGAAGACATTTCAAACCTTGAGGAGGCAGCATAGGACCACAGATGGTAAGTGTGATTTGCCCCAACAGTGTGCTGCATGTCACTGTGCTTTGCACAGTGGGCTGCACTCTGCTCAGGTCTGGGGACTTTCACAAGATGCCCAGTGAGTGACTAAGGTAGAGCAGAGGTGCAAACCAGGAAACACTCTTTATATTTTTTTCTGTTTGTTTGTCAAATATTCAGATAGCTATGCCAAACCATGCCTCAGATGCTTGCCCGGTCTCACACTAGATAGACAAGATGAAATGCCAAACCTATGACCTAGTCACCAGCATCAAGCCCTCACGTACAGCCTCAGCCATGCAGGGAGGCCACAGTTTCATCTTTGCTCAGCTCCCCTGTTGGCCCAAGATTCAGTCTATAAAGTCAACTTGAACATGCTCTATATACCTGTCTTTTGGTGGATAAAGCAGGGAGAAATGTCATACAGGGACTGTGGACACACCAACTCATTTTACATGGCTGTGTCCACCATCGCAGGACAGGGTTTGTAGGGCAGTGCAGACTTGCTTAATTAACTGGAGTGAGATTCGTAGAAACTGACCACTGTAGGCTTCAGGCACTGGCAATCCAGAGGAACCTGGTCCACACATTGAAGAACCTTGGGACTCTGCCTAGATCTAGCTCTCTAGGTACTAATTGTGGGGAATTCCCATTGGACACAGCTATTCAGGTACTTAGTGTGGGGAAGGCCCATAGGACCCAGCTCTCTAAGTACTGAGTGTAGGGAAGTCCCATGGGACCTAGTTTTTCAGGTGCTGAGGTTAGTGTGGTCCCATTGAGATTTTTTTGAGTGAACTGGACATCCCTGAGATACAGTTCTTTGCAGACCTGCTCAACTTGGTATGTTACAGGGACAAATTCCTAGCCCTGCCTATGTGTCCAGATCACCTTCATCCCCAGTTCTATGTGTCTGCCATGTCACACCGTAAGCACTAGCCCTTCAGGGCCCTGGACCCCTGTTACTGTGACCAGTGGCACATAGGCCTCTGAAGAGGACCAGTTCCTGTCTTTGCTTCAGAGGCTGTGTATGCTTTGCCTTCCTCCATGACCAATATTAGATAGATCAAACTATATTTGGAAAATTTATTTCTGTTGGCAAAATGTAAAACTTAGCCAGAATAGAGGGCCAGAGGGTCTATGATAGGCTCTGTATGTGTTAGCTACTACTGTGTACCAGCTTACCTTAGTCACAGTGGCTCTAAACATCACTTACCTAAGTTCCTGTGGGTCTAGGATCCCTGCAACTGGGCTAGGTTCTTCAGGGTACCACATATACCTGAAGGCTTACCTAGGTCAGCTCTTTGCAAGTACCCTTGGTGGATTCTGTATTAGTAGCCCAAGGGTCTCAGCTCCCTGTCGTCTGCTGGCCAGAGTTCTACCCCACCAAGGCCTCTTATCCTCTCCTGGTCTTTTTGGAAGCGAGCAGGAGAAGGTTACAGAATGAGTCCCACAACATGGAAGTTGGCAGTGATGATCTTCCTCTCTTCCTTGATGTTTTCTGCCTTTGCCAGGTCCAGCTCACAGGAGGATGTGAACACAGGGAGCCAGCAGGACAAGAGAGTGTAAGTGAGTTCCCTCTGGCTGCTGTGACAAGGACCATAGGCTAGATAGCCTGTGCTAGTCTGCTACTGTAACAAACGACCAAGTAAGTCAACTTATGAGGAAGAAAGGCTTATTAGGGATCACAATTTTGAAGTTTTAGTTCATGGTCAGTGGGCCTTTGTGCTTTGAGTCTGAGGTGAGGTAGAGCATCATGGAGGGAGCATATGGCAGGGAACTGTTCACCTCATGGGCAGAATATACAAAACAAAAGGATAGAATTCCACAGTTCTCTCTCTCTAGACCCTACCTCCTGAAGGTTCCACCACCTCCTGACTGCTCCGTGAAGGTCAGACCTGAGCACAAGCCTGTGGAGCAGTCCAAACCTTAACCTAATCAGGACTTAAGACAACATAAATGTCTGCTCTCAGTTCATGAGGTCTGAGCCAGTGTATCAGGGCTGTTCTTCCAATGAGACCTATGGGGGAGAGTCTTTTGTAGCATGAATGTGCCCTCCCCAACTCTGGGTAAAGCTTAATTAGCATCATGAGGCACTAAAAGTGAGGCTTTGCAGAGATTTCATATATTAATACCATCATTGGCTTAGTTGTCATGGGAGTGAATTGGTTATAATGGGAATGAGTTTGTTATTACGAGTTTGAGTTATCAGGGAATAGATTAGTTATCATGGGAATAGGTTAGTTATCATGGGAGTGAGGTGGTTATCATGGGAGAAGTTGGTAATCCCAGGAGGTTAGTTATCATGGGAGTGGATCCCAGACCAACAGGATGAGTCCAGCTGATTTTCTTTTTTCCTGTACTACTCACTTGCTCTCTATGTTAAGATGCTGCACAAAGACCCTCATCACATACCTTCCTTGGATCTTGAGTGCCCAACCTCCAGGATGTAAGTTAAGCCTGCTTCTACTGTGTGTGACTGCTGGTACATGATCTCCAGCAGCAGCACACATCCAACACCCATATTAGCTTCCTCCTGTTTTTAGGTTCTTTTTGAAAACTCTGGTGTCTTTGGCTTACTGCTGCACATTCTGGCTCAGCCTCTGCCTCTATGTAACCCTCTCCTAATGGGTCCTAATCCTAATGTTTTCTTTTTAGGAATATCGACTGATTTGCTTGTGAAGGATCTACATAAATTTTGCACACTGGAGGAGTCAGGGCCCATGATGGTCACAGCTGGAAATCATAATCTATTCAAAATGACTTGAGTGGGACAATGTGGACGTGCCTGGATTTTATCTAGAGGGGAAACTGAGGTAGACAGTGACACCTCAGGACTCATGGTAGTGTTTGGTGTCTAGACTTAGCTCATAACTCCCTGATACTCAAAGGAGTCCTCAACTTGTGGCCTATAGGCTCCAAGCATACCAATCTATAGATGCCACTCAACATAAAATAGCAAACTTACTTAAAATATTATGAGAATGTTTTGTGACTCCAGTGTGTGGTTCTTAAGGGTGACCTCTATAATCAGCATCTGTCACAATGTCAAAGAGTTGGACATGCCTGCCAGGGTAGAGACTATCTTAGAAACAATCAGAACAGGAGTCTGGAAGAGTCTGGGTGGCTGTGAACTACTATGCTGGCTCAGGATCAAACCTTTTCCACAGGGGTAGGGGAGGGACACTGAGATTTTACTCTACCAAAATCTGTGCTTAGTCCTCATTGCTTTTGTGGATTGTGTTGTTGCCCTTGCTGTGTGAACCAGGCTTACATCAAACTTGTGGCCATCCTCCTGCCTCTGCCTCTCAAGTGCTGGATCTCCATACCAGGGGTTCTAACCCCCACCCCCAGGCCAAAGATATTTGCTTTTCTTTGAGTTGTTCCTTACTACCTAACAGAAAATGATTTTACTTTTTAATATTTATTTTTACATTCCATATGGTAGTGCACACATTTAATTCCAGAACTGGGAAGGCAGAGGCAGGCAGATTTCTGAGTTTGAGGCCAGTCTGGTCTACAGAGTGAGTTGCAGGACAGCCAGAGATCTGAGGTAGGCAGATAAAATCCAGGCACGTCCACATTGTCCCAGTCAAGTCATTTTGAATAGTGTATGATTTCCAGCTGTGACCATCATGGAACGTGACTCCTCCAGTGTGCAAAGTTTATGTAGATCCTTCACAAACAAATCAGTTGATGTTTCTAAAAAGAAAACAGAGAAAGGTTTTTTTTGAAAAATAAAAATAAAATATTTATCTTTGTGTGCATACATGTTCCTGTCCAAAAGCTTTGTGTGTGTGTGTGTGTGTGTGTGTGTGTGTGTGTGTATGAGAGAGAGAGAGAGAGAGAGAGAGAGAGAGAGAGAGAGAGAGAGAGAGAGAGAGAGAGCCACAGAAACCAGAAGAGAGCACCAGATCCCCAGAACTGGAGTTACATGCAATTGTGAGCAACCACATAGGTATTTGGATCCTCTGGAGTTAGTGCTCTTAACTGTTGAGAAATTGCTTTAACCCCAGTAAATGATTTTAAATAACAAAATGCTACAAACAATATCAGGGACCTGGGATTGGTACATGATCATATTGGGGCTCAAAACATATACCCCAAATAAGGCTCTTGAGCACAGTGCCTTCTGTGGCAGACGACTGGAAAAACATCAGGAACAGGAGGGCCAGGTTTTGATGCCCCTAATTTCTATCTGACAGCCCTGGGGTGCACCAGAGGAATGGTGCAGGAAACACAGGCTAGCCATAAGGGCGCATCCTCCATCTTTCCATGCCCCTCATCATCACTTATAATGATTTCATTTCTCTAAGTCATTTTTTTTTATCAAACTTGGCACAAAGACACAGCCTCTCTGGTCTTTACAGCTTCATTTCCAGAGGTCAAAGCAGGCTAAGTGTAAAAGAGAACTTGGTGTGTAAGCATGAGGACCTGAGACATGTGTTCTCTCTCTCTCTCTCTCTCTCTCTCTCTCTCTCTCTCTCTCTCTCTCTGTGTGTGTGTATATGTGTGTGTGTGTGTGTATGATCACCTTCTCCTCTGTCACATTTTTCTCCTCTATAATTAAAGGTACTCTGACATTTCTTTGTGTGATAGGTCGGTTTGCTTTGGCTTTGTTTTCTCTTTGTGACTAGTTGAGGCCACAAGGAGAGAGGACTCATTGACTTTCCTAAGGGCATACCTTCAATTTTCAAGACACTCCCAGGCCCAGTTGAGCTTATCTGAGAGTAAAGACCTGGTGGTGGAAGCCTGCTCCTTGAAAAGTCTCTGCTCTAATGTCAACAACAACTCTTAGTCAGTACGTAAATCATTAACCAATTCTATAGAAAAGCGCACAGAGCTCACACCAGGCACCTACCAGCACCAGGGGTGGCTTACTAAGCTTACAAAGCATGAGGGCTGTGAATGCTGGGCTGGGGGGCAGTGTGCAGGCAAAACAGTTTACAACCTGGAAAGCCACTCAGATTTCAAAGCAGGTTCTTAACCAGTATTGTCCACTTAACCAAGAAATCCTGCAGTTCAAGAAAGGCCCTTCTTGAGGATGGAAAAATCCAGTACCAGCCAGTCCCTTCTGTCCCCAGTGGCTTTGTTTTCTTTTAATGTGGCTGCTTTCTCCTGTCTTTGTGCTAATTATCAACCAGCGTTAGGTATCACCTGGCAAGATAGAATTGGTCCAAGCACGTCACTGCCCTCCTCCTGTTGCTAGGCAATGATTCCTTCACCTGAGATGGACAAAATGGGTCAGAGAGATTCCAGAAAGAAGCCTCTATTTGAAGTCAGTGTAGTGACCCCTGGGAAGGAGACAGGACAGGGGAGCCTCTCTTGGGACCACCCACTCAAGTGACTTCATTGTTCTCTCTTCTTCCTAGTCCTCAATTCAGTGTGCTTGATAATGACAGCCCTGGGTGTGGCTCAGTGTGTATTACAGAGCACTGTCCCCTGAGAAGAATTCTACTGGATCATCATTCAGCCTTCACCTCATTACATAGGTGACTGTCCAACTTGATGCTCCCAGCCTCAGTAACAACAGCTTTCAAATGTTTGCATTCAATCTCAGATGCTCCTGAGGTGCTGAGGCCAACATCTTGCACCATTCAAGAGACCCAGCACAGGTGGCAGGGAAGAACATGGAAAATATGACCAGCCTTTGGATACACAAACCTTGTTTGAACACCAGTCTTACTGTTTACTGGCCATGCCACAGTGGGCACTTAAAACTTGTTGGAATCTTTTTTTTTCTCGTTTTAAAAAGTAGGCACTTTCTCCTAGGAAACAGCCCAACAGAAATACAAGCTGTACAACAAGAGTACTTATATAGTCTGTAACTACAGTAACAAAAAGAAACAATAAAAAGAAACAAAATAAATATTGTTGATAGGTCAATGGATGTAGAAGGAGGTTCCTAGCCCTGTCTGGTCAGAGGTCCAGACCTGCCTGTGGTCACTTTTTCCCCCAAAATGACTCAGACACTTTAATTACATGCTGTTTGGCCTATGTGTCAGGCATATTGCTAGCTAGCTCTTGCATCTTAACTCAACCCATTTCCGTTAATCTATCTTGTCATGTGGCCCATGGCTCACCTGTATTCCTTTACATGTTTCTTCTTGGGCGTCTAGATTGATCTCTGTCTTAACTCTGCCCTCTTTTACCTATGCTCCGATTCCTCCACCTACTTCTACAGTGCCTGCATAGGCCAAAACATTCCCTTTATTTAGAGAATAATATTCACAGCATACAGAAAGACATTCCCACATCAAATGGAAGTCTGCAAAATGGTTTAGCAAGTAAAAGCCCTTGCTGTGAAAGCCCGATAGCCTGAGTTATTCTCAGGTTTTGCATGGGCGTACACAAAAATTAAGGTAATGAAGTTTGTGAAAAGTTGAGTAGTATTATTTTGGCATATATGTATGGTAAAATGCTTATTATATAAGAACAAGACAGCTGAACGGTGACACACACCTTTAATCTCAGCACTTGGGAGGCAGAGGCAGGTGAATCTCTGTGAGTTTGAGGCCAGCTATGATCCCAGGTCTTGCTCTAGTATGTTGGCTTCTGCAGCAGAGTTGGGAACACTCTTTGGTTGGCTGGCAGAAGTCTGTAGACATCCTTTAGGTTTCATCTAGCTCTTGTAGAGGCCAGATTAGAGAATTTAAAGGAGATGCAGGTTTCTGCCCTCCACCAGGGTGCTATGAAGCTGTCCTAGGAAATGCAAAACACTCCTATGTTTGCAGAAAGTGGGTTTATTGGCATGTCCCTTTCCTACTGAAGAATCAGAGCAGGGACTAGGGATGTAGCTCAGTTGGTAGAGTGCTTACCTGGAATGCATGAAGCTCAAGTACCATGCATAAATCAGGCATAGTGGTGCACACCTTCAATCCCAGAACTCAGGAGTGAAGAAGGGAGAATTAGAAGTTCAAAGGATGATTTACTTAGCCAGTTTGAGGCCAGCGTGGGCTACATGAGACCATGTCTTTAAAAAAAAAGAATCTGAGCAACAAACAAGTAAGGACAAAACACAGAGAGAAAGTAGGAAGAAAATCAGACCTGAGTATCTAAGTGAAGGCCATTGTCCTCCACAGTGGTAGCAGACCCTCTCCCAGGACCTGGAAGGTAGTGGGGTTAAGGTCGGACACATACATCCTCACCTATCTTTTAACAACTAGCTTGCAAAATGCCTGAGAATTTCATAACTGCTTCTTACTCACCAGACAAAGCAGCTCCAACTGGCTAGCACAGCATGAGAAGAACCTGCCAGCTGTGGTCACTTTGCCCTGGGGTGTCCATGTCCTGAGAATTGTTTGCAGTTACCCACTGAGACTCCCGCACAGAGAGCTGGCTTCTGTCCAGACCCTGCTCTACCTGCTTCCTTTGCTCTCAGGGCTGATGGCTTTATTATGTTTACCTTGCCACGGTTTTTAATTTTTAATTATTTTTAGTGTGTGTGTATTGTGTGGGCATTGGGGAACAACTTTGTAGGGTTCTCTCTGCCCTACTTCATGTGAGTTCTGGGTAATCAAACACAGACCACTGGGCTTTCTCACACCCCACCCTTCTACCTGTCCTTTATTTGTCATTGTGTCCTGGAATTGGCTCTGCAGTGGCATTGCAAGACAGCTATTCCTGGGTTCTGTCTAAGACATAGCCCAGTGCTAAAGCACCTGCCTAGCATGCACTGAGCCACAGGGTCCATTCTCAGCAGTACAAAAAAAAATGAAACAACAGTCTCCTGTAGCCTGTGAAGCCAGTGTGATGGGGACTGCCTGCTCCAGTTCTCAGCACCACACAGTAAGAGGATTCGCTCGAGGGTGTATTTGATAATTCTGCCAGCATTTCTTTGGGAGAAGTACTGGGGCTTCTTTGCTGATTTTCTCTCTGCCTGGAGGTTCTGGTGGACAGTGGGTATGTGATTTCACCCGTGCTGGTGAATTTCCAGAGGTACTACAGGAGTGTGCCTGGCTTTAACTACAGCCCACCTACAGCAATTACAGAACTGAGTGCTCTGAATGAGTGGGACATGGGCCCCATGCAAGGGTCCTGGGGAATTTGCCTCACAGCAAGAGTAATAGGCCTGGTGGTGAACTCAGTGGGTTCAAGGTGACCTGGTTCAAGCTAATGCTGGGTGTACCCTTGTGCTTCCTGTGAAGCAGGAAATGTGATGGTTGATATTGACTGTCAACATGACAGGCCCTAGAACCATTGTAGACGTAAATCTCTGGGTGTGACTGTGAGGGAGTGTTTAGACTGAGTTAACTGAGTGCTGTGGGCAGCACTGTGTCATGGGCTGGTCTCTCAGACTGAGTGAAAAGGAGCAGCAAGTCAACTGCCAGCATTCATCTCTCTCTGTTTCCTGGATGCAAAGTGACCAACAGCTTCAGACTCTGCCTTCTTCGACTTAAACTGTGAGACAGAATAAACTCCTTTCCTGGTGTTGCTTCCGTTGACTGTTTAATTAAAGCTATAGGACTGTAACTAAGATGGGAAGAAATACAACCGACAGACAACCCCTACTGAAATGGCAGTCACCTGGACAGTCCTCTCTTTTCCCTCCCCTCCCATTTCTGCCTGGCAGGTACTTTTAGCAAGGGTTGGGCTGGGTAGCCCCAGAACAGCAGGATTTCCACTGATAACAGAGAAACCCACTTAGACAGTAGCAGAGCCCTTTCTCACCTCCACCTGTGCCGCCCAGCTCCCTGACCCATCCCTTACTCTCCTGCTCGGTGGTATACTGCATGGAACTCTAAGGCTGCCCCATAAATACAGCCAAGCCCAGATTCCCCATGAGCTGTGACCATTCACTTGCAACTTACAGGAATCCTGACCAGCCTGGATGTCACAACAACACAATACACTTTACTCATAAAATAACAAGTCACATGGTGAACCTTCCAGGGCTGTGTGAGCTGATGACTTTAGGAACTCTTGATCTTTTTCTCTGCTTTGTCATAGCTTATATTCATCTTTATTTCTTGGAATATTGCTTCATGATCACAAAATGGTAGCTACAGATCTATACATTTCTTCTGTGCCTCAAGGAGAAAGACAGAATGAGAGAAAGAAAACAGTGTGGGTCTTGGGAAAGCAGAAATTTATGCCAAAATTTGTGAGAAGTATCCTGTGGCTACTACTAGATAAGAATTTTTTAGCCAGGCTTGTTACCTACCTCTGGGGATAGCAATGCATCCAAAGTATTCACTAAGCACAATGGGAATTGGGAACTACTTGGCAGGCAGAAACAGATAGCCCTTGGCTCTAAGTGATCAGGCTTTAAATTAAATTAAGAATATTTAAAATTAATTTTACATATCAATCACAGACCCCCTCTCATCCCTCCTCCCATTCCTCCCAGCCTACCCTTTCCCAACTCCCCATCCTTTCCTCCAGAAGAGTAAGGCCTTCCCATAGGAGTCATCAAAGCCTGGTACATTCAGCTGAGGCAGGATCAAGCCCCTCCTCCCCCATCAAGGTTGAGCAAGGAGTCCAGTCTTAGGTAATGGGCTCCAAAAAGCCAGCTCAGGCGCCAGGGACAGATCCTGATCCCAGGGCTCAGGTTCCCTCAAACAGTCTAAGCTACTGTCTCTCTTATGCAGAAGGCCTAGTCTGGCCTCATGCAGGCCCTAAAGCTATTGGTATAAAGTTTATGAGCTCCCCTGAGCTTGGCTCAGCTGTCTCTATAGATTTCCTCATCATGATTTCCTGCAGGCTGCCCAGCCTCCACCTCCCCCCCCAATATAATCCCTCTTTCCCCTCTTTGACTGGATTTCCAGAGCTTGGCTGACCAGGATTTACTCTTGGTGACTTGGAGGGTGGATGGAGGCTGGGCAGCCTGCAGGTGGCTTTTGGTATCTTTTTGCATGAATCTTGCCAACCTGACATTTTTATCAAGGGTTAGCTGCAACTGGTCTGCTATTCTTTGCTATTTCCTTCTCGATGGCTTCTCCTGTTTGGTGTCTCTTCCCATGGAAGAGCCTGCCTGACCTCAGCCACCCACCTCCATCATCCCAGGCCCAAACTTAGAGACCATTTCACAGCAGAACCCTTGGATTGGGTTTCCAAACAAAGGCCTGGTCTTCTTGTGATGAAAGAAACCAAGATCCAATGTTGTGATAGAGTGTCATAGCTCAGAAGGAATCAAAGAAATATTGGGTAGCTGAAGAACTGTTGTATTATTTCAGGTAGATGGCCCTGGTGACTGTATGGGACCCTCTCTGAATCCTTCAGGAAGCTCAGAGACTGCTGGCATTCCTCTGGACACAGACTCACACTCCCTTCCTCCCTTCTCTTCTTACAGAAATCTGTGAGTCTCAGACCCTGCAGCACAAGACAGATATGTGATACACAACCTCATGGCCAGCCCCATGGAGAGTTGGGCCTGTTCCCAAAAATACCAGCTGCTGAGGAAGCTTCAGGCAGGCATCACATTATTGTCTCTCTGCCCAGAAAGTACACACAGAGCGCTGGCTGGGGTGAGCCATCTAGGAAAACTGCTCTTACTTCCTTCTTGTTGTTTGACTTCTTGGATTGATCCTCCAGTGTGGGTCCCCATTTTAGATAGGAAGAGGAGGAGGGAGAAGGAGAAGAAGGAGGAGAAGGAAAAGAGGGAAATAGAAGTGATGAGGAGACAGAGGAGGGAGAGAAGGAGAGATCTTGCTCTTCCCTGGCAAGCAAGCGCTCGCTGGCCCAGTCCTGTTGATCTTCCTGTCCCTGTGGCCTCTCCCAATGCCAGCCCCTGCAGTTTCAGCAACCCTACACACTCCAGAATCCTTGTGATTTGAAGTATTTCTCATGGGGCTCATTTGCCTGATCCTGGGACTGTGCTGAGTCTGTCTCTGTGACTCCATGGTTCCTGATGGTCCCTTTCCCTGATGCACTCTGGATGTTCTCAGCTGGAGTCCATATGCTAAACCCTCCTGAGGGTAGAAAGCCTTAATCCACACTGTGTTGTTAGCCTTCTATCTAAACTGACCTGGAAGAACCTCTAAGTGATTGCTTTTTTTTTTTTAGAACTCTGGGCCTATCTGTTCACAGGGTGTGGATGAAGCTGTGTTCATTCTGCTTCCAGAACATGGGTCACTTTTTCGCTAGCTCCTGTCAATCACTGTGACTTACTATGAATTTCCCAGCATCTGCATATCTGTTTCTATGTTTCTGGCTGTCTCAGGGGACAGCAGTATGTGGCATATTCTTCTGACCATGGGCAGGTTACTTGGCGTAACAGTCTAGACAGACTGAAGAACCATGTCACTGTTAGTGGCTACATAGGATGAGGAGATCAATAAGATGTAGCTTGAACCCTAATCTTCTTATCTCTGCCTGATCCCATAGCAAGTTCTGGGTTCCAACACTACAGAAGGGACAGTGTGTGCAGCATCCTGCTCCCTTTGCTTGGGAATAGGCTGCTGCTGGAAGTACACTCAGTCCTTGCTCCTTACACACCTTCTACCCCAGCTACCTCCTGCATCCTTGCTCTCCTCCTGGAGAAGTTGGGATGCACAAAGCCCGGCCATCTGACTGTCTTCTGCCTCAGCATTTTAAAAATCCTGTCTGAGACTACATGGCAGACCCATCATGGAGGACCAAAGGATCTGTTTTATGCTCTGTGGGCCCCATTCCACACATCCCAGTGCTAGCTAGCTATTTATTTGTTATTTATTTAGAATAGTGACTCCATATAAAGAAGTGTGACTTTGCAAGTTCCGAGCCTTCCAGGAGCATGGGCTGTTAGCACATGTGTGTCTCAGATATTGTTCATAGGGAAAGACAATTGCCTGTAGCTCTCAGAACTTAATTACAAGTAAATCTTGGGTCTGGTGGGAAGTACTGATTACAAGTGGTCTCTGTGTTCTGGGAGTGGAGGTGGCCCTTGCCTACTCTCTTGAGCCTGCTGGGCTATCACCTCCTCCCTGTCTAAGGCAGATAAAGTTGGTCTGTGCATCTGGCATGTGGAGTCCAAAGAGTCAGGAGGAAACCTGGCCTGCCAATGGGAACTCAGACCTTGTGGAGATGCTCACCTTTCCTCCTTACTCTCTTAGGCATTGCCACAGCAGACTCTGCTGCCCTGTGAACACAGGAAGAAGTGCTAGGTGTCTTCTTGCTCACCCCAATAATCTGTGCCAGCTCTCACTTTTTTCTGTCCTCTACTCTTGCTGACTCTGAAGCCCTATCTTTCCACAAGTCTCTGACCACTCCAGCCCCAGGTCAGATTTCTTTTCCTGATAGCATTCTACACCCAGGGCAACAACCCCATCTTCTAATCAGCTTTCCATCTTTTTCATTTTCACCATCTGCTTGGTGATTTGAGTCCAGCCTGCTGTGAGGGGCATAACCACTGCCATTCATTTGGAAGTGTAACCTTGTCCTAAGACCTGTTTGTCATTCAACAACTAAATCCAGTGGCTTTTGTGACCCATCTCAGTGGGTGACCACATCAGGGAAGCTGAATAACAAGCTTTTATTATAAAGGAGTGTTGAATTTTGTCAAAGGCTTTTTCAGCATCTAAAGGATATGATCATGTGGTTTTTTTCCTTTAGTTTGTTTATATGATGGATGATGTTTATGGTTTTTCGTATGTTGAACCATCCCTGCAATTCTGGGATGAAGCCTACTTGGTCATGGTGGATGATATTTTTTTATATGTTGTTGTATACAGTTTACCAAAATTTTCTTGAGAATTTTAGCATCAATATTCATGAGGAAAATTGGTCTGTAATTCTTCTTTGTTGTGTCTTTGAGTGACTTGGGTATTAGGGTAATTGTGGCCTCATAAAAGGAATTTGGCAATATTCCTTCAGTTTCTACTGTGTGAAATAGTTTGAGGAGTAATGGTAGTAATTTTTCTTTGAATGTCTGGTAGAATTCGGCACTGAAACCATCTGGACCTGGGCTTTTTTTACTTGGGAGGCTTTTAATGGCAGCTTCAATTTCCTTTAGGGTTATAGGTCTGTTTAGGTAATTAATCTGGTCTTCATTTAATTTTGGTAAATGGTACCTATCCAAAAAGCTGTCCATTTCTTCTTGATTTTCCATTTTTGTGAAATATGGATTTTCAAAGTATGACCTGATAATTCTCTGGATTTCCTGGGGGTCTGTTGTTATGTCCCCCTTTTCATTTCTGATTTTGTTGACTTGGATACTCTCTCTCTCTGCTTTTTGATTAGTTTGGATAAGAGTTTATCTATCTTGTTGACTTTCTCAAAGAACCAACTCTTTGATTCATTGATTCTTTGTATTGTTCTTTTTGTTTCAATTATATTGATTTCAGCTCTAAGTTTGATTATTTCCTGCCATCTACTCCTTCTAGGTGAGTTTGTTTCTAATTGTTCTAAGGCTTTCAGCTGTGCTGTTAGTTCTCTATTGTGGGATTTCTCTAGGCTTTTCATATAGGCATCTAGTGCTATGAATTTTCCTCTGAAGACTGCTTTCATTGGGCCCCACAAGTTTGGGTATGTTATGGTTCATTTTCATTAAATTCTAGGAAGACTTTGATATCTTTTTTAATTTCTTCCTTGACCCAGAGGTGGTTCAGCTGAGTGATGTTTAGTTTCCATGAATTGGTAGGCTTTCTGTGATTTTTGATGTTGTTGAACTTTAACTTTAGTCCCTGGTAATTCAATATGATACAAGGGATTATTTCCATTTTTTTGTATCTGTTGATATTTGCTTTATGACCAATTATATGGTCAATTTTAGAGAAAGTTCCATGAGGTGCTGAGAATTATGTATATTCCTTTGCATTTGGGTGGAAGCTTCTATAAATATCTATTAAATTCATTTGTATCATAACCTCTGTTAGACTCTTTGTTTCTCTGTTGAGTCTCTGTCTGGTTGACCTATTCAGGGGTGAAAGTGGGGTATTGAAGTCTCCCACTATTAGTGTGTGAGAATTGATGTAGGATTTAAGCTTTAGCAGTGCTTCTTTTACACAGGTAGATGCCCTTATATTAGGGGCATAAATATTCAGGATTGAAATCTCCTCTTGACCAATTTTTCCTGCAATTAATAAGTAATGTCTATCTTGGTCCCTTTTAATTGCTTTTAGCTTAAAGTCTACTTTGTTAGATATTAGGATGGCAACCCCAGCTTGTTTCTTAGGGCCATTTGATTGGAAAATCTTTTCCCAAACCTTTACTCTGAGCCTGTGTCTGTCTTTGTGGTTGAGGTGTGTTTCTTGTAGGCAGCAGAAGGATGGCTCCTGTTTTTGTATCTATCTTGTTAGTGTGTGTCTTTTTATAGGTGTGTTGAGTCCATTGGTATTAAGGGATATTAGTGACCACTGATTGATATTTTCTGCTATTGTTGGTGGTAGCTTGTATGTTGTTCCTTTCTTTGGGCTTTTCTTCTGTGGGATTATTGAATGTGTGTGGTTTCATTGGTGTATCTGGGATCCTTAGGTTGGGGTTTTCCCTCTAATGCTTTCTGGAGGGCCGGATTGGTAGATAAGTATTGTTTCAGTCTGACTTTGTCATGAAATATCTTGTTTACTCCATCTATGGTGATTGATAATTTTGCTGGATACAGTAGTCTAGGTTGACAGGCATGCTCTTTTAGTGTCTGAATAACTTTTGACCAAGCCCTTCTTGCTTTCATCATTTCCATTGAATAGTCAGGTGTTATTCTGATGGGTCTGCCTTTATAAGTAAGTTGACCCTTTTCTTTTGCAGCTCTTAAAATTTTTTCTTTGTGCTGTATGTTTTGTGGCTTGATTATTATGTGGCGAGTGGACTTTTTTGGAGGGGTCATATCTATTTGGTGTTCTGTAAGCTTCTTGTATCTTTATAGGCATTTCCTTCCTTATGTTAGGAAAGTTTTCTTCTATGATTTTATTGAATACATTATCTGTGCCTTTGAGCTGGTATTCTTCTCCTTCTTCTATTCCTATTATTCTCAAGTTAGGTCTTTTCATGATGTCCCTGATTTCCTGAACATTTTGTGTTATGGCTTTTTTGGTTTTAGTATTTTCTTTGACTGATGTATCTATTTCTGCTACTGAGTCTTCCACTCCAGAGATTCTTTCTTCCATCTCTTGGATTCTGTTGGTTATGCTTGTATCTGTAGTTTCAGCTCTTTTCTTCAGATTTTCTATTTCCATCTTTGCCTTGTTTTGTGCCTTTTTTGTTGCTTCTATTTCAGTTTTTAGTTCCTGGAATGTTTCTTTCATTTTTTAGTTTACCTTTTCTTGGTTTTCTTTCAAGGATTTGTTCATCTCTTCCAATTTTTTGTTTGTATTTTCTTCTATTTCTTTAAGGGAATTTTTTATATCTTCTTTGAATGCTTCAATAATCTTAATAAAGGTGTTTTTGGTGTTGTTTCCTTCTGTTTCCTCTTCATTGCTCTGTTCAGGTCTTGTAGTTGTAGAACCACCAGTTTCTTCTGGTGTTGCCTTGTTGTTCTTTATATTATTATATGTATTTTTGCACTGGTGTCTGCCCATGGCTTCAGTGGTTCATGATTAGGCAGCTCCTAGTCAGTTGTGGTAAGAGGGCTTGTGTGTCTCCTGTCTCCTCTGAGAAGGGATCTGTTAGATCTCTGACTCTGCTCTGGACAGGGGCCTGAATTTCAAAGCCTCAGTCCTTCTCTGCTGATGTAGTTGGAGGCAGGGCCGGCCATGCAAGGTCCCCTCTTTTAGGTGTGGCTGGAGGAGCCCTTCACAGCCAAACCCTAGTCCGGTCTGCTAGGGAGAGTCTGAGATCAGACTCTAGGGATTGACCCTGGTCCTGGAGAGTGACTTTCTGGATGGGTGGTCAGGCGCCGGAATGTGCTCACCTCTGGACAGGGTTTGAATTTCAAAGCCCTCAGTCCTTCTCCCCCACCTCATTTCTTAACTAAAAAACATTTTGGTATTAGATTCATATTGTTCAAGATAAACAGCTTTAAAATAATCTCTATATTATTCAATATTCAATAGTATATTACCAATATTCTAGACATTTAAGATATACTTTATGTTTGTTGTTTGTTATACTTTGGCCTTGTTTATGTTACTGCCTTTCCCCTCCTAGACATTACCCTATAATTATTTCTATTGTATATAGTCTTATACTTAGGTTTAAAACTTTCTTAGTTAGACAAAAGGAGAAGATGTGGTGGGATTCAGGCATTATTGAGGAGAACCTAGAGGTCTAGCTTTGGTATCTCAGGGCCCTGAATGGGGTGTGGTCCCACTGAGGATCCTTGGCATGCTGTCCTTCCTTCCTGTTTGTTTCTGTGTTCTCAGGGAGAAAATTGGCACTGTCACTGCATGGGACAGTTCCACTCTCCAAAAATTGCCTTAAGGTTCAATTTATATCAGTGAGTGGTTATATATTTCCTTAATAAATATTAATTCTTTACATAACCAATTGTCAATAATTAATTTCACAATAATCACTAAGCTGCTTAGAACTGACCGGGTTCTGCTTTGCTGCTTCTCTTGAATCTAGCTTCTTTAGCCCACCAAAGACTCCCAGTTCTCCTGATCTTCATCCCTTTACTGCCCTGGTTTGTGGACCCTAGTCTATCTGGGGCTACATTGGCATAGGAGCTGATGTCATTGTCCTATGTCACAAAGTTGCCTCCCCCTAAAGCAGCAATTCTCAACCTGTGGGTCTCCACTCATTTGAGGCTGAAGAACTTTTCACTGGGGTGGCCTAAGACCGTCTGAAAACCCAGATATTTAGATTAGCAAAATCACAGTATTGAAGTAGCAATAAAAACAATTTTATGGTTGGGGAGGGGGGTCACCACAATACAGGGAACTATATTAGCAGCATTAGAAAGGTTGGGAACCACTGCCCTGAACTGTCAGTGTCTTACTTGGTTGAATGCATCCTGACAACACAGTTGGAAGTGCCCACTCAGATCTCAGAACTTTGCACATTGTGACTTTACTCTTCCCATGCCTGGGGACATAAAAGTGGCATGAACTGAGCCAGTGTGTGTTTGTGTGGGTGGAGACTTGACTAGAGAAGCTTGGGATGGGTCTGTCTATGAAATGAAATTCACAGGGGGAAAGAAGCTGTACTTGTGAGGAGATTCCACAAGCTAGATGGACTGGTTAGAGCTTGTGGTTGTGGGGAGTCACAGTGTTGCATATCCCGAGTCAAATTACCTGGGGTTATTTTTCAGCTCCCTTAGCAGCCATTCCTAGCCCATCTCTGTGTGTGATCTAACATTCCTTTGAATATACTGGCTTAGCAGGCCACTGTTTACACCAACCCTAAAGCTCAGCAGGTCCTTACACAGCATCTGAAGTCTACAGACAATGTTCCCCTTCTCTGCTATAATCTGCCTGCCTGAGGTTCCCACCAGTATGTTTGAAAACTATCTTGATCATGACTGTTCTGTAACTATGAAAAAGGTAGAAAACTAATTCCATGTTGGACCATGGAGTTTGGAGTAATCTGAATCCCCACTCCCAAGCCACACTTGCTTAGATTTGGCCCAGAATAAACTACCTCTTTTCCCATTTGGGGCAGGAGTCGTGTTTTTGCATAGATGTACCTCATTATTCTTCTCCTCACAAATTACTTCCATCCCCTTCCCTCAGCTCTGGCAAACACTATCCATTCCACATTGAACAGGAAAGCTTCCCAGGCCCACATCAGAGTGGCAGTGTGAGTATGTGCTTACCTTCCAAACCGTGGCTTAGTGCTCATAGTCCCAGACTCAGCTACAAATCTGGGACCAGCTCACCTGTCATGTGTTTTTATTGCTGGGACTAAATAGCCCCACTTCCTATTATTTGGACACATGCTTATTATGGGCCATTGTTTAGAATGGCTGGTGAGTTATGCAAACACAATACACAATGATCACTTTGGACCTTGAGTTTATTGAAACCAATGGTGATGGGATGTAAACTGAGATAGAGATGTTTGAGGGAGGATTACACTTTGGCAGAGACTCAGGGGATCATATTAATGAGAAATGTGCACCTTCTTTATTCACGAAGCTCTAAAGATTCCCACTTCTGGTTGTTTGGATCAACAGTCCCAATGAGAATAAAGTAAACCCGGATAAGATGTCTCTTAAACCCATGGAATGGAATTGGAGCCCTAACTAGGAAGCAGGATAATGTGGATTAAGAAGCAGAGATCTAGCTAGCTGGGTTCTGTCTTCATCCCTGGGGTCTGCTGATTGGGGGTGAGAACCTGAGTTACTTTTGGTCACACTGAGAGGTAAGAGGCCAAAAGTAGGTTTTAGGTCTGCCAAGATTAGGGCCTCATAACTCCCCAAACTTCGTGGGAAGTTTGATGGGTCACATTCTATTAAGAAAGAGGACCTTGAAGCAAAGCAAACATGACTACAGCCTAGTTTTCAGTCACTCAGTAGCCCTAAAAGTATCTACAATCAAGGTGACCACAGGTTGGCCACACATTGAAGTACCTGGCTGAAACAGAAGCATCATCTCTGGATAAAGACGTCCCACTTAGCTTCAAACAATTCATGAAGCCACTTCTTCAATGCAGGTGGTCTGCCTTTCATCAAAGATCACTGAAAATGCAAGAAGATATGAGAATGCAACTTAGAAAAAGCATAAAGAACAGATGATAGAGGCTTACAGGGCTCTAGAAAAAAGCTCTCAGGAAATGACAAGATATAGTTCAATAAGAGCACTTGAGCACTTGCCATGCCTGACAATCTAGTATTGCTTAATTTAAAAAAAAACCTATCTAATTTTTCTATAATTTTTTTTTAAAATTAAACAATACTAATCAAGAATGTAAAAGAAAAATTTAAATTTCAATAGATAACTGGAAATTTACAAAACTTATAGCAGCCGGTGTGTGTCTGTGTGTGTGTGGGGGGATTCTAAAACTGAAAAAATCAAATAGCAAATTAGGAATACCTTGAGTGTCTTTTTACCAGATATTAGAAATAGCTAAAGAGAGAATTAATAAACTTAAAAGTACATATTCTGAAGGGAGTAGAGATGGAATCTAAGAAGATAAGAGAATGGACACTAGGTACAAAGAATGCAGTAGATGGACTGGAGATTCAGAAGGAGAGACAGGTTGTCTTGTCCAATGGAGAGCAACAGAAAAGCAAACCGGGACACAGGAGACAATGTACCTCGAACTTATCTTCTTGCCTCCACATTAAGAGTGAAGGAATTCAGGTGTATACCATGCTCTTCCATAGACGTAGGTGGTTGCTCTTTTATTTTAAATTGCATTTATTCGTTTACATATGTTTATATGTAGGCACATGGGTGCAAAAGTTCGTAAGTCATTTCTCTTTCCACTGTGTAGGTCCTGAGGTTTGAACTTAGGTCATTAGACTTTGCTTGGTGAGACACCTCAAAGGAATGGGCTCTCTCCTCCCCTTCAGGTTTAGTAGTAGGCACCTTTATCCTTTGAACCATCTCAGCCTCACTAGGCACAGGTGTTTTAACATCCCTTGTGTCAGTTAGTTATCTCATATCACACATCTCTGGATTTCTTGGGGGCTCGGACAATTGCTGTGCATGCAGCTGAAGATTCTGTAGGTTCCAGTTTGGGCTAGGCTCTTCTCTGAAGTTCTTGGGTTCCCAGGTGCATCTGTCTGTCAGGCTAGGTGATATACACCTTTAGTCCTAGCACTCAGAAGGCAGAGGGAGTCAGATCGCTGAGAGTTTGAGGCTAGCCTGATCTACATAGTGAGTTTCAGGGCAGCCAGGACTACATAGTGTGACCCTGTCTCAAAAAAGGGGGTGGGGTAGCTGGTTCTGAATTGGCAAGATGACTCAGTAGTGTGCTGGCTAGTTTTATGTCAACTTGATACAATATAGAGTCACTTTTAAAAAGGGAATCTCAATTCCTAAGACTGGGCTTTAGGCAAGTCTGTAGAGTATTTTCTTAGTGATTGATGAGGGATGGCCCAGTCAACCCCTGGGCTGTTGGTGCTGGGTTCTACAAGAAAGGAAGATGGGCAAGCCCTAAGAAGCAAACTAGTAAGCTGCAGTTCTTGGTGGCCTCTGCATCAGCTCTAGATATTTGAGTTTCTGCCCTGACTTCCTTCAGTGATGGACTATTATGAGGAAGTATAAGCCAAATGTGCTCTTTATTCCCCAGCTTGCTTCTGGTCATAGTGTTTCATCATCACAATAGTATCCCCAGCTAGGACAGTTTCACCAAGTGTTTTCCAAGTAAACATAAAGGGCTGAGTACAGATCCCCAGCACCCATGTAAAAGCTGGCATAGCAGCATATACTTCTAATTCCAACACTGAGGAGGTAAAGGCAGAAGGATTCCTAGAGCTTGCTGGCCAGTTGATCAAGCCAAACTAGAGAGCTTCAGGTTGAGCGAGAGACCTTGTATCAAAAAATGAGGTGTACGTGAGGTGACTCAGCAGGTAGAGGAGCTTGTCACTAACCCTGCTGACCTGAGTTTGATCCCTGAAGTCCTTAAGATGAGAGAAGAGAATGGTTTCCTTCCCAGGGTTTCCGTCTGACCTTCAAATACACACCTAGCCATAAACACACACACACACACACACAGACACACAGGCACAGAAAGGGGGGGCAAGATGTGTCCCAGTGACATGACTTTTCTTCTAGAAGCCCACTCTGGGATTAGAGCATCAACAAGTGAGCTTAAGGATGTGACACAAATGTTTCACTTTATACTTTTAGTTAACCTCCCATTGTAAGTCTCTTCCACAATTTCTCTGCTCAGTTTTCTATTGCTAGAAGCTCAAGTTGGTTCAAATTTTGAGCTGTTGGGATAAGCTACTTTGAGTATTCACAGGCATATTTCCTATGAGTATGAGTTTTTATTTATGTTAGAGCACTGGCCCTTAGAGTCAGCAAATGCCCTCTCTGGTGCTTTTCTGAATTTTCATGACAGTCACTGCCAATGAGGGTTTTCTCATGTATCTAGTGACTACTCTTATGTCTTCCTGTGTGACATATTTTCAGACCTTTTTAGTTTATATTTCACTGGGCTGTTTGTCATTTTAAATTTTACAACATTTAATCTTATTAAGGTATAGCATGTTTTAATATGTTTTGTGGGAAGGAGGCTAGAGAGATGGCTTCATGTTTAACAGCATGGACTCCAGTTCAGTTCCCAGCACCTACATGGTGGCTCACTAACTCCAGTCCCAGGGGATCTGACACCCTCTTTTGGCCTCCTCTGACACTGCACACAAGTAGTGTACAGACATGCATGCAGGTGAAACACCCATACACAGAAAATAAAAAGGAAAAAGAAAATTTATATATGAGATTAAAGTCCTTTATCATTAGATATGTTTACGCATGATATAAGTATATATTAACACACACATACAAACATACATACATATATATATAATATAAAAATTTTCTCTTGGTTTATATCACTTGTTGATATTCTTGGTAATTTTTAATTTCAGTAAAGTCTAATGTTTTTTGCCTCCCTAACAGAGGAATTTTGAGCTTTAATTGTTGCTTTTTAATGCAATCATCTATGGTAATGTTGCTGCAGTTCTGAGCACCTGCTCTTTCTTCATTGACGTGCTTTGCCATCCTTGTCCGAATCAAGTTTGAGCAGGTAAGTGGAGAACATTTGTGGGCTTGGGTCCCTCGGTCTATGTATTCATCCTTTGAAGGTCTGGCTTTGCTGAGGTTAATATTTCATCTCTAGGTGGATTTCAGAATAGCTCATGTACCATCTTTTCCCAAGAGGATCTCATACAGCTCTTCTACTCAGATGGCTATCTGTTTTAATTTTTATAAAAACGGTTCTTACTAAGTATCCCATCCTGGCCATGGATTTATGACCCTTAGGCTTGTAGCACCAAACCTTGCTTTTCTCTTTAGATTTTAAACATTTTCTTCAGTGTTAATGTGTAGTTTTCAGTGTAGAGATTTTAGATTTTAATAAATTTGTAACAGTGACTTTCCCCCGATATTGCTGTAAACAATTTAAAAGTTCTTTGTGCATACACAAATCAAAGCTGACTCTTCATAGTCTACTTTGCATCCTGCAGCCTCCAATACATATGCATATGACATACGTTTGTTTATCTTAGCAGGATTTTCTACATGCTTGCACACAGAATCACAAGGTCTAGGGGATGTGTGATTTTTACTTTTTCCTTTACCCAGAAAGAAAGAGCCTTTTGTGGGCTGAGATATCGAGGGCACCCTTGCCCAGCTCCCAACTCTAGTCATCAGAATGTACTTCATTTTTCTTTCTTCTCTGGATGTCTTCTGATGTCTTTAGATGTAAATTCTTTTTTTGTCTACATCATACCATCCTCAACACCTGATCTTGTCTGTTACTCCATTTCCTGCATCGGATTTGAGGTTTCTTAACCTTTCAGAAAGTTCTCAATCAACTTTCCCTTGACCTCTGGGATTCTGACTGAGTGGTTATTCCAGATTTCTTTCCTCTGTATTACCCCTCAGTTGATTTTGTGTGTTTTCTTTCTCTTTGTCTCCCTAGGCTGCATCCTAGACAAGGTTCTTGTATAATTTCCCAGTTTAGTATTCACTGTTTTTATCTTTTAAAAGAAAGATGTGTTTTTATTTTATTTGCATGTGTTTGGATGTACCATGTGCATGCAGGGCCCTTGAAGGCCAGAAGAGGATACAGGATCGATCCTCTGGAACTACAGTTGAAGTGGGTAGCGAGAACTGAATCCAGGTCTTTTGTAAGAGCAGCAAATTCTCTTAACCTCTGAGTAATCTCTCCAGGTCCTTCAGTGCTTTATCTTTTCATTTTAAATGCTTCCTGACTGGGAGATTTTGATAGCATTCTTGGCTCTGATTCCTCCATGGGTGCCATGAAAATTTGAAAATGAGCATAGAGGTGACACCATGTCACCTGAGGACCGCGTCCAAGGTTCACCCTGTTAGCATGCTTTATTTGGTTCAGCTTGCAGGCTGAACTTGGTTGCAGTGTTGTTTCACTTCCTTGAATATGGAACAATACTTGATTGAGTCTTTTGGGGAACACTGAATTGTGTACATAGTAAGGTACCCTTGGATTTGGGTCACCTGCTATTTCCAGGTTATGTGTATTTTGTAGAGAAGCTGCAGAAATGATGATGTCACCTTCTGGCTCTGGCTCTTCTCTTCATGCTGGGCTTTTCAGTTGTTTTGGGCTTACAATCCCAGACTGTTTGGAACCAAATGCTTATATCTTAAATACACCGTCCAACAGTGGGACAAAGGTGGGCCACTAGCCTAAATGAGTGTCTGTTCCTCTGTTCCAACATGTTCCCAGAATCAAGGCCACTCAAGATGGCAGTGGCCTGCAGAGACTGTTCTTATAAGGACACTATCACTAGAGCCACCAAGTATTCAGGGAACATGACACTGAAGGATAGATCATACCTCCTGCCATCTCACAGTGACATTCTGGTGCCCAGACAGTGCTCACACTGTGGTAGATGTGTGAGTGACTCATGACATTATCTAATAGTCTCTTAGCTGTTGTAATGAAGAAATAAGTGTCAGCAATAGTGACCTCTCCAACAATGTGGGTACTTTGGAGCAGAATGGACTATAGGCATTTATGAAGCCCTTTCAGGCTCCATTTACACCTAGTTGGGAACCTAGTTGATGTCTGCTGTCCATGAAAGGGAGGGTAGGGAAAGTGTTAATCTTAGAGTCAACCTTTCTTTCTTCTGTGAGTTCTCTTTATGACCCTTTTGTACCAGCTTGCTTCTCTAGACTTAGAACCCAGGAAGGGTGGATCCAGGAAAGACTGTAAATTAGACAAAGAGACTATTCAGAGCCATTTTCTAGCCTTCTGATACTTTTTGTTTCTTTGGGTTTTCAAGACAGGGTTTCTCTGTATAGCCCTGTTTGTTCTGGAACTTGCTTCATAGACCAGGCTGAATTGGAACTCAGAGATCCACCTGCTTCTGCCTCCTGAGTGCTGGAAATAAAGACATGCCCTTCTGACTCTTTAAACCCTTTCAGTCTTAGAAAGCCAATGGCTTCTCCCCTCTTCTCCTTTGTATATAACAAGTAAGTCTGCAGACACGTGTTGAGTAGTTCTTCTGCATGTCCCATGCCTGGCTCATTTGGGTAGAGGCAGGTGGTCAGGGCAGACTCCAGGTGGATATGGGCTAGAGCAGGTATGAGAGTACCATTTGCTGTACACCATGGCCTGTGGGATCTTTACCTGTAGGAGGCCTAGGAAAAGTGGGGCTTCTAGAAAAGAGTTAAGGGACTTTAGAGCACTAACCAGGTGGAGAGGGATCAAGAGTGTCCAGCCACAGGAGTGGTGGGCCAGTCCAGCCATGGAGTCTGCCAATGGGTCTGTCAAGGGTCAAGGAGAGGCAGAGCTCCAGCTGGTCCCGTGATTCATCTAACTAAATCTACAAGCTCTAACCTAAGACAGGTTTGGGCACCTAAATTCTCCCTCCCACCAGGTCAATATTTGTTAGATATAAACTCCATCTAAAATGGGTATTTCCTTCTTAATCCTTCATGGGATGGGCCAGTTCATTGTGCTATGACACCGACATTGCCTCTAAGGTTCAGATACAGTAAATGGCTTCCTTCTAGAACATACACAGTCCTTCCTGGGATGGGACAGTTTATTGCTCTATAACACTGATGCCATCTCTAAAGTTCAGGTACAGTAAATGGCTTCCTTCCAGGAGAAATACTACTTTTTGTACAGTTTGAGGAGACCTAGGTAACAAGCAGATTTTAAACACAGACTTAGGTGGAAACAGCTGATGAGACAAGCTGGGTGTCACTTGGAGGGCAATGAGATGCCATGAAAGGCCCTTGTCTCTTATTTTTAGGACATAGAAAGTCTTACAAAATTGAAAGCAATGTGTCTCAATACTGACATTTGAAAAATATTGCCAGAGATCTAAAACACCATACTGGGGAGAGAAGAGAGTAAGAGCTACTGTGCAGCCAAAGGAGAGACTGCTTGTCCAGCATGCTCCAGGGCCAGCATGCTCCAGGACCAGCATGCTCCAGGGCCAGCATGCTCCAGGGCCAGCATGCTCCAGGGCCAGCATGCTCCAGGACCAGCATGCTCCAGGACCAGCATGCTCCAGGGCCAGCATGCTCCAGGGCCAGCATGCTCCAGAGCCAGCATGCTCCAGTGCCAGCATGCTCCAGGACCAGCATGCTCCAGTACCAGCATGCTCCAGGACCAGCACTTTCGGACCAAAATAGGAAACAAAAGGAGAGGGGAAGGCAGTAGGAAGAGAGGAACAAAACAGAGGGTTGACAGATAAGTTGAAGTCCTCAGTATGGAAGAAAGAGGGTTTGGTACTGACTCAAATTGAGGGGAAGGAGCAGGAAATCCAGGCGACTTGTTTTCAAGCTATCCCAGCTGTTGGAGATGACGATACACACACAAGAGAAGGTGAGATAACAGTAGAGGGACAGCCAGGAAGTACGCCCTGCACCAACTACCCATTAACTGTTTAAAAAGAAGGCTGTAAAAAAGAAAAAAATCAATAAAGATTTGGGAACAAGGAAACAGCAGGCCTTTGGGAGACAGCCTTTGTTCTACCTTCCAGGAACAAGAGGCTTACTGCTTGCCTGCCACCACCAGAAACCAGGACTTTGCCCTAACATGGTGGAACACAGAGGCGTAGTGAGCGGGTGACTGCAGTCTTTCTGTGATCTGGAAACAATGGTCCTGAGGGAAATCTGTCACCGGGGAAGGCAAGTGACAGGGTCACACTTTGGGGAGAGGAGCCAACTTCATGGCTTCTCCCTGCCTCATAAGCTTCAAACTGTCAAACCAGGATACCAAGATGCAAATGTTAAAGGTTTCACTGGAGGATATAGTGTCTAAGCTCCAAGTATACACATCAGGTAGGAATTCAAAGACTTTAGTTGCTTTGTTCTTTTTCTTTCCTGAAAGCTCTGTTAACATGAGGCCAGAAGAACATTGAAAGTGGAGAGACAAGGCCTGGTTCTATCCCCCAGCATTCCTGACTCATGTCTGAGCACATGGGGGTATGTATGCCTTCAGTATATCAGTGGAGATCCCCTCCAGACTCCCAGCTCTCCTGCTTCCTGGGCATCAGTGGAGAATCTCAGACCCATTTCCTTCCTTTCCCAACTCCCAGCCCGTTACCTACGAGATGCAGCACTCCAGGTTCTTCTCTGCTGTGCCCCACTGGTCTCCTTGGTCCCTTCACAAGTGTGACCCTCCCTGCAATTTCTAAAGTCCCCCTTTCCCACCTTTTCTGCCAAATATTTCTGCTAAACTTCATAGCATCTAGTACCTGCAGCTTCTTCACAACCACGCTCTTCTTTCTCTTCTCTCCCACATTCTTCCTCCTCCTCCTCATCCTCCTCCATCCCCATCTCCTCCTCCTCCATCCCCATCTCCTCCTCCATCCCCATCTCCTCCTCCTCCATCCCCATCTCCTCCTCCTCCATCCCCATCTCCTCCCTCCTTCGTTTTCTCATCTTTGAGTCTTGTCCTCTAGTGTCCACTTGGGATCGTGGAAATTTCTAGACAGTAAAAAGCCAAGAAGTTTACCTTTCTCTAAGACCACAGTCAACAAGGGGCAGATGTTTGTGCAGATGCAAATGCCCTGTGACAAGACATGGTTCTTTTTTCCCTAATCTCAAATGTATTAGAACTTGGCCCAAGAATCTGACCAAAACACAAGGATAAAATGGCTAGTGCAGAATGGCTCAGAGCAGAACAGCAGTGGTCCTAAGCTGGGTGGTCCAGCCTAGCTCTGTTCCAGGGCTGAGACCGAGGGCAGCAAGTTGCTGTTTGCTGTTTCTCTTTTGTAGGGGCAGAAACAAACCAGATGTCTAAAGACTGCCCATCTGCGATAGCCCAGGGCTTCCTACCTCAGGACCGTGTGGCCTCTGTGGTGACACCTGTCATCTGTTGTCACTGAGTCTCAAGCAATGCAGAGTCCATGATTGTAGACTGCGCTGGAAAAGAAAAATTAGACCTATTTTCACAGTTTCCCAGGTAAAGGTAGATGTCAGGGTATGAAATGACCCTGAAATTAAGAGGGAACTAGAGAGGAGGGGAGCTGCCCGCAGAAGCCCACACCTACAGACCTGCAGGACAGAATCTCATACTTGTAGATTCCTCACAAAATGATGCCATCACCTGAGGTGGGTTTCGGTGTGTGTGTGTGTGTGTGTGTGTGTGTGTGTGTGTGTGCAGGTGCACATGTGTCATTCTTCAGGTATTACCTACCTTGTTTTGTTGAGACAAGGTTCCTCAAACTCACAAATTAGGCTGGACTGGCTGACCAGGGACCCCCAGAGATCCTTCTGTCTTCGTCTTCCCAGACTAAGGATTATAAACTTCAACAACTACACCCAGTTTTTTGAAATATTAATTTTGGGATTAAAGTCAGATCTTCCTGCTGGCAGGACAAGCATTTTACTGATCCAGCTATTTTCCCCATTTCCATTTGGATTGGTTTTTAGATACAGGTTTCTGGGCCTTGCCTCACACCCATTGACTCTTCTGGGTCTTGGAGGTCAGGCCCAGGGACCCAATATCAGTGTCTGTGAGCATATGATGCTTTTGCTGTCAGCTCTCAGGCTGCTGATAATTTGACCTTAAAGTTTGCAACTTTCATTAATGACTGTTTGTAATGTCAGCTTTGAGCAAGCCTTGGCTAGTTCATGCTGGGTTTGTTTCTGTCGGGGCACAGGGCCCCTACCACAGTGTTTGTATACTCCTTGTAAATGCCTATGGAATGATCTAAAGTCAATGGGCTCCCAAGGAAGCTTGGAGCAATCATCTTATCTGCAATAACAGCATAGTTCAGGGTCCAGTGCTGAACATCAAACCATTTTATAACCAGCCCACATATGGGATGGGTTGGGTTTCCCCACTATGCCTTCAAGGAAATGACACATTGCACCATGGACTAATTTGTTCAAAGTCCCCCAAATAAAAGTTCCAGGATAAGATTGCCTAGTCATTGCTGTCCTCTGGTCAGTCCAGACATGAACAGCAGAAATACATTAAGAAGTACAAACAAGCACATCTTTCTGAAACCATGTGCTCTATAAGCTCCAGTCTGCCCAAGGATCTTAATTTCCCCTGTTTGATGGTGGAAATGAGCCACACTCACACCTTTGAAAGGACCCAGAGGACTGAAATTTCTAGAACATTTCCCCCTTGACTTTCCATCTTCTCCCTCTTTGTTTCCTTTGGTTCCCTGATTCGGAGAATTCCACATTTAGTGATTCTCAGACCTAACCGCTGCTGAGGAGGATTGAAAACTCCTGTAAATGGAGGAGTCTGAGGCATGAAAAGAACAGCAGCAACTCTCCCCCAGAGGCTGAGGAGACGGCTCAGGAGGTAAAGCACCTACTGCACAAGATGAAAACTCGTGTTTGAATCCCCAGCACCCACATAAAAGCTCAGAGGGTGTGGCAGGCACCTGTAATCCTGTGAAGGAAAGCTGGAGACAGAAAATTCCTGGTACAAGCTGGGAGCCACATTATCTAAAATGTCAGGCAAGCATATGTGCTCCAGGTTCAGCAAGATACCCTGCTTAAATGTATAATATGAGGTGGAGAGTGATGGAGGAAGACACTCCACAATGTCTGCACACACACACACACACACAGGGGGTGGGACAGGGTCTCTTTGAGGACTGTTTTTGTTTGTTGGATTTTCAGTCTTTGAAGGGTCATCCCTAATCCAGGGTTGGTCAGTTTAAAGAAAGACAAAAGGATTGATCAACCCAGAACTGTTGTGTAGCATGTTCAGATCCAACCTTGAACTTGAGCCAGTCTATCAGCAGGGGGCCTGCTGGTGGGAGAAAAGGCCCATAAAGCCTTCATTTTAAGCTGGAAGGCTCCTGACTTAGGTCAGGAAGGTGAAGAAGCCACCAGCCATCTTGGAAATCACTGCCTTTACTACCTAGTCATGGCCCCTCTCCTTATGTTCTGTTTATCAGGGAATCTGTCTGTCTGACTCATCATCCCTCAGAATGAGTGGGGAGTGCTTTTCTCTGCAAAGAAACCACTGTTTAGATTGCACAGCTCTGAAATAATCTAAATTTTGCCACGTAAATTAAAGTTTTCTCACTCATTTTAAGTACTTTGCACATTTTCAAAGAGAAGAGCCAGTTGTATGATCTGATTCTGCTTAGGCCTCTGGACCTATGAACTTAACCTTGCTGGATACTAGAAACTCTTAGAGAGGGTTTTCTGTTTTGCATATGTGTAGTATATGTATGGGTGTGTGTGTGTGTGTGTGTGTGTGTGTGTGTGTGTGTGTTTCCCTAACCCTAATAAAAGTCCTTCACTGTGTGATTCTGCCTGCTTCTCTCAGGTGTGACTGAGGATTTCCCAGCTGGTACCTGTCACACTCAAGATTTTTCCTGCCTTTTAATTCTTTGAATGGCAGAGAAAATGGACTGGATCCTGAGCCCTAGATGGTAACAATCTCACAAACATTGATATTATATGTAATTGCTCTCTGTAAGCACTGCACTCCTGGATTGACTCTCGGCTGAGTAATTATGATGTCAGCCCTGGCTGAATACTAGAATTTCTGAGATAGAAAAGAGCAGGTGCCTGGTCTAAGTCAAGCTTGGGATCTGGAAAATTTTCTTGTTTTCTGGGGAATTTCCTGGGTTCCCATTTGAAAGCTTTTTGTAATTCTTTTATCAGAATGTGTTCAAGCTTGGTGGCTCTGAATCTCAGGAAGCTGAGGCAGGAAGAGGAGCATGCCTTCCAGCCCTAGCTGGGTTATACAGTGAGCTTTTCTCTTTCTTTCTTCTTTTTTTCCTTCTTTCTTTCTTTCTATCTATCTTTTTTTCTTTTCCTTTCTTTTTGAGACAGGATCTCATTGTGTAGCTCTGGTTGGCCTGGAACTTGTAGATCAGGCTGAACTTGATCCCAAACCCACAGAACTCTGCATGTTTCTAGAATTTTTTTCCCTATTCAGTTCTTATCATTTCATTGTTGGAAGTGTGTAGGTTCATAGCCCAGTTGCTCTGCCTTAGAGAGGCTTTCTCTCTCCACATACTCTTCCTGTTGAGATGTCAGCTACCCATTCATAACTTCTGTGTGTCAATATCTGCCTTTTTCTTACTGGTGTCTTATAGATTTTTTTCTTGTCTTTGGTGCTCTCCATTCTCATTATAAAGAACTCATGGATTTATTTCTATTTACCTTTCAGGTTCCTCATTATTACCCTCCCATTTAATAAGACATGCCCTCCTCCACTTTTAGAAAGCTGGTGTGATATGGTCACTTCTGCACTACTTTCTAGCTTCTCTGATTTTAGAATTCCTGTGTTAAAGTGTCTTTATTTTCCATATTATTTAAATTTCTTACATATTTTCTACTTCTCTTACTTTTGGCATTACTTCCTTTGTAGAATTTTCTGTTTCACTGATTCTTCAACTGTGTCCATTTTAAGGTTTATGCAACTTGTGGGGCTACCTCCATATTTAGAGCGTGGGGTTTTGTTTCTAGAATCTTCACCAGTCATTTTTATGGAAGAATTTTCTTTTTATTTGCTCGAGTTACTTCAGAGCATCCATTCACTTTTTCTCCTTATCATGACCTTTCCTGTTGTGTCTTTGCAGATCACCCAAATACAAGCCCTTTGCTACTTACTTTCTCACTTAAAAGTTCTCAGAAAAATTCTTCCATTTTTTTGCACCTATTATTTTTCCAAGGCATCATTTTTCTCCTCAGCCTCTGGCTGTCATTTTGCATATGTGCCTAGCTGTCTTCCTTAGCTCACTGCAGTAGACAGGCTTATGGTCAACTCTGTTCTCAATTCTCTTTTTTTTTTGCGGTTGAAGAAAGAGTCCTTATTCAAATCAGTCCACCTCATATACATATGCTGCCTTCCTAGGAAGAGCAGTCTCCAGGTTCCGGCACACATAGGTGCTACACACCTACAACTTAACAGTCCTTGGCTGGTTGTTTGAGGATGTGCTCCCTGATTCTCTTTGTTAATCAGGTTTCTTCCAGACCTCTGTGACCCCTGGCCCCAGAATGTGACCTTGAGGATAGTTCCTAACAACTGGGGAGAAAGCTGGCTAGATGAGCATAATCTTGTGACTATCACTTTCCACCCTGCAAGCTCATGACTTAGATGAAAACACTCTGGAGAACTATGGTGGCTCAGGGATGGTTCTTGAGGGGCCACATGCAGACTACCAAGGGTTAAGTAACCCCTTGATCTCTTCATGTGAATGTGGGCTCAGAGGAAGTTCCTATTCATGACTCATTTTAGTGATTTTCTTCATGAGAAGTTATAGTAGTCATTTTCCAGATCATTCTGTACAATCATAAAGGGAGGTTTATACAGTGGCATTTAGAGAATGTTTATGTAATGACTCATTACCTCTTTTCCTCCTTGAAGAAGACAAGATGGCATTTGGAGATCACCTGAGTTATAACTATTCTGATCACAATTAACTTAGAGCAACAGATCCAGAGGTCAGTCAGTGGTGATCTTCAGCACAGAAAAATAGGGTGAGACCAGCATCAGACTGAGAAGAGTGGGGGTCTACCAGCCTGGGAGACAAGGACAAATCATTACTGGAAACATTAACAGCACCATATACCGCACAACTGGCTCAGTGATTCTCACTCACAAACATCCTGACCTGGGCAGAGAAATACAGTGCCCATTAAACTCTGTGCTGTGTTAATGACTTTTTCACTGTAATGACCAAATGTCTCATAAGAAGCTTCAGGAAGGAAAGGTTTCTTTGGGGCTTATAGTTTGACATGATCCAATCCACCATGGTGGGAAAGGCACAGCAATGGACAGCTTCAGGGTGCCAGGAGCATGAAGTCACATTGCATTGGCACTCAAGAGGCAGAGACTGGATGGGGAGTGAGGCCTGACAATAAAGACTCAAGCTCCACCCCCTGATGACCTACCTCCTCAGGCAAGACTCTACCTCCTAAGGGTACCACAGTTTTCCCCACACAGTGCCACCAGTTAGAGAGCAAGCATTCAAACACCTGAGCCTGTGAGTGGTGTTTCACATTCAAACCACAGCAATGGGTTTTTACACAAATCTACATACATTAATCTGTAAGAACTTGAGGACACAAATATTCTCTAAAGTTATGGGCCTCAGGTTTAGTTATTAGAAAATTCTAGAGCAAAGGCTGGAGAGATGGCTCAGCAGCTGATTAAGTGTGCTTGCTCCTGTTGTGGAATAGACAAGTTCAGTTATCAGCACTCATTTTGGGAGGCTCAGACCTGCCCGTGACTCCAGCTCCTCCAGACTAGGGAACCAGTGTCTTCTGGGTTCTTCTGTAGGCATCTGTACACACACACTCACATAGAATGGAGCTACAAAGCAAGGTCCTACCTGTCTCAAAACAAACAAGTAAGCCATAAAACAAAACCAAAACAGAGCTGGCTCTTTTTGCCCTCTTCCTCTGTAGCAGTCACTAAGGTCTTACTTGAAGATGAAATAATAGCTGGGGTGAGATGCTCCTACTTCTTCAGAATAATCTGTGAGAGTGGGTTGCATCCTGAAAAGCACAAAAAAAGAAACACTTGGGTACTCAGACACAGGGCCCACTTAACAACAATAATGTTTGTGCTCACTAAAGTACACATTGACAGAACCAAAGCTAAACCCTGCTCAGTGGCGGCCAGCATCTTTTAGGAAGGAAGGATCTCTACCAGGAATCACTCTGAAGCTTAGTATCCTCCTGATGCTGGAATTCTTTCCCTGGGGTTCAGACCTAAGTGGCCCAGAATGTGGCTGAGACATGAGATGCAGAGGCCTCCCTGCAGATGGATGAGCTAGGAGCACTGTTAGATCTCGGGGAAACTCTTGGTTTAGATAGTGAGAGGAAGGGTGGTGCTGAGAAGGGCATTCCAGAAATCTCTAGGAGCCGCCAACAGATGAATGACCAGGACTAAGGGTGGTCTCCAGTTCTGCTGTCCTCATGCATTGTCTTGAATTTATCCACGAAACTAACCACCATGGAGGCTCACATATTTTGGCTTGGTGTCTAGCTGGTAGCACTATTGGGAGGTGATGGGAACTTCAGGAGGAGATGGCTACCTGTGACTGTCAGATTGTTAAGGTATCTCTTAATCGCTGTGCTACCTCTATCCTGCCATTCTTCACCCACAAGAGATGCTAACATCCCTGGCTGCCCAACAGGATCTCTCTAGATATCTTTTAAGATTTCAGAACTAGATTGAGACTGCTGAGCCATCCAGCTTCACGGCTTGAGCAGCTATTGAGTTCTTAGTCTTTCTAGCATGCAGATGGCCCCCAGTTGAATTAACCAGCTCCTATCATGTAAGTCAATCTAGTGAACCCCTTTCTATCCTATGTATGTGAGACTGGAGAGATGCTTCAGTGGCTAAGAGCTTGCTTTGCAATCATGAGGATCAGAGTCCAGATCCCAGCACCCACATAACAAGGTAACTTGTGGTGAGTAAACACCCACAACTTTAGCCTCAGGAAACTGACACCTTCTTCTGGTCTCTGTATGTTAATAGGCATGTATATGTACATATATGTGTGTCTTAACTAGGGTTTTAATTTCTTTTTAAAAAGCTAATTTCTTTTAAAATTCAGAAATCTTTTAAAATTCAAAGTCTCTCAATGGGCTCCAATAAAACAAAACATATGCCAAATGTTTTCTTATCTCTGGAGGGAAAAATCACGGCAGAGTCACAATCAAATCAAAACCAAACCAAACTCCAGCTATCAAATTTCTGGAATTCATTCACTATCTTCTGAACTCCTCCAAAGGGCTTGGGTCACTTTTCAGGCTCTACCCTCTTTCATACATACAACATGTCTTCAAGGCTCTGGCTGACTCCACTGCTGCTGCTGTTCTTGGTGGTCATCATATAGGCATCTCCAAAACTGTAGGGTCCCTTGTTGCAACTGGGCTGTATTAACACCAATAGCCTCTTTTTTAAAAATTATTATTATTATTATTATGAAAAAAGAAGTCACATTTTCTATCCTTGTATATCCTTATTCAAGGTCCCTTCCCCTCCCACCACATCAGGTCATTCTGTCTTCTCCACAACTCCCCATCCCCTCCCTGGGCAGGCAGCAGACAGTCCCATGTTCCCATTGACCCAATATTGCTTAGTTCAGTCTCCACTCCTGGCAGATCCAGCTTTCTCCCCCCTCCCTCAAGAGTGAGTCAGGTGTTCCTCTAGGGGGAGTGGGATCCAAGGAGTAAGTCCAGGGTGTTTCTGATCCCAAGCTGTTCAGTGGTTGTGGTTTGCAGCTTGGATATGCTTGGCTTTTTTCTTGTTTGTTTGTTTGTTTAGAGACCACTAATGAGTGAGTACATCCCCTGTTTATCTTTCTGAGTTTGCACGAATAGCCTCTTATAGGCTTTCTTCATGGTGCCAACCCTCAACTTCTTCACATGACCCCTTCAGTCCTGGGCCTTCATCTGCCACTGAGGCTGCACCTTCACCAGTAGCCTCTCCTGGCTCTTATAGTGCCAATTCTCAGCTTCTCTTCATGACCCCTTCATGATTTCACCTGGGTGACTAACACATTACCAATTCTGGCTGCCAACATGAGGTTCAACCTTGGCTGCCTTTGGAACACTGTGTCTTTATACTTCCCAAAAGATTTTGTCTCAGTGATGTTAGCTTCTTCTTTATCACTGCTAATTTCTTAGTTTCAGATAACCAGCATCAATTTTCCCAATTATGCAAAGGTACTGCTCTCTTGTTAATATGTTGACTTTTCAGCCTCATCTGACCAGAATGACGGAATCTCAATTCAAAGCACTAAGCAGCCCTGATCAAGTCTTTAAACTTTCCTCTGGAACCTAACAGGCCAGACCTCCATCTTGTTCTACTCTACAGAACATCCCACTGAGCTCTTAACACTCAATGCTTCTTCTAGCCCAAAGTTCCAAACTCCTTCTTCAATTCTTTCCAAAGCATGGACAGGTCTGTCCCAAAAAGCTCCAAAATCCTGGTACCAGTTTGTCTTAATTAGGGTTTCTGTTGCTACAACAAAACACTATGACCAAAAAGTAAGTTGGGAAGGAAAGAATTTATTGGCTTACATTTCCATATTGCTATTCATTATTGAATGAAGTCAGGACAGGAACTCAAACAGAGGAGGATCCTGGAGGTGGATGTTGATACACAAGCCATGGAGGGGTGCTGCTTTCTGACTTACTCCATACCACTTCTGGGTGTATACCATAAAGTCGTACAGTTGCACTCCAAAGGCATTAGCTCAACTATGTTCATTGCAGCATTATTCATAATAGCAAGAACTTGGTAAAAACCTACATGCCCCTCAACTGAAGAATGGATTAACAAACTGTGGTACATCTATACAATGGAGTACGACTCAGCAGTAAGAAAAAATGATATCCTAAAATTTGCAGGCAAATGGATGGATTTGGAGAATATCCTCCTGAGTGAGGTATTACAAACCCAGAAAGATAAGCAGGGTATGTACTCACTCATTAGTGGACTCTAAACAACAACAACAACAAAAAAGCAAAAAGCAAAGCATGTCCAAGCTGCTCCTGACTACCAGCCCAGGGATGGCACCACCCACAATGGTATAGGTCCTTCCACATCAATCAGTAATTTTAAAAATACCTTACAATTGCATGAATTCTATTTGGTAAAAACTCAGACACAGGAAGTATAGATAGGGTGTATAGGCAGGGCGACCTGATGTGGGATGTCTTTCTATATGGTGTTAATAAAGAAACCATCTTGACCTATGGCAAGCATCTTAGAAGTAGGCAGGGAAATTGGAGCATAGATAGGGGAAGGAGGGTGGAGTTAAGAGAGACACCATCCAGCTGCCCAAGAATCAGCGTGTAAAAGTAACACAGGTAAGCAACAGGCCACATGTCAAGACAGATTAATGGAAATGGGTTGAATTAAGATGAAAGAGCTAGCTAGCAATGTGCCTGACACATAGGCCAAACAGCATGAAATTAATGTAAGCCTTTCTGTGATTATTTGGGGCTAAGAGAGGGTCTGAACCGCTGGACCTCTAGCTGGACAGGCCAAAAATCTCTATTACAGTGACCAGACAAGGAGAATTCTGGGAAGGGGAAAGAAAGAGCAGCAGATGCCAGTCAGACACAGAGGAAGAAAGATGAGAATGCTGCACTGAGAAAAAGATACCTAAAAAGCAGCTAAACATAACTAAGAATTCTTGGTTAATGTAAGTGAAAGAGCTCGTCAGCAATTATGCCTGACCTGGCCCAGCATTTACTATAAAATTAAACCACGGAGTTAATTATTTTATAAGTGACTTCAGGTCAGACCTTGGGGCTAGGCAGGACCAAGAAACTTCCAGCTACAAAAGATGTTCCAGTATGGTGCACTTACATCCATATAAGACCTGAGAAAGCTTAAAAAAGACTTCTAGACCACAGAAAATTGTTTCCTAGTTGTGTCTTCCAAGCGAACCTTGGTATAGAGTGTTGTGCAAGCTTGAACTACAGCATGGTGGGTTTGCAGCATGAAGCTTAAACATGGTGGGTTCTTGCAGTCTCACAGAAGCCTTGATATAAGAATGAGCTGCATATGATAGATTTAAGGTATTTTCTCATATAGACAAAAGGGGAACAGAGTCAAGCATGGATTCTTGGTAGCAGCATTTTCTCAGGAGGGCTCTGTTTGCTGGCAGCAAGCAGAGGCTCAGCTACTTTAGGAGAGACATCCTGACTCAGGGTTATCGGCAAAAGCCACATAGCTCTTTCAAGAGGCACTGCTGTCAAACACTTTAATGGGGGGTCATAAGTAGCAGCTGGCAGTGCTCTGCTTGGTGGCAGTGTTCTCCAGAGTTGGGGTGGTAAATGTGGTTCCTACCAGTACCTCTGCCATGAAGCTAAGCACTCACAGAGCAAGGAGCTGGGTGAAGCCAGCCACCATAGGCTTTAACCTAGCCATAAAGCTTTAATTCTAGCCTTGTATTTAGCAAATTAAAGGTGTGGTCAGAAAAAGATAGAGATGTACAGTAAAGACAGATTCAGATAAAAAAAGTATAAAACCTCTAAATGCTTTGCAGCATGTTTAAAAAATATACGTGGGCTTAGGGGAGGAAAAGAAAAAGAACAGAGAAAGTCTCCAAAGCCATGTCCTCCTTGGAACTCTGACATCAAGCCCCATTTAAGGCAGGATTTCTGAATCCTTCTGAATCTCTTGCCTTTGTCCTCCCTTGGGAGAGCTCCTATCCCCCTTTCCTCTCCTCCCTCTCTCTCTCTCCCCTCCCCCTTCTCTGCTTATTATAACCGTCTCTGCTGTCATAGCTCATGTTATCATAACCTTCTCTGTTAGTCATAACAATACCCATCTGACAATAAAGCTCTTTTCTACATAGAAACAGCTTGGCTTTAAGTGTCTCCTGCTAACCGCTATTGTCTTCCGCTGTGTTGCCATGTACATCCATAGAAATCCGCCACCAGATAACCAGGTAAATTCGAACCATACCAAATCTGCACGAAATTCTAACAGTCCTTAAAAAAGAAACAGAGAAATAGTAATAATAATAATAATAATAATAATAATAATAATAATAAGCCATGTAAAGATGGAATATACACAGAGAATCTGGATACTTACTGCATAAATTCTATTTGGTATTATAATTAAAAACCCTGAGCCAGATATTGGGGAAAAGCTGAAATATCGGAGAGACAGAGGAAAAAAACCACAGCCACTTCCCACCCAGCCACTCCTTAGGCTTGTCTATATGAATCCTCTGACTGCAAACCTCTCTGTCCTCTGCCCTCTGCTGGACTCTTCCCATCCCTCCCTCCCTCCCAGCTATCTTACTTTCTGGTCCAACTTTCCTGGAGCTAGGCTTAAAGATGTGTGCCATCACTACCTGGCTCTGTTGGGTCTTGAATTCACAGAAATCCAGATGATCTTTGCCTTCCAAGAGTTGGGATTAAAGGTGTGAGCCACCATTCCTGACCTTCAGAGTTTGGCTCTGTGGTTGGATCTGTCCTCTGATATCCCAGACTATTTTTTATTAAACATACATTATATAACTACACCTTACAGCTGGATCTTGTGGGTGCATTTCCTCAACTGAGGCTCCTTCCTCTCTGGTGACTATAGCTTGTGTTGACACAAAACCAAACAATACAATGTGCATACACCTAAATAACAAAAGTAAATATTTTTAAAGTATAGTATATGTGCCGAATAGTTTTATGTCAACATGACGCAAGCTAAAGTCGTCTGAGAGGAGGATACCTCAATTGAGAAAACATCTCCATAAGATCAGGCTGTGGGCAAGCCTGTAGGACATCTTCTTAATTAGTGACTGATGGGGAGGGTACAGCCCAGTGTGTGTGCAGCTATCTCTGGGCTGGTGGTATTGGGTTTTATAAGAAAGAAGGCTGGGGAAGCCAGGTGGACAGAAGAAGCTTCTACATCAGCTTCTGCTTGAGTTTCTGTCCTGACTTCCTTTGGTGATAAACTGTGATATGGAAGGCAAGCCCAATAAACCCTTTCCTCCCCAACTTGCTTTTAGAGATCCTAAGACAGTGTGTATGCATTCTCTCTCTCTCTCTCTCTCTCTCTCTCTCTCTCTCTCTCTGTGTGTGTGTGTGTGAGAGAGAGAGAGAGAGAGAGAGAGAGAGAGAGAGAGAGAGAGATCGATTCAATTCTTGCACACACCATGTAAGTGCTCTACCTTGGCACTTATTATAGCTTCATCATCCCTGACATTTAAACATTCCTGTTCCGTTATCACTCACAGAAAGAAAGAATGTAGTGTCTTCTGAATACTGACATTTTTAAAGTGCCGTTTTCAGTACTCGAAAGAGCTCTCACCTCAGCTATTCACCATTTGCAAAGCACAGAAGCCAGGCCATTGTGTGCAATCATCCACATGGCTTTCTCAGCCTGCATGTTTCTTTCATGGTTCACACTAATTTTATCTGAATGTAATATGCAGATGCTTCTCCCTCTAAATAAACCCATCATTTGGTGAAAAACTCACTGAGCCCATGTGGCCTCTGTAAATTCTTGCTCAGTTACCTGGAGCCTGCAGCCTGTGAAGATGTGCAGCTTTGAAGTAAGGTTCTAGTGGGTAGGTAAAGACCCAAAATGGAAACTCTAAGAATGCTTTCGGCTGGATGTATATCACTTCAGCACCATCACCATGTTAGAAAGTGGGAGGCCAGCTGAGTCAGGATTGTCTACACTCACACTGAAAATGGTTACTTTTACTTGATAGATGAGAAATTCTCTCTCACCATTCTCTGTTCTGCATTCTTCTCAGGAGCCACCAGCATGACTTCTGAGGACTTGGGAATGCCTGTGGCTCAGCCCAGATAAAGCCAAGCCTGGTGTCACTATTTCTCAGAAACAGCCATATTACATGCCCTTGTACTGCAGCCAAAGCAAAGGTCCCTGAGCTACGCTAGGGGGGTTTCTCCTTCTGGAGTAAGCCTTCCCATCCTTCTCATTTAACATCCTGTTCTCATCTACCACTCCAGAGCAGAAATGACCTGAAGTTGGGTAGAAGGCATTCTAGTCTTCTTTGTCACTGGTCAGCCTGGCCTCTCTGATCCAGGGCTGGAGGCTTTTACAGTGATTCTTCTTCAGCCTGGACATATCACTTGCAGCACAGGCAAATTCTACCAACATGTGGATTGCTTTCTCGTATCTTGACTCTGTCCCCTTGATTTCCTCGTCCTATGGGAAAAGCTCCACACTGGTGGCTTTCAGCTGATTAGTGAAAATTTTGTTGTCTCAGCAATGACTTCTCTTTCTTTGCTCTTCCTTTTTTTTGCCGAGCTTCAGTTCTTTGTGTGGATTTTGGGATCAGTTTGGTGCAACTTTTGGAAAGCCCTCAGAAGTGTTAGTTACTGGAGTGGCCTTCTGTTTGTAGATGAAGTTGAGAAGAAGGGAATTGGAATTGTGGTATCCTCCATGGTTCTGATTTATGGGCACAGTGTGGTTTTTCGTGATCAGTGTGAGATCTATATTTAACAGTTTTCTTAAAACTTTTTTGTTAGATTTGGGGACCCAACCATGTTGTTGTAATTCTTTTAAAAGGTTCTTCTTTTGGGTTAAGATGACTTGTGTGTAAATCTGCTACTGATATATCTAAAACCATGCTAAACTCTATTGCTATAGTTAGTAGTTTTTACCTTTAGATTCCTCCTCCCCCGAGAGGACGGTTATATCAATTGCATGTAAAAGACAGTTTCCTAGAGTACTGTCCATTTTTCTTTCTCTCTCTAATATTTCTTCCTGCTCTCCTTCCCTCCCTCTCTCTGCCTCTTCCTTCTTTGTTCTTTCCTTCCTTTCCTCTTTTCCCCCTCTGCCTCTCTTTTTCTTCCCCTTCTGGATTTTTATTTTTTAATCTTTCTTTTTATTATTTAATGGACTAGCATCACAACACAGAATTTACTAGAAGTATTGATGGATAATACTTGTAAAGATTGCATTTTTGGAGAAAATTTAAAATGATAAATTAGGCCTGTGATTTCTGAGATAAATGCAGTTTAAGTAGTGTGTGGTGATGACACGAGCCCAGGATTGCTCCTCACCCTTGAGAGACTGGGCAGGGAGAATTGAGAGTTCAAGCTAAGTTCTTCTACACCCTGGGACTGCCTTCCTGGGGAGCAGAGCTGCCCACAGCAGTCTGAGCCCTCCTACATCATTCAACAACTAAGACACCCCCCCCCCAAGACATGCCCACAGAGCAATATTTTCTGGAAAAGCCTTTAATTGAATTTTTCTTGTTAGGTAACTGTTTGCGTGTGATATTAAAGCTAACTTGGAGTTTCTACTCCTTGTCAACTTGACATACCGACATATCACTTTTAAGCTGTCACTTTTCATGCTTTATCTCCAATATCCACTATTAATAGCAACAAAAAATGCATTTTAGAAGTCTCAAAGCCTTTACATTTTCAACATTTTAAAAGCTCGAGATCTCTTTAAAAGTCCAAACTGTGGGATCTTATCAAAAACAAATTACATACTTTGTTATTTGTAAAGGGAAGAACTGAGATATAAAAACAGTTGTATTAAAAAAAAGAAAAAGAAAAAAAAGAGTTCAAGCTAAGGATTCATTTCAAACAAACAAGCCAGCTAACAAGCCACCAATATCATAAGTTAAAAAGCCTTTACAGTTGTTTTATTAATTTTGCAGTATTCCGCAATGCTAACTGCTCAGCCAGGATGGGGTAGATGGTCAGTGGGCCTGCTCTGTTGACATAAGGGAAGAACTTAAAGGAGACAATGCCTAAGAAAACAGGTGTTGTCTCCTCCTGCTCCCTGTCCCTGTGCTGTTGAAACTGTGGCTTTGTGTTTTGTTCTGTTGTTGCTTTAGGGCTTTCTTCCCTCTGCAAAGCACTGTTCTTATCAACTTGGTAATTCCCTGTGTCCATTAGAATAGAGCCCCGAGGAGGCCAGGTACCAGCAAACCCCTATTCTGCCTGACTAGGACTATTGCCAAGGCTCAGTTGGCAACAGCCACTCATTTGTTGGAAAGGAATCTCAGTGTCCTGGTGTGTACATGTATGGCCACTGAAGAATGTAGTCTGACAGTCCAGAGACAGCCAAGATGTGTCTGGAGAACATTCTCTCTCCCCAGGCGCAGGGTTTATTGGCTCTGCAGGTGTTCCCTGTGCAACTGGAAAAACCAGTGCTACTGCCAGGGTCTTGGTAGCCACTGGACAAAAAAGTGCCTTCAGGTGCAGGTAGGGAGCAGAGAAGCTGGATAACCCAACAGAGTAGACCCGCTTCATTTCTGAATGTGTGGAAGGACAGGAAGATCCCTGGAAAGGGGGAGTGTCTCATAACTTATAGTCTCCCTTATACTCTCCCAGATGCCTCTGGGCCTTAAAGAAGTCAGGACTCACTGTCCTATCCCCACCTCTACCCCCCCCCCCCGACTCCTATTACTTCTTACTGATGTCAGCTGTCCTTTTTCCCAGGTTCCAGGTAGAGAAAGCAGGTCATCTTCTGGTAAACTTACTCCAGGACAGCACTTTCTCTGGGGTCTAGAAATAATGTCTAAAGTTGTGGAATCCCAACAGAGTCATCTGGAGACATGTGGTCACTTTGAGGGAGCCTGTCAGGCATCAGCTTGCTGGAACATCTCTATACAAGAAGGGACAATCCTAGCCTTTACATTCACATCTAGACAACATGGTCCCCTGCACATCTGGTGCACAGTTTAACTACACTGAAGGTGATTCAGTGAGCACTGGATTATCAAGACTCTGGGCAGTTCTGATACTAAGCTCAGGCCTCCTCTGGATCACATCAATGCCAACACCTACCACCATTGTTGTTTCAAGAACCTAACTGGGGAAATGAGTATGTGGCTCAGTTGGTAGAATGTTTGCCTAGGATGTCTGAAGCCTTGGGTTTCATTCCAGGATCACATAAACCAAGTGTAATATTATACAGATGTAATTCCAGCACTTGGGAGGTGAAGGCACGAGGATCAAGAGTTCAAGGTTATCCCCATTTTGACAGCAAGTTTGAGGCCAGCCTGGGCTACACAAAACCCTGTCTGAGAAAGGAGAGGAGGTGACAGATGGCTCAGCAGATGAACCCGAGTTTGATCCTAGAACCCACATAGATGTGGAAGAAAACTGACTCCACAGGATTGTCCCCTGATGTTGACATGTGTGCTGTGGGATGTGAACCTATGTGCACACATCTTACATACACTGAGAATAATAAATTAAACTAAATACAAATACACATGAAAGGTTTTCATACTCCAATATTAAGCCTCTCCACTAATGCAGTAATCCAAATCGAACCAAACTGAGAATTAAAAGTCAAGGTTTAATAAGTAAAACACTCAAAGATGATTTTTCAACCCCTGGAGAGGTCTGGTTTTGAGTATCTCTAGGGGAGGAGCTACCATTTGGCGGGGTTTCTGAGATGGAGCAGTTTGGAGAGAGAGAGAGAGAGAGAGAGAGAGAGAGAGAGAGAGAGAGAGAGAGAGAGACAGACAGACAGAAGAGCAGCTGTGGTGGAGCCTGAACAACACACAGATCACCAACTGCCCCTTCTGAAAATCATTTCCCTATTGCTTTGGTTATCTTTTGTGTATTGGGCTGAACAAGAACCAGCATGGCCTGATGACATTCATTTGCCCTCTAAACTCTGCCCTAGTAAAATGGAGCTTAGTCACCATCCTTGAAGAAATTGCACCAGCCTGGTGTCTTAATTACTTTTCTATCGACATGACAAAACAGTATGGCCAAGGCAACTTATATTAAAAATAAAAGCATTTAATTTGAGAAATCATGGCTCCAGAGGGTTAGAGTCCATCATTATCATGGCAGAGAGCTTAGCAGCAGATAGGCAGGCTTGATGCTGGAGCAGCAAAGAGCTTACAATTTGAGACAGCAACCATGAGGGAGAGATACTGTGCTTTTAAAGCCTCAACCCCCTCCCCCCCACCCCCCAGTGACACACCTCCTCCAAGGTCACATCTTCTAATCCTTCTCAAACAGTTCCACCAGCTAAGGACAACGTATCAAATATATGAGCCGATGGAAACATTCTCATTTAAAACACTCCAAGTTATTATGCAAGAAAATGTCCCCACGCACTTGCCCAAAGGCCAATGTGATCAAGATAATTCCTCACTTGAGGTTTCCTCTTCCCAGATGACTCTAGTTTCTGTCAAATTGACAAAAACTACAGCACAGACCCTGAGAAAAGCAACACAGGGAGGAAATGGTTATTTGGCTCACGCTTCCTGGGTAGAGATCATTGTCCTTGTGGAGAAATCAAAGCGTCAGGAACTTGAAGCAGCTAGTCACATCTGTGGCCAAGAGCAGAGAGAATGAATGCATGCATGCTAATCATCAACTCAGTTTCTTTGTAAAAATTAATTAATTAGTTAGTTACTTTTCTTGAAACAGGGTCTCTCTATGTAGTTTTGACTGACCTCAAACTTACAGAGATCTACCTGCTTCTGCCTCCCAATTACTAGTATTAAGGCACGTGCCACCACACAGGCCTCCTCCTCCTGTGTGTAAAACATGTGTAAGAGTGTTTTGTTTGCATGTATGTCTGCATATCACATGGAACCCCAGTGCACAGAGAGGTCAGAAGAGGATCCCCCAGGAACTGGAGTTATGAATGCTTATAAGGCACCATTTGGGTGCTGTGAATTCAACTTAGGTCCTCTATAAAAGCAACAACTTCTCTTAACTGCTGAGACATGTCTCCAGTCCAAATTTCTTCACTCTTACACACTTCTGGACCCTTTGCTACAGACTATTGCTGCCCATAATGGGTAGGTTTTACAACTTAAATTGAATAATGAAGATCATCTTCATAGACTTGCCTACAGGTTGTTCTAGGCAATCCCTCATTAGATGCTCTTCTAGAGATTTTAGTTTGTGTCAAATTGGCAAACTAATCACTCTCTGTGTGTGTGTGTGTGTGTGTGTGTGTGTGTGTGCATGTGTGGTAGTGGTACAAACATACATGTGCCATAATGTTTGTGTGGAGGCCAGAGGAGAATTTACATGTTGGTCTTGCTTTTTACCTTACCTGAAACTAGGTCTCTTGTTGTATTTTGTACACCATGCTGGCTAGCTGGTGAGCTTTTACATATTCTCCAGTCTGCACCTCCCATTTTAGGGCAGGAATGCTGAGATTATAGATATATACTACCATGTTTGACTTTATATGGGGTTTGTGGCTCTAGCTCAGGTTATCATTGCTTCTCTGGGTCACTTCCCCAGCCCAGAGGTGACTTTTATGGTAGTCTAATTCAAGCAGTTTAAGAAGAAAAATGGCATCATAAGAACTCTTCTTCAGTCTCAGCGTTCACATTGCAGTGTTTAACATAGTGATTATCATGGAATTCAAAGGCCAAGTGTCAGTGGCCCACATGTCCATCTCTACATTGGGTAACCCACATGCAAAGACAGCAGGGCAAGAAATGCATGGGGTAGGGTATGGCTTGTTCCAGGCATCCTGGTATTTTTATGAAGGACAGGGGCTACTCTGGGGGAGTCACCATGCTAAGTTGGCCCTTACCTTCTAGGTTGAAACATGACTTCTTAGCCCACATCATGCCAAATGTTCCTTAGGGACACTTCACGTTCTCTAAGCCTGGACACCACTGAGAGAGTATGCAGGTATATCCAGTGCCACTAGTCCCAGCCTCTTCTGGGACTAGAGCACCACAGTCTCTAGAGGTAAAGCCAAGAGATTTGCAAATTTCTAGTCTGGACTTCTAGGTGATCCCAATATAGTATAGAATGGGAGAACTACTGAACATATTATACACACCTCTTAAGTGCATACTCACACACATGCATACACATACATACTTCCTTCCTACATGCACACATATATATATGCATACCCCTCCCAAATGCATCTACATATATATTTACACTCCTCCTACATGAATGTACACATACACGTACCTCTTCTATATTCATACATATGTACATACACATATTCATGCACATAGCATTTCCATATGCATGTATACAAATATATATGTACACACACATACACATGTTCCTCCCACATTCATATATATGCACATGCTCCTAGAAAGCAACTTCATTCAGAATTCCCAGGAGACTTTGCCTTTCTCTGTACAAAAGGCCACAGAGGGTTTTTTCAGGTACACTCTGAATACAGTTTCACAATATTTTGACAGGTATTTGAAAGAAAATCTGTCCCTGACTGCAGGCACTCTGGATCTAAAGCAAGGTTGGGAGGTGTGCATGTCCTGCACTGTACCTAGGATCTAGTTCCTCTCTGTATACATTGAAGTGATTGAGACTGACTGGAGACATTTGACACACACTCATGAATTAGCATGTATGCATATATACACAGCATACCACCTATATACACGCTACACACATATCCAAACCTGTATGAAACTTTGATTGGAATGGGGTCTTGGGATGATAAGATAGATACCTTCCTCTGTTTGTTGGATGAAGCATAGGTCAGGATGGGCTTCAGTCTTCCTCCACAAGCCACAAGCCATCTTCTTTCACATCACATGTTAATCCCAAGTTTCAGTCTTCAGTTCCCACTTAGCAGCTGCATTAGCAAAGGCTCAACTAGGCCAATGCACCTTTCAAAGATGAACGAGAAAACCCTCCATTCTTGAGATAGCCTGAAGGCTGGTATCTCCAGGAGGCAGGGGTTACCTCTGGCTTTTGTTTTCTCGTTGGACTCCCCAGCGGTCTGTGCTCAGAACTCATGAAGATCACTGTCACTACAAGTGCCATTAGCTCGCCTTCATCTTAGGGCCTCCAGGTCCTCTCTAGTCTTTCTGGCTCTATTGGGTACCTTTAAACCCTCTTCTCTTTCCTCGCCCATCTCCCAAGAGCATCTCTGACTGAGGTCTCTTCTGTATCAATGAGCTATTTGTTAGCCCCCTGTTCTGGAGGTTTCTGCCAGTCTTCCCTTACAGGCCTCTCTGAGCTCTGTCCATGGCTGCGACCTTCCCTGGTGGCTTGAATGATCAAGGCCTGGCTTTAGGCACACTACCTGTTGATCACTCCCAACCCCTTTATCAATTCCTCAACTCCACTGAAGTCCAAACAACCCTGTGCATGGCAAATTTAACTTGTTTAAGATTAGAGCCTCATCTAGTTTTTCATCTGTGTTCCCATCTGTCCTGTCAAAGTCAAACAAAGATGCAGAGACAACATGGGTGTTTGTCTTAAGGTTTCTATTGCTGTGATGAAAAAGCATGAACAAAAAGCAACAGGGAGGAAAGAGCCTGTTTGGCTTATATGTCCATATTAGTGGTCATTATCGATAGAAGTTAGAACAGGAACTCAAACAGGACAGAAACCTTGAGGCAGGAGCTGATGCAGAGATCATAGAAGAGTGCTGCTTGCTGGCTTGCTCCTCATAGCTTGCTTAGCCTGCTTTCTTATTGAACCCAGGGCCACCAGTTGTCCTGTCTTAGCAGAGAATTCTTTTACTCACTGAATGATCTTGCCAGCCCTGTCTCCCCAAAGTTTATTACAAGACAGAGTCCCCCAGGTCATGGGATTTCTCTGTTCTCATCCAACTCAATACAACCCAAAATACCTTTGGATATTTTCATGGCTCTCTCCACTCCTATGGGGAAATTCTTTCCCGGAGGGGGCACTTGTTGCTTCCCCTGGCAAATACCTAATCTGGGTTTCTTTTGTCCTTTAACAATTTTGTTCTTTAACACTTCTGGATCACATGATTATTGTTTGTTTCTTCTGTTTCTATTGAATGAGGAGGAAGGGGATGTTCTCTCTCTGAAATTGACAGACAAGTGGGCAGAGCTGGTATAGGTGTTGGGATGTGGGGTCCCTGCCATCATCTCAGACATTCTAGGCTAAGGAAATCAGGAGTTACCCCAGGACGGCAGAGATGTTTCACTTGCCCAGCAGTGGCTTCTGAGCTTCACAGTCCATCTGTGGAAGACACAGGCCACCTGGACCTTGATGCAGAACATTAGGCTTGGCTGGGCTCTGGCACATTTGGAACAGATCAGGACACAGCAGTGTTCCAGATCCAGACAGAGCTGGCACCTTGTGCCTAAAGGAAGCTAACTGTCTCTGGCCTCCCCAGGAAGCCACTTCAGCTAAGCTGTTGAGAACATCTGGGAACCTGGATTTAATGTGAAGTCCCCTGGTTTTAAGCATAGTTCAACTGTTTTTAAAATGCCTGGTTTCAGCAAAGCATGTATATCACTTTGCCCACCTTAACCAACTTGTATCTTAATCTCAAGATGATTGATAGAGTGGGCTTGGCTCAAAGGTAGAGCACTGGCCTAGCATGTATAAAGCCTTTGGGTCCACATGTAATACTGAAACTATATATGTATACACACATAATACATAAATGTTAAGTTGATTTTTTTATTGTCAATTATTTATTTGTATTCTTATTTTCTCTTTTGTTTTTGGTGGTACTGAGGTTAGAACCTAGGGTTTCTGTAGTATTTGTAAACACTATGCCACTGAGTTATATTTCAATCCCCCAGTTTTGGTTTGTTGCAACAAGATCTTTGTATGTATCTCAGGCTGGTCTCTAACCCTAAATTCTCCAGCCTCAACTCCTGACTGCTAGGATTATAGGCATGTGCCGCCACATTAAGCTACACTAGGGTGTTTCTGAAAGCTGACACTTTTATTTCTGCCCTTCATTCATGTATTTAAGCCAAAGAAAAAGTAAGATTAAAAACAATCCCCTCCCCTAAAAAAAAACAAGCCAGGCAGTGGTGGTGCACAACTTTAATTCCAACATTCCAGAGACAGAGGCAGGTGGATCTCTATGAATTCAAGGCCAGCCTGGCCTACAAAGCAAGTTCCAGGACAGCTAGTGCTGTTACACAGACACACCCTGTCTCAAAAAACCAACAAACCAACCAACCAAACAAAACCCTATAATCTCAGCACCCAGGAGATTGAAGCAGGAAGATTGTGAGTTCAAAGTCAGCCTGAGCTACACAGTGAGACTCTATCTAACAAGGTAAAACATGGCAAACAAAAAAGCTAATCCAATATTACAGCCCAGATTGAAGAGAGCACATCTGTAATGTTTAAATTCTCTGAGCTAGAGACCAGCATGAACACAGAACCTCATTCATGTTTTCATGAGATTTTTGTATGATCTAGGAAAAAAAATCACCATTTGCACAAGACATCTTATGACATAGTTAGAAATTGTCATATTAAATGAACACATCTCCCATGACAACAATTGTGAATGATGATTCTTCTGGTTGTACAATACACAACCTATTCTACACACCATGTTAAAACCAGCCCTATAGCACTTAGCTGTTTAAATTCTCTGTTCTTGGGAAAATATGCCTTGAATATGCTTAGTCCTGTGGGGTTTGCAAGTTTCTCCCTCAGCACAGGCTCATTTATTCCTCCATCCATATATACATCCTATTGTGCCAATTTTGTGGCTACAGGAAGTCACTGTCTCCAACTTCCCAATAGAGCAAGCATCAGAAGCATACCTTAGTACTCTGGCCTCAGAAGTGCCTGGAGCTCAGGGATGCACTACTGATATGTCCCCAGCATCCTCCTCTGCATCCTTTGGGAGGTAGTATCCTCAGCCCTGGCCAGAGCCTCCAGGTCTCAGCTCTACTCTGCTTGGATACCTTGGAGGGAGTGCTCTTTCTGTAACGTGGCCCCCACCCCATCCCAAACAGCACAGGGACAGCTTCACTGAGGTGGTCCTCAGGGCTCTCAAGCTCTCATACTAGCATCAGGGATGCTCATTGGGTGCACATGCTTGTCAACTCTCTGTAAGTCCTTTAGTGTAATGAACACCCTGAAACTTTCTTGCTGCATTTTTTCAAGGACCCCAGATATTCTAACATTAACTTTCACACAGATACATTTTTTCCTAAGGAGTCACAAGTGACTTTTGAAGGACACATGGACAAAGGAAGGGAGCAGATTTTACTTTTTCCTCTTTTCCTTTAGAGCAGAACTGCTTGCTGTTCTGTGTTTTAGAAAACAGTTTGCCTTGAGGACCAAAGATCTTTATGGCTGGGAACAAAGGCACTATTTTATTTTCTTTATTAGCTTTATTGAGCGATAACAACAGTGTGCAAATATCTGTCTATTTACACACAGCCATTCTAGTTTCAGGATGGCATGCACCACTATCTTCTCAAGACTATCTCAAGGAACAGCCAAGTTTACTGATCAAAGGACTTGAGATCAATGGAGAGTACAGGGATGGGAGAGTACTGGACACTTGAATGTGGGCTGAAGTGGGATTCTCATCGTGAAGACTGGATCCTGGCTACTTTCTAGTCTCATTTAAAATCATATTTTTACATTTATTTATTTTTATGTTTATTGTGTGTGTTGTGTGCATAGTGTTGACATAGTAACAGAGGTCAGAGGACAGTCTATGGGAGTTGGTCCTCTCTATACCATATTTGTCTCAGGAATTGGATTCAGGTCTTGGATCAGATTTAGCAACAAGTGTCTTTCCCTTCGGACCCATCTTGCTGCCCCTAATCTTATTTTTTGAAAAGATAGATAATGATGAGGATTTCTAAAATCCAATGTGGAAAACAGTGATTCTGCATTTGGATCTCTTTTTCTCTCTTAATGTGTGAATGTGAATGTATGCGTATCATGATTAATAATGATTTTTAAAACATTTAAAAATATTAATGTATTTTATATGCATTGGTGTTTTGTCTGCATGTATGTCTGTGAGAGTGTCAGATTCCCTGGTACTGGAGTTAGAGACAGTTGTGAGCTGGGAAATGGTGCTTGGATTGAACCCACATCCTCTGGAAGAGCAGCCAGTGCTCTTAACTTCTGATCAATCTCTCCAGCCCAAATAACTTTTTTGTTGTTGCTGTTTTGTTTGTTTTTGAGACAGGGTTTCACTGTGTATCCTTTGCTGTCCTGGAACTTGCTCTAAAGACCAGGCAGATCTTGAACACATAGAGATCCTCCTACCTCTGCCTCCTGAGGGCTGGGATTGAAGATGTGTACTAACACTGCCCATCAACAACATTTTTTTTCTGGCTAAAGAACAAATAACATGATTTGAATGAATGCTAAGGAAAATCTACATATATGTGTACATATGTATATATACTTACTTAATATACATATTTAACCATCTCACACACACACATACACACACACACACACACACACACACACTTCCACATGTGTACCTACTTACATTTAAATTGTGCTCAACATGACGAACATCCAAAAGTAAAACAAACTAGAGATGTTCATGTCAGGTGAACTGTGTGTCTCATTGACCAATATATCCTATGTGTAACAAGACATTAACTATGACTGTTTAGAACAGTGGCAATATGAGAGTGGCCTACCTGAAGAAGTGGAGAAGTTCCTGCCACAGCAAACTGCAGCCACTCCAGTGTCAGTCGAACCTGAAGTAGAGCTTACCATGCCCTCACCTGTAGACCTGATTCTGCTAAGGTCCATTCATTAACTCATACTGGTTCTATTTAGGGGAGAAATGGAGTATTTGTTTACTAGGACAGTCATAACCAAGAATTTGCCAGAAAATAGGTGCAGGCTCCATACTGACCTTTTGATTTTAGGGAATGGGAGTCCCTGCAGCCCCAGTGTCTGGTTCTTGAGGCTTTGGGGTCTCGAATGTCACTAAAAGTCTGAGTGGATCTGGAGCAAATGCTCCAAGAGATATGCCCTCTTAAAGCAAGTTACTTTGTATATATTCTAGTTAAAAATCAGTCAATTCTGGGTAAACATTAAAAAATGTATTTAATTTTAAAAAATACCTGTGGGAAAAAGTCAAACTTTAGATCTTAAAAACTTTACTATGATGAATTACTAGGGTATAACTAAGAACTTTGGGGGACAACTTATCAGAAAGAACTTCCTGAAAATAAAATCACAGCTGGCAACAAGTGAATTTTTATTCCTCCTAATGGACTCAGGCTAACAGTATTCTGTAACAATCAAAATTATAGCACTTATTAAGGAACACGTTTTGTTAAAATGCAAAAAATCTAGGAGGATGGGAAATTATTTGCTATGAAAATGAGAGTCCAAAGAAATGATTGCTTAACCTCTAATCCATGAGAAATTCTTCATCAGCAAAGTGCAGATTCCTCTTGCACACCTCTTGCTATGTTTTGGGCATGGGCAGAGGGTGGAGCAGAAAGTAGAGGTCAATACCACTTCACACACATGAAAAGGGAAGACAGACCTTTTCAAATCCTTCAAGACTGTCATTTGACACCAAAGCAAGCTCCTAAAATGGGTTCAGCATGCTTCTAAGTCTTTCAAATGTGTGAAAGTGGTGGCAGCAAGTATCCTTCTGGTGGCATCCTCCTCATCTTCTGCATCATGGAAGTTGGTATTGGTGATAGAGGTCCTTGTGTGGATCTGCTGGAACCTGCTCACTGAGACCAAGCCAGGCACTGCCTCTCTATTGTCCTATGGGGCCTCTTCTGCCCAGATGCTTTCTGTCCTGTGGAAGAAGCCTTGAGGACTCCCTTCTCATATACCAGTAACCCCCAACCTATGGCAAGTCCCCAAGTAGAAAGATAATGACAAGAACTTGCTGTGTGACAAACTGTTCCATGCTCTCACCCTCCCTGACTACTGTGTGCTGTTGGTGAAAAATCCAGTTTCAGTAAGTGTATCAGAAATTCCACTTTTGGCTCCAGGTTTTTACTATTCTCAGAGGTTGTATTATCACTCTGATCTACCCTTGAGACATCCCATTTGGAGGCTTGACTCTGAAAAACCAAACAGTGGATATAGCTTCCAGAAAGGAGGAGAGATAATGGAAAGGGTGAGATTGGTGGGTGGGCTTTTTCTGGGGCAATGGTGGTTTTGTTGGAAGGATGAAAGAGAAAAGAATTGTGCTGAGAATCAACATGTTTATAGGTAGAAAGAAGTATCTCTGTGCTGAGTGAGGGGCTGTAGTTAGAAGTTTCTCAGTCCTGCCTAGCCCCAAGGTTTGGACCTGCACTCCCTCAGCCACTTATAAAATAATTGACTTGGGGGATTAATAATATAGTAAATGCTGGACCAGTAGTTCAGGCTTATTACAAACTAGCTCTTTTGCCTAAATTAATCCATAATTCTTATCTATGCTTAACCATGTGGCTTCATACCTTTTCTCATTGCAGCATTCTCGTCTTGCTTCTTTTTCCTCAGGCTGTTGCTCTGTTCTTCCACTTCCTAGAATTCTACTAGTCTGGTTGCCTTGCCTCTACTTCCTGTCTAGTTTTTGGCCAATCATCATTTTATTAAACCACTATTTACAGTGACAAATATTTACGCTGTACAAGAATGTAATTCCACAGTAAGGGGCTGTGATGATACATCACAGGATCCATTACTCTGGCTCTGGAACATGACCAGAAACTAACTAACTAGCACACAGAGAAAGCCTGTATCCTAGGGAGAAATGGGCTATTTCACTCTACATTTCATACCTGTCACAAGGGTCAGAGGATCACAGAGAGAGAAGCCTGCTACTCAATTGAATAGAAGAAAAAAAACCATCAAAAGAACCTGTTAAAGACAGGTGAACAGCCAAGGGTGGCCCATGGGTCTACCTTGGTCTGGCTGGGTGGGGAAGTCTGTGAAGGAGATCCTGCCCCTCTAAGAGGGTCTGCAACAAGTTCTGCCCTCAGTTCCACAACACCAGCTGGGAAGGACCAGCCAGGTCCTAGCCTCTATTCTACATCCTCCTTGTGCATGAAACTTGTCTGACTAGAACTCTGGCCCTAGTAACCCAATCCGTGCGGAGCCAGCCAGAAATCTAAGGAGCCTTACTGCCATATCAGCATCAACTAACCAAGAAAGCCTACATTTCCACTTGAAGGCCAGTCCCAGACCCTTGCCAGGAAGCAGAAAGAAGGTATGCATGGAAGGAAGTACCAGAGAACCTTCATTCTGAGCACTAGACAAAGAAAATGGTTTGAGAACAGAGTTGTGGACAAATGTTCACTAGGGCTGCTCAGGAAAGCAAGGCAGGGATGATGGCCAATGTTATTATGTATTGTCTCCCCGTGCCCAATAGATCATCATTGCAGTGAACGTATTTCCCCTCCAAACTTTAATCCGCATTGGGAAAAGTTGTTCTTAGTCACCTACAGGCAGCCTGGAAGAGCCCTTCCCCAGTGAGAGGACTGCACCCTGAGCACCTGAGATCAATGGGGGACTGTTGTAGAAGGTTTCCCGGGCCCATTTGGGCCCAGAGGTTTGGATCTGGCCACGGAGGCTTTTGTCCCCCAAAGAAATGAGTCAGATATTTATATTAACTTCATACTGTTTGGCCCATGTACCAAGCATATTACTAGCTAGCTCTTTCATCTTAATTCAACCCATTTCTTGTAATCTACTAATCTACCTGTCACGTGTCCCAGCCCATGGCTCACCTGTATTTCTTACATGTCTTTTCTTCTCGGGGGTCTGATGGAGATTGACTAACTCTGCCCTCCTTCTACCTGTCTGTCCTTTGATTCTCCACCCACTTCTATGGTGCTGCACTTAGGCCAAATCAGTTACTTTATTTTCAGCATACAGAGAATATTTCTACCACAGGGGACTCTGAAGGACAATAAGTGTGCCCTGGGCCTTCACTGTCAACATACTTCCTGTGCCCTCACAAACACCTTTTCCCATGTTGTTTGTTGGTTCCTGGTTGACTCTGGAGCAGAAGGGATCTGGAAGACTTAGAGTCCCTGGGAACAGAATTAGCGTATCAGCAAAAGACTCTTCTCAAGTCCTGGAGCCAGAGATCCCAGCCTCTGACTCCTAGCTGGGATCTTGGCTCTATCTAGTACACATTTAGCTGTGTGACACAATCAAGTTCTGTGCCTTCTCTATATCTCAACATCCTTGACAGGAAATAAGGAAATCAATACACCTATCTCACCATGAGGTAATGTAAACTTCAATGTGTTAACTGGCAGAGTAGATGTTCAATAAAAGATAATCATTTGACCCAGGCTCTGAGACAGCCACTCAGCTTTGGGAGGAACACAGTCCACCCAGAGCATGACTGGTGTAATAGCAGTGGGGGAACAGCCAAGTCCCTTGGTCCTGGGCACAGAGAATGGGTGGTTACAGCTGCTCCCTGAGACTGACAGAACATAGTCCACCCAGAACACGGCTGCAATAGTAGCAGCAGAGGAGCTGAGAGGTCAGAGGTCAGATGGTGACTTCTGCCACCTGAACCTAGGCCCTGAGACAGGCACTGGGCGTCAGCATGGAACACAGCCTGCCCAGAACATGGCTGTCATAATAGCAGCAGGGAAACAGCTGAGTCCCTGGGCTCACAGCTGAGAGGTGAGAGGTCAAGAGGAGACAACTGGCATCATAGCACTGTGACTTCACAAGAGCAGCTGATCCTCTGAACACATAGCTGATTAAGAGCCCTCAGACCATCAATCCACTAAGAACTGACCAAGAACTAACCAAGAGTGAATTGAGGAAACAATGGGCAGATGGCAGTTAAGAATACATAAAACAATACAAAGGTCAACAAGACACCACCAGAAGAAGCAAGTAGCTATATAGCTTCAAAACCTGAACATAACAATGAAGAGGGAACAAAAGGAATCGACCTTAAAAACAGCTTTATGAACTGATAAAAGCCTTAAAAGAGGATATAAAAACTCCCTTAAAGAAATAGAAGAAAATACAAACAGAAAATTAAAGAGATGAACAAAGACCCAAAAGAAAATAAAGAAAACAAAGAAAAAGAATGCAAACAGGTGAAAGAAATTTACCAGGAATTAAAAATTGAAATAGAAGCAATAAAGAGGGCACAAAATGAGACAAAGCTAGAAACAGAAAATCTGAAAAAAAGACCCTGAACCACAGATTCAAGCATAAGCAACAGAACCCAAGAGATGAAAGAGAGAATCTCTGGGATGGAAGACTCAATAGTGGTACTAGATGCATCAGTTAAAGAAAACACTAAAACCAAAAAAAAAAAAAAAATCATAACACAAAATGTCTAGGAAATTTGGGACACCATGAAAAGGTCAAACCTGAAAACAATTGGAATAGAAGAAGAAGGAGGAGGAGGAGAAGAAGAAGACAAAGTCAAAGGCACAGAAAATATATTCAACAAAATCATACAAAAAAACTTTCCCAACCTAAAGAAGGAAATGCCTATAAAGATGCAAGAAGCCTACAGAACACCAAATAGACTAGACCCACGTAAAAAATCTGCTCTTCATATAATAATCAAGCCACTAAACCTACAGAACAAGGAAAAAAATACCAAGAGCTGCAAAGGAAAATGGCCATCACTTATAAAAGCAGATCCATCAGAATAACACCCGACTATTCAATGGAAACAATGAAAGCAAGAAGGTCCTGGTCAGACATTATACAGACACTAAAAGTACATGAATGCAAACCTATACTACTGTACCCAGCAAAACAATCAATCAACATAGATGAAGTAAACAAGATATTTTACAACATAACCAGATTTAAACAATACCTAACTACAAATCCAGCTCTACAAAAAGCCCTAGAAGGAAAACTCCTACCTAAGGAAACCAGAAATACCCATGTAACCAAAATGACAGGAAATATTGATCACTGGTCATTAATATTCCTTAATATCAATGAACTCAATTTACCCATGAAAAGACACACCCTAGCATGATTGATATAAAACCAGAAGCCATCTTTCTGCTGCATACAAGAAACACACCTCAACTTTAAAGACAGACACAGGCTCAGAGTAAAGGGATGGGAAAAGATTTTCCAATCAAATGGCCCTAAGAAACAAGCTGGTGTAGCCATTATAATATCTAATAAAATAGATTTTAAATTAAAATCAATAAAAAGAGACCAGAAAAGTCACTACTTATTCATCTCAGGAAAAACCCACCAAGACAAAATTTCAATCCTGAATATCTATGCCCCTAACACAAGGGCACTTACATATGTAAAAGAAATACTACTAAAGCTTAAAGCTCATACCAAACCTGATACACTAATAGTGAGAGACTTCAATACCCCACTTTTACCCTTGGATAGGTCAACCAGACAGAAACTCAACAGAGAAATAAAGGATCTAGCAGAAGTTATGACCCAAATGGACTTAGTAGATATATATCGAACCCTCCACCCAAACAAAAAGGAACATATTTCTCAGCACTTCATGGAACTTTCTCTAAAATTGACCACATACTAGGTCATGAAGTAAATATCAACAGGTCCAAAAAAATGAGTATAACTCCTTGTACCATATCAGATCACCATGGTCTAAAGTTAGAGTTCAACAACATCAAGAATTACAGAAAGCCTACCAACTCATGGAAACTAAACATCATTCAACAGAACCACCTCTAGGTCAAGAAAGAAATTAAGAAAAAAAATCAAAGATTTCCTAAAATTTAACGAAAATGAATGCATGATATACCCAAACTTATGGGATACAATGAAAGCAGTCTTAAGAGGAAAATTTATAGCACTAGAAGAAAAGACTGGAGAAATACCACACAAGAAATATATCAGCACAGCTGAAAGCTGTAGAATAATTAGAAGCAAATTCACCTAGAAGGAGTACACAGCAGGAAATAATCAAACTTAGAGCTGAAATTAACACAATTGAATCAACAACATCAAAAATACAAAAAATCAGTGAATCAAAGAGTTGGTTCTTGGTTTGGGATCTCAAGTACCTCGGACCGGCACCTTGAAGCCCATTCCCTCCAGAGGAACATCTGATCCAGTCTTGATGTTGGGATGAGGAAAGCAGATTTGCCTGGAGTGGGTGCTGAAGTAAGCCACCTTGGGGCCTTGGGACCTCCTGCCCTTGCTGGGGAGGAGATAAGGAGATGAGGAGAAGAGAGAATGACTGGGAGGGGCGGGAGCGAGAAGGGAGTTTGAACAAGGGGATACATGGATAAAAATGAGACCTTATTCAAAATAAAAAATGAAGAAAGAAAGAAAGAAAAGGAGTAAGAAAACATACAGAAGAAACCAAGAAATCAAATCCAGGAAACAGTCAAAGAAAGCCAACAAATTCTGAGACTACTTCTTTATAAATGAATAAAGTTGACAGCCAAGCTAAAAAGAAAAAAAGAGTTGGTTCTTTGAGAAAGTTAACAAGATAGATAAACCCTTATCCAAACTAACCAAAAAGCAGAGAGAGAGAGAGAGAGAGAGAGAGAGAGAGAGAGAGAGAGAGAGAGAGAGAGCGAGAGCGAGCATAAGTACTGACCCCCAGGAAATCCAGAGAATTATCAGGTCATACTTTCAAAATTTATACTCTACAAAATGGAAAACCTAGAAGAAATGGACAGCTTTCTGGACAAGTGGCATTTACCAAAATTAAATCTAGATCAGATTAAAGACCTAAACAGTCCAAACAGTTTGGATTAAACACCAAAGGAAATTGAAGCTGTCATTAAAAGTCTCTGGAATAAAAAAGCCTAGGTCCAGATGGTTTCAGTGCAGAGTTCTACCAGACATTCAAAGAAGAGCTAATACCAATACTCCTCAAACTGTTCCACACAGTAAAAAATGAAGGAATATTGCCAAACTCTTTTTATGAGGCCACAATAACCCTAATACCCAAGCCACTCAAAGACGCAACAAAGAAAGAGAATTACAGACCAATTTCCCTCATGAACATTGATGCAAAAATTCTCAACAAAATTCTGGCAAACTGAATCCAACAACATATAAAAACATTATTCACCACTATCAAGTAGGCTTCATCCCAGAAATGCAGGGATGGTTCAACATATGGAAAACTGTAATTGTCATTCATCATATAAAAACATTGAAGAAAAACAATCATATGATTATCTCTTTAGATGCTGAAAAGCCTTTGACAAAATCCAACACTCCTTTATGATAAAAGTCCTGGAGAGATCAGGAATAAAGGAAAAATAACCTAAATATAATAAAGGCCATTTACAAAAAGCCGACGGCCAACATCATACTAAATGGAGAAAAACTCAAAGCAATCCCACTAAAATCAGAAACTAGACAAAGCTGTCCCCTCTCCTCTTATCTATTCAACATAGTTCTCGAAGTTTTAGCTAAAGCAATAAGACAACAAAAGGAGATTAAGGGGATACAAATTGGAAAAGAAGATTTAAAACTATCTCTATTTGCAAATGATATGATTGTATATATAGGTGATCCACAAAATTCTACCAAGAAATTTCTACAGCTGATAAATACCTTCAGCAATGTAGCAGAATACAAGACTAACTCAAAGAAATCAGTAGCCCTCCTATACACTAAAGATAAAAGAGTTGAAAAAGAAATAAGGGAAACATCACCTTTTATAATAGCTGCAAATAGCATTAAATACATCGGTATAACTATAACCAAAGAAGTATCAGATCTATTTGACAAAAATTTTAAATCACTGAAGAAAGAAATTGAAGAGGATATCAGAAAATGAAAAGATCTCCCATGTTCCTGGATAGGTAGGATCAGGTGTTCATAGGTGTGGGGGTAAATGTTGAGGTCTTCAATTCCATTGATCCACGAGTCTGTTTTTATGCCAGTACCAAGATGGTTTTATTACTGTAGCTCTATAGCATAATTTGAAGTTGGGGATGGTGATGCCTCCTGAGGTTCTTTTGTTGAACAAATTGTTGAACAAATTGGAAATCTTGAATTTCCTGTTATTTCAAATAAAATTGAGCATTGTTCTTTCAAGGTCTATAAAAAATTATGTTGGGATTTTGATGGGAATTGCATTGAATCTGTACATTGCTTTTGGTAAGATTGCCATTTTTACTATGTTGATCCCACCAGAAAAGCATCATAGCTGGCTCAGATGCTTGAAGAGGACATACAGAACACAGACTAGGTAATGAAAGAAGGTAGTTATTAATGCCAGGTAAGTCCACTTAGCTTGTGTGAGAAGGGGCACTGTAGTTGTTATGAATATGCATTCTTTATTTTGCTTTGAATACCTTTTTCCACCAAAGCTGGCTGTATGAATACTTTTTTTGTGTAAATCTATGAAAAGTGTGTATCTATCATCTATCTATCTGTCTATCTGTCTGCCTATCATCTATTCATTTTTTTCCTTATCCCCTTATATATATAGCATGTACTGACTTTAGGACTAGGGACATGGCATATGTGGTTAAGAGCTTGTTTTCAAGCATAAGAAGCTAAGTTCGGTTCTCAGAACTATGTAAAAAAGAAGCCAGGCATAGTGGTATACACTTGCAAATCTGTGCTAGGAGGCAACAGATGGATTTCCGGGGCTTGCTGGCCAGCCCATGGAGTCTACTCGATGACTTCCTGATCATCATGAGGCTTTGTTTCAAAATAAAAAATAAAAATGGTAGATGGTGCTTGGAGAAGAATCTTCAAGGTTTTTCTCTGGTCTCTGCCTGCATGTCTGCCCATGTGGCACATACACAAAGACATTATCATTGTATTCAGAAGCACTGTAATTTGGCATCATGGTATGTAAGCTGTGGGGAGGATCAGGTAGAAGCAGAGATACCATGGGAAACTCTATGCCCTCTGGAAAAAGAGTTAGTACCTTCCCAGTTGTTTGCAGGTTATTTTTTCCAGGCTCTGCAGAACCTTACATGCTTTGTATTCAGGTATTTGAATGGCCGAGGGAGAACAACTTGTGGGTGTCATTGATGTGGGCAGACTTGTGATGGCTAACCTCATACAGTAAGCTGGCAGGGCTGCAAGATGCCCAAGTAGGGCAGAGGTTACATTAAAACCGAGTGAAGAAGGAGCAGATTTATCCTTGTGGTCATCTAGTTTGTCCACGTTCTGGGTAGAAGAACCAAAGGTGAAGCTGAATGAGATTGTTCTCCATCCCTGAGTGTGCTTGGTTTTCTCTCACCCAGCTATGGACTGGACTCTGCACTATCTGTTCTTTGGTCCCAGGTCTCTGAGCTATGAAGCAGGCTTTTCCAATTGCAGCTTGCAGACCATTGGATGTCTACGCTCCCAAATCATGAGCCAATTCTTGGTAGTAAGTCTTTCAAATATCCCCTCCTGGTTTTGTTTCCTGAAGACCCATGGCTAGTGATATCCAAAGGGACATGGATGTTGGGTGAACACCTTCCACAAGACAGTTAAGTGTCCATGCTAGCTGTGTGCAGGTGGACATTAGGAGTCATGGCTGCAAGTCCTCAACACACTATCAAAACAGAAATGAGTTGTCACCAAAGACTTGACCTATGTTCAGGAGAATGAGCTCACTGGAGTCCACTTGGACATCTGGGAAAATCCCTCCAGGCTTGATGGCACTGAGGAGGGCTATCTGCTTTATTTCCAGTGTATTAGTTACATAACACCATGCTATCATCTAGAGGGCCTGATTATTATCATTATTATTATTATTCTTTGTGTGTGTATGTTGTAGAATGAATGTGATGTCAGGGGACATCTTTAAAGATTCAGTTTTCTTCTTTCGTCATGTGACTTCCAGGAATGAAGCTCCAGGCCTCAGCCATTTCCCAGCCCTGCTGAGAAGTCCTTTCAGGGACCTTCACTCAGTAAAGTGAGCAGTCTTGACTTTGCCATTGAAAAGACTTTCAGGATGAGCCAATATAAAGTAAAGTTAGAAATTTTTGTTTTTAATGAAGATATTTCTTTAGGGCCTGGGATATAGTGCATGTGGTAAGAGAGACTGCTTGCCTAGTATGTGTGAAGCTCTGGGTTTAATCCTCAGCATCATATTTTTAAAAGGAAGCAAGGGGGGGTACAGGATTACACCTGTAAGCACTTAGGAGGTGGAAACAGGAGGATAATAAATTCAAGGTCACAGCAGAGCATGACAGCACTTGGATTTAATCCCAGCATTTGGGAGGTAGAGTTTGAGGCCAGCCTAATCTACAGGAGTTCCAGAACAGCCTGGGCAGCATAGAAAAACCCTGCCTTGTAAACAAAACAAAACAAAAACAACAAAAAAGTTCAAGATCAGCCTGGGCTATATAAGACCTTATCTGAGGCACACATAGGAAAGGACTATGCAGCACTTGAGAATGGGTGTGTCTTCTCATCCAGAGTCAAGTTTAAGAGTTTTTACAACAGTCATATAGACACTTCAGTGAGTTCTGGAGTTCCACTCAAAGGGTCAAGTAAGATAAGGTGGCTTCTGAGGTTAGCGTTAGGGCTGTATGTAGCTCACAGGGAAAAACTCTAGGTCATGAGATTACACAGAAGTCAAGATGTTTTAACAAAAAAACAAAAGTTTTGTCCTGTGTGTGTGAAGGCCTCCCCCACCAAAAAAAAAAAAAAGAGCAGGTTACATCTGGGGAAGGTCAGATCTAAAGCTTGTCCATTGCTATTTTCACGTTCTTATTTGAAATACCTTCCTATAAAAGGCACATCAACTGTACACTGGCAATATCCTTAGTAGATGTCAAGTGGGCTGAAATTTTTGATTGGCTAGAGAGAGGTTTTAATCCATCACAGCCTGGAGGAAGGGGTTTTTCCCCTCTCTTTCTATCCTGTCTCAAGCTCACCAGGTTTAGGGCTGATCTCTTCCAAACATACAGATCCTTAAGAACATAGCTGCTGAGCACCTTTCCAGAAAGAACCATGGCAGAGCGGGAGTGGGAAAGAGTGCCAGAGAAACAGGAAATGCTCAGAGGCCTGGCAGCCAGGGTAGGCATGTTTCTAATGTTCGTCTGCCTATATTTTGAGTTAAAGTGCCTTGTGTGCAGTGTGGATGTAACCACAGTTTCAGGACAGCAATACTTCATGAATGCCTGCTACTAAAGTGGGAAAAATACTGTCATATTATTTTTTTTAGGGTGGGGGAGAGTGATCCCATTCTTTAAATTGGCACAACAGATCAACAGGAGGAAAATCATTTTAATTCATATGGATATAGAGGAGAGCCCTGTAAAATTCCATAAAATTCTCAACCTCCAATATCCTTCTTGCTGTGCACACCTTGACCCCAGCATATGGAAGGCAGACATAGGCCAACCTGGCCTATGTAGCAAGTTTCAGGACAAGCAGGTGTGATGATGCACAAAAGGGGATATGTGGTAATATATTGTATATTTAATAAAATCAGTCTGGAATATCAGAGGACAGAATCACCCACAGTTAAGTCACAAAGGTCAGGGAATGGTGACCCACACCATTAATCCTATCACTTGGGAGACAGAGATCTGGATCTCTGTGAATTCAAGGCCTAACAAACAACAGGGGTTGTTAGTCCTAACTCTAGGATTATAATACAGAGTTGAACCAGGAAGTAAAATGGCTGAGCGAGGAAAGAAATATAAGACAACACAAGGCAGAAATAGAGTCATTCCATCTGAGCCACCGGTCAGGCTGGGCCTGTGAATATGGAACTTACCCTGTTTGACCTGAGTAAGAATTGTCTGTGGCTTGTTCCCTCTCTCTGAATATTCTAGCTTTCCCCCAATATTTGACTCCAGGTTTTTATTATAATACTAAATAGAATTAGTGCAATAGCCAGGGCGACACAGTAAGACCTTGTCTCAAAATATAAAAAACAATCTGAGACTATAAGATTGTCCAGGACCTAACCCTATATACTCTACGAGGTCTATGGAGAAATAGAGGTTTGCTTCATGGGTAGGTTGTGGAGGCAAATTATGGGGGTCTATTGAGGCAAATGGGGATAGACCGTGGGGAAATTCTGGAGAGAAAGACTGGATGAATAAAAGTTGCCATAGAGCAATAGCTCTATTCCTGGCACAGACAAAGAGGCAGTTTCTGTGGTTGTTAACTGGCTCCTAAGAGGCAGTTTTTCTGGGCTCCTCCAGTATCTTCTTTAGTTTTGAAAAATCACCAGCTTGCCGCTCCGCGCCTGTCAGAGGGAGAGTTGCTTAGGAGAACGCGCTGGTCACCTGAAGCAGTGGAAGACTGAGACTTAGAGACTGCTGAGAATTTATCCTCATCTCACTTCTGTCCCACCCTAGGAACAAACAACATCCCAGTCCCTCTGGAAGCTTCGGCGGTGGGGTGCGGGGGGTGCGCTTTGGCAGATGGAGGGATTTTCTTCCGTAGGAAAGTCTAGGCACACTGGGGAGGGTCTTTAGAGCTTAAGAGGTGATGTTGCCACCTGGGTCCTGGCACGGAGGCCTCCTAGGTGTCCCCAGACGAGAGACTGCGGGAGCTGGGACCTAGCAGCTGCGGGGCTCCCAAGGGACGGGGTTAGCGCTCCCTTCGGTCTTCCCCCTTCAGTAGCACTGCAGTCCAAAGAAGGCTTCGCTCCAGGACCCTAGCGCTGCCATGGGCCTGGGCCTCGAGGGTGCGTTGCTGCGGAGGCCGATGACTGCCAGGGAAATGCCTTTGGTCCAGTCTGGTCCCGCCATGTGGGGGAGGAGCGCACCCTAGGCTTCCCTCGGGGAAACTCCTCCTCCTTCCCGGGACGGACAGCCGCTCCGGGCCGTCCCCTCCTCCTGGCCGAGGTGACCCGGCACCTGCGTTTAGGGGTGTTGCCCTGGCTCCTGGGACGCCGCCTCCGAAGATTTAAGCGAGAGCTGGGGGAGGTCGGGGACTTGTGGCCGACGAGGAAGCCAGGAATTTGGGCACTGGCGGAGAGGGGCGGGGAGCGCAGCAGGTGAGCCGCAAGCAGGTCTCTTCACTGGGTCCCGGCCTGGGAGGGGAAATGGTGGTGACCTGAGTACACCCTACTGTGCTGGGCCGGGGCGTCTAGGGTACCGTGGGTTAGGTGAGGTCAGGACGCGACAGGAGTGTCTGGGTCTGAGCGGATCGGGACTGGCAGGGGGACTGGCCGGATCCCGTCACTGAGACCCCAGGTCAACTCCATAGATTCGTACTTTGGCTTGTAGTCAGTCCTGCTGGCTAATTGCTTGGAGAAGAGGGTCCCTGGGAGTGGGGTCCTTCGGCGGAGCAGGCTCCTGGCTCGTCTCACCTTCCTAGGACGCAGATGCAGAGATTCGTTCTCAGTTCTCTTTGTTTCGGGGAAAATCTCGGCGTTCCGGCTGGTTACCTGAACTCCTTCCGCTCCTTGGTCCCTACCGAGGTGGAGAGAAACTAGAAACTGGTTGAGATGCCCAGGACTGATACAGGCGGCGCTGCGGGGCCCTGGGGATTCTGTCAAGACGCGAACCTCCAGCCAACTGTGAGGAGGGAGGGCTTCAGCGGTGCGATGACCTGGGTCGATGGTGAGGGTCAGGACGCCTTGGCCCGGAGCACTCATTGGAGCGGGCCCTGGAGGAGCTGACCCGGCTGTCAGGGGCGAACTGCCCATTCAGGAGAAGGCTGACCACTCAGGCACATGCATCTTATTTGGTGGGACTTGGGATGGTGGCAGGGTGACCCAACGTGCCAGCTAGGCAGTGGGCGAAGAGTGTTTAGACCCCCAAGCCCAGTTGAAGAAATGAACTGTCCCTCGGACCGAAAGTGTGTATGTCCATGCCCCAGAGCGTGAGGGTGGCTTGTGGCTGGGCTTTTGCTTGCCTAGGCTCTTCCCAATGGCCCTTAATTCAGTCCTGAGCGCATAGGTCTCTGGCAGGTCGTTTGTAGGGAGAGAAAGAAAGCATGGCAGCCATAAGTGGCCCTGGAAAGCCAAAGATGCTACAAGGGTTGAGCTTGAAGATCTTGCATGCAAATACTTATCTTAGTTCCGGGGCTAAGACAAACCATCCAGTGCTGACTCCTTCAGTTTCTAGCCAGCAAGAGCCAGGCACTGTGGGAAGTTCCAAAGGGCAGGCCACTTAACAAGGTGTTCTGAAAATCTAAAGTGAGGTGGGTTGTTTAACTTGGCTTGGGAGGAGGGGAGAAGTTCTTCTGTAAGTAAAAGTAACAACAGATTTCTTCCTGGCAGGAAGGCTGGGGGCTGGGCAGTTTCTTTGGGGACACAATAAAAGATCTCAGGCTGCTAAGCTACTGCAGTGGTGGGTGGTAAAGGACCTTCAGGTAACAAGGTGACCTTCTTCTCGTCTTCCCTGTGCTTCTACAGAAGAGGTGCTTAGGGGACTTTTTCCAGTGTCCTTCATATGACGTTAGAATGAAAACTCAAAAGCCATGAGTGGTGAGTGAGATTTATCTTTAATTCCAGGATTTAGGAAGTAGGGGCAGGCACATCTGTCACTCTGTGAGTCCAAGGCCACCAAGAACTACTCAGTGAGACATTGTCTAAAGAAAGAAGGAAGGAAGATGGGAGAAATCTGGGGTGTCTCCAAGGCAGGAGACCAAGAACAAGAATTGAGGGGTGTAGAGCTAGGGACCTCTTATGAAAGGTTGGGACTCATATGTTAGTCTGGTCTTTTCAGGCATCTCTGGCCTATGTTCTCAGCTCATTCCCAGGTTTGGTCCTGTGCATGTGCACAGGAACACATACTTTTATCAGCTTTCCAGCGGCAAGGTCTTGGAGTCAGAGTGCAGAGCCCTGAGTTTGCTTGCTGGTGGTACTGTAGTCGCTGAAGGAGGAGGAGGTTTGGCCACACTGATAGGACACCGCACAAGATGGTGTGACACTTTTTATTTTATTTTTTCTAGAGGGACAATATAGCAAGTTCTTTATAACCCGTTTGCCTCACCTCAGCTAGCTTGTCTGGTGTCCCTATGGAGCAAAAGGGGAAGAATCAGAGCAGAACCCAGGCTGGTTGCCTCAGTAGGCCCATGCTGTAAGTAAGCACTGGGCTCTCAGGCAGAGATGTACACAAGGGGCTTTGTTGACCATCTGCAAAGGATTTCAACCCCCCGCTCCCCCCGCTTAGTCTTGAGGTCACAGTATAGCAGCAAGTCAAGGAAAGTGCAGATAAAAACTGAGACTAAAGTTTAGGAAATCTGGATAGCTCAGTGGCTCTGGGGCCAGGCTGCCATGCTTCCTAACCTCATAGCCCCATCTCTTTTTGTAGCCCTACAGTAGCCAGGGCCTGGGGATTACTTCATAGGCCAGAAGAATGAATCTCTGGGTTATAGAGTACTAAGTGACAGACACTTGTGTAACCATGTTACATGTGATGAAGCCTGGATATGTGAAGTATGATATTCCAGTACCAACTTCTTAATTGCCTGAGTGAACTGCTCCCAGCAATGAGCCCAGCCTGGGGCCAGGAGCTACCATGAAATAGAAATCAAGAATCTAGTTGACTACATCACTCTTGGCATTTAAGTATTGAGAGAGTGTAGGGAGGTGAGGAGCGGTGGTGGTGGGATCCTTAATATGAAGTCATTGCTCTGGTTCTCGTACTCATCAAGCTCTAAAAGTGGGAGTCAGGAGTTTTTTTGTAAGCTCTGTAGAAAGTTCTGTCTGGGAACTCCTGGTCAGCCCAAGGACTGGGCATTAAGAGACTAGTAGTCAATCAAGCAACTGGTCAGTTTGGGTCCCAAAGGACTGAAAACTGGCCTTGCTGGTGGGGAGGGCAAAGAGGGCACCTGGGGGTGGGCAGGAGAGCTTCCAGGCACAAAGCTTGTGGGGAGGTTTTCCCATCCATTGCTTTCATCCACTTGTTCTCCTAGCTGTCCTTAAGGCTGAAGTTGCTAAGCTTTGCTCGTTCAGATTCCTCCTCACTTGCTAGACTACTCCCTAGGGACCTTCCCAAGCTGCCCTAGGATGAGCTCAGGGGCCTTTGAGGATAAGAGGTCAGGAGTATCATGTTCCTAAGAGCTGAGACCTGCAAAGGCTGACTTGGGAGCCTTTACGTGCAGCCCCAAGAGTAATAGACATGGTCATGAAGGAGGGTGGTTCATGTGTACTTCATGCCGGGGGCAGCTACAGTCTAAATCTGCGTTTCGGTTCCTGGGGAGAAACATGGTCATTAGAGTCTCATCTGATCCCAGAGGCCACCCTAAAAGATGATCCTGGGAGTAGACTTGGGATTCTAAAAAAAAGTAGAGCTGGACCTGGGGTTTGCTTCTCCCAGCAGGTGGTCAGCAGAAGAAAGAAACAGGACCACATAGTGACATCTTGGGAGGAGAATCCATGTGGGATAGTAGAGGGCATGTATATTGATAATGACCTACATTGTGCACAGGGTGAACTTTGAAGAGGTCAGGTGGCCAAGAGACTCTTCTGTTCTCAGTGTAGGCAGTGGGGGAGGGAAGGAAGTCTGCATGCCTGTTTGTGTACACAGGTGAGCCATCAGGCATGAGGGTTTAGGCTCAAGGGGCAGGGTATTACAAAGCACCTAGTGTGTGAAGGCCAGCAAAGGCTTGTGGCTGTAGAAATTCACATAATGACAGTGGGTAGATAGAAGGTTTTGCCTCAATGCTGTGACTGAGGAGTAAGATGGTGACATGGTGGTATTTTCAAGTGAGCTGAATTGGCAGATGAAACAAGTCTGGCTTTGTTATTGCTTGTTTGCCCAAGGTGTAATGCAGAGAGTCAATTTCCCCTTAATTTATGGCCCTTGCTTTCTAAGGGCTGTCCAGGCAGGTGGCTCTGAGCTCTTACCTGAGCTCATATCAGATCTGAATGGTCTAACCTCCAGGACACAGGCAATGACTTCTAGGGCCCACAAATTTGGAGATCCTTCTAAACAGAACTCTGAAATTGTTGAAGCTCACTGTTGACCATGCATTATAGTGAGTCTGCAGTGACTTTAAAGATCAGCGCATCCGGCCTTGCAGCCAGTGCTTAGTCATTGCTGTTGTAGAATGCCCTGGAAATCTGACATCCTGCCCTGAGTCTTGTGCTTTGAAGACTTCACACTTTCCTAGTAGCTCCCATCCTCAGCTGAACTTCTGAATTGTGGGAAACTTGATTTCCCTGAGCCCAGTCACAGCCTGCCTCTGACTGATTCAGATCTTCAATCCTGAGGCTAGTCTCTGGGTTTACATGGCCTGAATCAGATCTCTTCTCCACATAGCAGCAGCATACATACCGGGAGGAAAGCCTGTTGTTTATTATATTGAGATTAGGGCTGGAAAACATGTTTGTACTCAATCTTTATAACCCTTAGGGCCTGGACCTGTGTTGAATTCTCGTGCCATGACCTAGGGCCTTTTTGCCTGTCTCAGTTTTAGATATACACTCAGTCTGTGGGGTTACCTACCGTGTCCAGCTTGTGAAGATGGTAATATAGTGTTGTGGGCTTCCTATCCCTGGCTGTTCAATTTTATCTTACTCATTGTAGCCTCTGGAACTAAAACAAAAACTAAAAAAACAAAAAAGCCCCAAAACAACAACAAACAACAAAAGTGTATGTGTTGGTATGCAAGTGTGTGTGTGTGTGTGTGCGTATCTCTGTGTCTATGTGTATGTGCATCTGTATACCTGTGTGTATATGTGTATGTGAGTTTGTTTATATGGGCATGCATGACTATGTTTGTGTATATATGTACGTGTGTGTGTGTGTGTGTGTGAGAGAGAGAGAGAGAGAGAGAGAGAGAGAGAGAGCATGTGTGTCTCTGTGTGTGTTTATTCCAAATTTTCTTCTCTATTGGTATGATTAAACAAACAAAAACCACCATGACCAAAACAACTCCCACAAGAAAGGGTTTATTTTAGCTTACAGTTTATAGTCCATCGTCCACGGAATTTAGGGCAGAAATCTAAAGGCAAGAACTGAAGCAGAGACCACTGAAGAACTTTGCTTTCTGGCTTACTCCATATGGCTTGCTTAACCTGCTTTGACTACTTTGCCAGACTAGCACTGCCCATTGTGGCCTGGGTCCTTCGACTTCAATCATCAGTCAAGAAAATTGTTCTATAGATTTTCTTTCAGGATAGTCTGATGGAGGCATTTTTTTCAACTGAAGTTCTCTATCCCCAGATGACCCTAGCTTGTGTCAAGTTGACAAAAAAGCAGTTAAAGCACACACACACACACACACACACACACACACACACACACACAGAGGAGAGAGAGAGAGAGAGAGAGAGAGAGAGAGAGAGAAAGAGAGAGAGAGAGAGAGAGAGAGAGAGAGATTTTTTGTAGTTACAAAGAGATTAAAACCACAACCAAAACAACAACAACAAAAAAAAAGCCAGACTTAAATTCCCATCCTAAAAAGTTTGTAGTATTTTTGGGACAAGGAGGCATTCATCGAAGAGGAAATCAGATGGCTTGGGCTTTCTGAGGTGTTTGTTTTTCTTTCTCTCCCTCTAGATAGCAGAGCTGGCACTCCCAATAAGCCTGGTCCAGCCCCCCATCTCCAATATACCAGTTAAAAGGATATGTTATAGTGAAGAACACAGAAAGATTTATTATTTGGCTACACTGAGAAAAAGAACAAATAAAAGGTCCAGTGACCCCAAGTCTATTTTGGAGGTCCTTATATGAGATCTATGTTTAAATAGGGGGCAAGAAATGTGCATATCTAAGCAGTCCTGTTCAAGGTATGGTCCCACATATATCCACCATTGGATTAGCTCCAATCTCTCCTGCAAGGTGACTGTATAAGCTGTAAAAGCTGTGTGAATCTCTTTCTGGGAATCAAGTTCCTCTGGTTGGCACCAGGCCTCAGCCTTTTCCTTCTCTACTTTGGGGTTCCTGGGGAAGTCTTAATTCTAGGTTCACTATTTCGGTTTTCTGATAGTACAAGTGTCTCTCTTTAAATACCTTTTCTCCTGTTAGGGCAGTATACCCAAGTGCAATACTTGTTTATACTAAATGTCTCAAACCTCCACCCTATACTACCATTGACTAGCTTCCTCCTAACAGTGCACTGTGTCCCTAATAAGAGAGAGTATCTTATATGATTTGAGCCATGGCTTTCTTCAGTGTGTTTATTGGCTGCATAGTGTGTCTGATAATGGTGGCAGTGTGGTGACAGAGGTGGAAAAAGGGCACAGATTCTGGGAATTCTATACCCCCTCTGGCAGCTTGAACAGTATCTGGCACTCGGGGAGCGGGGGGCTTATGAAGGAATCAGCACGAGGTGGTATGGGATGACATCAATGAACTTCAGTTATTTGGGCCATCCCACATTCTTGAATGTAAGTTAATATCAATGAGTCTGTCCTCATTTGCAGAGGAAAGGGCTACAAGGCAGTTCTTGTTTGAGAATGAGCTGTTTTTCGTTTTGTTTTTTCATGTTATGGGATAAGACTGGACTCCACAGTGCTGTCCCGTTGTGTGATAGCTGGAAAGGTGATTTGGGGGTTCACATTAGACAGCACAGGGGAGGGCACTATGTTCCAATGAGATGGAGTGGGCGAGGCTGCCTTACAGGAACCCTTAGGAACCTTGCCCTCATTTGTTTTCCTGCCTCTTAAAGGACAGTTTCCCAAAAAGAGTTCCTTGTGGCTGGCTTTTCAGGGTCAAAAGCAAGCATCAGGGTTCTTTAAATGACAGGATAGTTTTTTTGTCTGGTTATGATTTGCTCCTCTCAGAAGTCAGTGCATACGCATCACAGCCACATGGGTCTGTAGAAATGTTTAGAAGATGACCAGGATTGAACATGATTCCTGGCTCCTTCTGACATACCTTTGTGAATCCCACTTAGTGTGAGTATCATGCCTTTCATTGTTTTTGGGAAGTTCAAGCTACCTTCTCCTTTTCCAAAGTCCATGGTACCTGAACCGGGGCTTCTTCATATTTCTGGCTTCCTTGTTTTGTGAGTCATGGGCTCTCTGGACAGATTAGGAGTCTCTGCTGGCTTCTGCCTCTGATTGTTTTCCCTTGACATTTCACTACTGGGCTCCTCCTTGCATGAATTTCACACACTGAGCCATTGCTCCTTTCAGAGGGCTCCCTAGCTGGGAGAGCTGCCAGCGGATCGAATTTTCATTTCCTGAAACTTCAACCGAACCTGTAATTGGTGTGATAGATCAACACACTAGCAGGAACTCAGAGGAGAGAGTTTTAAATGGTGGCTCCTCTCACCTGAATGTTATTCACTTTCCTTCTTCATACCTACAAAGCTGTTATTTGAGAAAAACCTAGAATCTCTCAACAAGACCCGGTTCTTCTATTTGTTTGATCTACAAGTAAAGAAATTAATGACTTGGTGCATTTTTACTGTGACCTAAAGCCTGGTCCCCATTATGTAGCTATGTAGTGTTGCCTATTACTTTCTGTGTACATACGTGTCAGGCTTGTAGGCATGTAGTGTATGAATATGTGTGTATTCATGTATTGTGTAGGTGTGTATATACATTTGTGTATAAATGAAGATCCAGAGTAGATGCTGACTGTCTTCTTCCACCTATTTTCTCTTTAATTTTTGAGATAAGGTATTTTACTGAGCCTGGGACTCACAGAATGAACAAGAATGTCTATTCATGTCCTAGGCATCCTTCTGACTCTGCCTTCCTGGAAGCAGGATTGCAGGGGGCACCTTCATGGCCAGACTTTTATGGGGATTCTGGGATTCAGACTCAAATCCTCATGCTTTCTCAGCAAGCACTTTACCCACTGATCATCTTCCCAGCATCTGACTGCCTGAATCTTATGGAAGAAAAGGGCTCCTCCCAGCCTTCCTTGCTAGATTATCTGGTGGAGAGGTGAACACCCCCGCCCCTCAAGATGGTTTCTTAAAACAATCTTGGATCATTTCAAGTTCAGCTGGGAGGAATGAAGCAAAGCCCTTGTAGAGAGGATATCAATGAAAAAAAATAGTGCAAAAACTCCGGTTAAGGCAAGGTGAGGACCAATGGATTCAGGAGAATTTCAGCAGGTAGCATGACCAGGTAGGGACTGCTCTGATTCTCAGTGTAGCAAGAGAAAATGGGAATCTACAGCCATGTAGCAGAGTGAGAAGGATCTGGCTAGCCTGACTTGACATATTTCCTACTGAAGGCAGGTCAGGATCACCATGCATTCTCTGAGGATGATAAAGGACTAGAAATATACTGAAAATGGGGATCCTTAGTAAACAGATTTATCACAAGGGAGTGCACAAAGATTCAGAAGCTTGATGAAAGTCTATGATGGGAAAGATGGTTTGAATAAGTAAGGGACTTGATAGTTGATACCATCTATGGTTGTTATTGACTTTTCACACATGGCTACATATGAAATGACCCAGGGACTTCTTTTCATAACCATACTTCATCAAGTTGGTCTAAGTAGTTAGCTTGGCATTGTTTTCTGTTAGGGTTTGGTTAATAAACAGATTGGGGGTGGATCTTTATATCACACACCATTTTCTCCCTGTGATTGATAACTGACAAAATAACTTACAGGAAGAAAGAGTTATTATGGGTTATTGTTCAGGAAATACATCCGTTGTGGCTGGGAAGATATGGTGGGATAATATGTATTTAATAAAAATAGCCCAGAATATATATCAGAGGACAGAGCCAAGCCATGAAGGCTAGGGAGTGGTGACTTTCATCTTTAATCCAGGCACTAGGGAGGCTCAAATTCTCTGGATCTCTGTGAGGTCAAGACTAAATAGAGCCAGGTAGTGATGGCACATGGCATTAGTCCCAACACTTGGGAGGCAGAAGCAGGAGGATCTTTGTGAATTTGAGGCCAGCCTGGTCTACAAAGCAAGTTCCAGACTAGCCAGAGCTATTAAACAGGAAAACTCTCATGGTGTGTGTGTGTGTGTGTGTGTGTGTGTGTGTGTGTGTGTGATGACCAGCCTGTGGAGTGGATCTGTCCTCTTTATATTTCAGGCTATTTTTATTAAACATATATCATTACAATATGGCCCAGGAACACCTCCTGTCTGCATCAGTAGACAGCATGAAACTGCTTGCAGTTTTCCTAGTAGATCAGAAAGCAGGACCTCTAGCCAGAAGCAGAGCCAGTGAGTAGAGCTGGCCTGTAACCCTGAAGTCCCATGCCTAGTCTATGTCCAAAAGGCTCATGCTGTTTCAAAACAGCATCACTAGCCTGAGTGCTCTTTCACATTTGAACTACAGCAATGTGTTAAAAGAAAAATTTAAAACACATTATTTACTAAGGTTTGGGCAACCCTGTGAGGCTTATGTGGAAGAGTTCAATAACCTGTCTCTTGTGTTCAGTTGCAGGCCACCAGTTCTACAGCAGGTGTCTGCAGAAACACACCTGTGGAGTTTTGAAAAGGTATGTCTAATCCTGCCAGCTGTTCCTCTCCTGTTCTGCCCTCTGAAGATCCCCTTCCACACACATTTGCAGTGAACCCTATCTTAACAATGTGTCAGCCATGATATCCAGTTTTCAGAGTCAGGATAATTCAGTTACCTGGCTAAGGATTGCCCACAGAAAGGGGCACAGTAGAAAGTAGCCCCAAATCATTGCCTACTCTTGTCCTCTATAGGGTGGAACGGGGTCTTAATGATTTTTGTGTATGTGTGTCGGGGGTTGATTCTCATTACTGTTCCCCTGCTTAGAAACATGTAAGTGTAGAAGTGCTTGAAATTCAAGGCTCAGCCTTGGGTACTCCCCCGCCTGTCTCCATGTGGTGATGTATTGTATATTTAATAAAAGCAGTCTAGAATATCAGAGGACAAAATCACCCACAGTCAAACCAAGAAGGTCAAGGAGTGGTGAACCACACCTTCAATCCCATCTCTCTGGAGACAGATTCTTCTGGATCTCTGTGAGTTCAAGGCCTAACAGCCAAGCAGTGGTAGCTCACACCTTTAATCCTAGCTCTAGGATTATGATGCAGTTGATCCAAGAAGTAAAATGGGTGGGCAGGGAAAGAAACATAAGGCAGGAGAAGACAGAGACTGGCCATTCTGTCTGAGCAACCACCAGTCAGGCTGACCCTGTTCAGCCAGAGAAGTTGGCTGGGTGAGAATTGGCTGTGGTCTGTTTCCTCTCTCTGATAGTCCAGCTTTTCCCCAACATTTGGCTCTGGGATTTTATTATAATACTATATAGAATCCATGCAATATCCCCACATCTTCAAGGATAGGCTTCCCTGATCACAGTAGTTCAAATTGTATCCCAGTCCCACTCATGAATTTCTCTGCACCCCAGAGGAGAAGGACATTAGCTTGCATGGCATAAACATACCAGGAATGAAGAGACATGGAAAGCTGCAGGTAAAGTACAGAAGGTTCAAGGTCAGGCAGAACTTCAGCTTGCTCTAGTACAATGTGACTTTCACCTGGAGTCTTTCAGAACTAACCTGTACTGAAATATTACCGTGTGTGCTTCTTTCCGTTAGGGCATCTGGAAGAAGCCAGATACTTACCTCCTCATGCCGCTAACACAGCCAGGATGGCTTTGAACTCAGTAAGTAATTAATTGTTAACATCTTTGGTCTTTTCCTTGTTCCTTCATCCCTCTGTGATCTTGCACAGGTGTACACCAGTAATTTTAAAAGTTCTGTGTAGGAGCAGGTGGCTCTTTGGACATTGTTCAAAATGTCTGAATTAGTCACTGTTCTGTCACTGTGAAGAGATACATAACTAAGGCAACTCTTACAAAAGAAAGCATTTAATCGGGGGCTTGCTTACAGTTTCAGTGGTTTCATCCTTTATCATCTTGGTAGGAAGTATGGTGGCATGTAGGTAGTTTCTGGAGTGTTAGCTGAGAATTCTCTATCCTGATCGATAAGCAGCATGGGTTTTTCAAACCTCAAAGCCCACCCCCAGTGATACACCAAGGCCTCACCTCCTCCCCTCCCTAGTGACTAAGCATTGAAATGTATGAGCCCATGGGGGCATCCTTATTCAAACCACCACAGTTACACTGGAAAGAATGAAGGCATGAATGCAGTGTTTCCAATATGGCAAGGAGTGTTTGGAAAGGCACCACTGGGCAGAATTTGGAATTGGTATGCTGTGTGTGCTTCCTTTCTCCTTCAAGGGCAGTAGATATTCATACAGGAGAGGCAGGATGGAGCAGAGAACACCAATTTAGGGAAGAGTCTACAATGATGCTGTCAAGTGTCTGGCTATCAGTAACTGGGGAACAGCCATACCTGGATGAGGCATTGTGTAGTCTGTTCCTGCTGGGGGGCCCACTCCCTAGAACAATAGAAACAATTATTTTTTGTCATCCTCAAGGCCGATTGGTTCATCTTACATCTTCTACATTTATAAATACTTAGTGGCTAATAAGAATATTTTCCTAGGTTTTGTAGAGAAACATACCAGTGTTTCATTTAATGAGTTTATGGTACTTAGCTATTTACTGGATCTCTATAATTTTTGGAGCTCCATACAGGACAAACTGCTTGGTATGTCTTGGTCTTTCCTCTTGGGGGGATCTGGGCCAGACACACATGATTTCTGAATCTGAAAATCTGCTATTTAGATGAGAGATGGCTTTCATTGTTCCAGAACTCTGACTTCAAGTCATAATCTTAGGACTTTTAAAGGACAGTGTTGAGTTATTAAGCATAGATTATTAATCTTGGAGTGTTAATGTTGCTATGCTTAAAATCCTCAACCTTTAAGTCAGCTCTATAAGGTAAGAGATGACCTGCATTTATACTTTGGGACCCACAGGGTAGAAGGAGATAACTGACTCACACAAGTTGTCCTCCGGTCCCTGTTTACACACATGTGCAACATATACAATACACAAATGAGTTTTTAAAGACCTGAACTCTTAGCGGCCCCTATTGAGGATGCCTGTTTCCTGAGGATGATGTCTTATTACTCTTGAGGCCTATGAGAAAGCCTGAGCAGAAAGGGAGCTGGAGAGGTTGGGGTAAGAACCCTTAGAAATGGATGAAGGTAACTGGGGCCTCCGGGAGAGGTCCAGCCACTGAGAGAATGAGGAGAGTGGAAACAGGAATGTAAAGCTATGAAGTCCTGAGAGACTGCTAGCAATGGCGGTGCGGCCTGGGAAAGGCCATGTGAAATGAGCTAAGAGAAAGGACTGATGCCCCAGCAGAGGATCCTGTCTTTTTCACATTTACACAGCACATGCTTTGACCCCGAAGCTATGCTGAAAGGCATCTGAACCCTCTGCACCAAGATGCTCATACTGTATAGGGTCACTTTCTCTGAGCTAACAACCCCCTGGTGAGAGCATGTGGGTAAATGACTACCAGTTATAGTTGCATGAGAGATGGGGCCCTAGGAGAGCATGGCCAGAGGAGCCTGCATCTTGGGTTCCTTCTAGCAGAGTCCCAGCTCAGATGAAAAGTGTGCATTTACCACACCTGAGGTTGTACACAGGAGCTGAATGTGGTCTGTTCAGCAGATGAGTTCTGAAGACATGAGCTGGTCTGAATCAGCCTGCCTCATAATTTCACACCTCAATACTCAGGGGTAACCTGGAGGAGGAGGAACCAAAGCAATGGGATCTAGTTCAGTGACTTTTCACCCCAAATCTGTATGCATTTTTCCCTTTAATTCTGACCAGGAAATGAAAGCCAATGAAACACACATTGCTGAGTTAATTCAGAAACAGAGTCCAGTTATTCTAAATGAGTTGCTGTACTCCCATGGCTGGCTCTCTCCCTGTCTAATGGGAAAATAACATGATGTTATACCTTTCTAACACTTTAGAGTGAATGAGAGCTGTAACTGATTTATCTCTTTTCCCATCGTTTAGGGGTCACCTCCAGGAATTGGACCTTACTATGAGAACCATGGGTATCAATCTGAGCACATCTATTCCCAGAGGCCACCTGTGGCTCCCAATGGTTACAACCCATATCCAGCTCAGTACAACCCATCTTCAGTGCCTCAGTATGTCCCGAGGGTTACAACACAGGCCTCAACACCTGTCATCCACACACAGCCCAGGTCCTCAGGATCACTGTGCACCTCAACCTCAAGTAAGACTCTTTAGCCTTGTACCACAAGGGACTGCAGTTTCTGGGTCTGCCCTCTTTTGTGGTCTCTTATTGTTTCTGTGTTATCACTAATTCTGCACTGACAATCTCTCCTGCCTGCCTTCCACTCTGTGGCTGCTCAGAGCCATGACACTGGTCTCACCTCTGCACTGACAATCTCTCCTGCCTGCCTTCCACTCTGTGGCTGCTCAGAGCCATGACACTGGTCTCACCTCTCTTTGGCAGGGAGAGGCCCTCCTTTCTCCTGGGCTTTTGGTGCAGCACCACTGTGTGGACATAGTTTCTCATTCTTGCCTCTGTGCTTATGGGTATGTTGTCTTGAATCAATAGTGAGCACTCAAGTTTGGGAGTCTTACATGTTATTGATGTGCCTAGAATACAGAGGGTTCAAGGTTAAGGTACTATCTGTGGCTAACCAGAGACCTGTTACCACTCTCTCACCTCTGCCAGTGCTTATTCTCAGCAAAAGGGTCTCCCCTAGAAGGGGGTTTCTACCCTTCTAGGATCTGCCTGTATCCTTTCTAGAGAAGCCAGGCTGCTTCTCCCCCTGCCACTTCCATGGCACAACTGCTCTCTCACTCCCTGTCACCTCTGTGTTCAGTAGATACTCTGGGAATAGCACAGAAATGGGATATATCATGTCACCTCAATAGTCCCCCAACCTCCCTGCAATCCAGAATAGTGCTGAAGGTTGAGTACAAAAGCTGAATGTCTAACCTTCTCTTTGGGCTCTTTCACTCAATGGGTTATTCTCTCTCTCTTTCTCCAGATTCCTTACTCCTATGTCCCTCTACCTTTTAATTCAGGCTATTCCCAAGGCTGTCTGTTTGGTATAAAGAACAGCAGTGGCTCTACTGATAAGCTATTATTTTTAGATTTATTATTTATTTATTTGTGTGAGAGTATGTGAACGTTACATGTGTGTAGATGCCCATGGAGGTCAGAGAAAGGTGTTGGATCATCTGGAGCTGGAGTCACAGGTATTGTGAGTGGTTGTAATTCACTCAACATGAGTACTGTGTGGTAATATATTGTATATTTAATAAAAAATAGTCTGGAATTCAGAGAGATAGGTAACAAACCACAGCCAATTCTTACCCAGCCAACTCTGCAGGCCTGTATTTACAAATCCCTCGCCTGACTCCACACCTCTTTGCCCTCCCCTGGGATGTAACGGGGGAAGCTGAACTCCTCCTTCCTCTCCCTCCACCCAGCTATCTTACTTCATTGCTCAACTTTCCTAGAGCTAGGATTAAATGTGTGTGTCACTACTGCCTGGATCATAGGCCTTGAACTCACAGAGATCCAGATAGATCTTTGTCTCTCTCAATCGAGTTAAGGGATTAAAGGGGTGCGTCACCATTCCCTGACCTTCATGGCTTGGCTCTGTAGATGGCTCTGTTCTCTGATATTCTAGACTATTTTTACTAACTATATAATACATCACTATGGTACTAGGAACTCTTGGGTCCTCTGGAAGAGCAGCAGATGTTCCTAACTGATGAAGATCTCTCCAGCTCCACACAAGCTTTTTAATGGATAGTTTATGTTTTTATGAAGTGAGCACCTATTTGTGTGTATCATATACAGTGCAAGGCTGATAAGGAAGTGAATTCTGTGGGCCACCCATGGCTTCATCAGTAATCAAGTGGCAGGTGTTAGGCCTCGCATCTGTCTGTCCTACTTAGAACTTCCTGCCTCTCTGCTCTCCCACTCCTTCTGTTCCACTGCGTGACCCTCTGTGTGGCTCTTCTGCCCTTCGTTCTCTTCCAACCCTGTTTTCTTGCTCTGTTCCCTGTCTCTATGAACCCTTTTGTCTTAGCCCAGCCAGGGTCAGCTAGACTGAGGTGCAGAATGCCTGGCTTTCACTCACTATGGTGGCTGAAAGAAAGCCAGGGTGAAGAACCTGTTATTTATAAGAAGCCAAAGGGCCTGTATAAAGTTGCACCTCTAAAAATACAGCCCTCCTATCAGTGGTCAGCTCAGAAGGCAGAAGTGCATTCTACTGAATACTACCACATTGCAAGGAAGTAATCAAGAAGTAAAAGATGAGGAAAAGGAGCATGTTAGTTTTCTGCCAATTGCCTATATAAAGGAAGGATATACCCTAGGGTGTGATTTTCCACTATAAACCTACCTTGTAAAACCTCTGACTGTGCTTTGAAATCACTAGCTGATGATTAGACTTTCAGACTGGAGTCTTGGGCTTCCTACCATAAGCCTTGCCAGAAATACAGACTGATACCCATGTCCGATAAACTGGAGAGTAACTTGGTAATTTTATTCTATTATTTTTCCACTCATCTTGACATTGTTTTTAAATCATGTTACTGGGGCTGGAGTAAAGAAACCCAGCTGTTCTCACAGAGCACTTGAGTTCTACAAATCCAGTTGGAGGGGATCCAACGCCATTTTCTAACCTCTGAGGGCATGTGTGAACACATATATGCACACTCCAAAAAGAAAAATGAAAAAGAAAGAACATGTTGTTGACATATAAGACATCAAAAAGTCTACATTTTTTGCCAGAATGATCTAGAGCTCTGTACTGGTGTCTCACATTATGTCAAGAGTGTAAGGGCATTCTACTTTGGGTTTATCTGTTTGCTCTAGCAATTGTCATGGAACATTCCCATTTGAGTGGCAGTGCATTGCACCTGCAAGAGCCTTTGAGGAATTCAAAATCAACAGTCCTGTGATGCAGAGATACCACAGGGCTGAGTCAACAGGCTATGCTGGTAAGGATGCATATAAATGGACAGTGGCTCAAGACTGAACCTTGCAAATCTGTGCTAGGCTGAGTGCAGCTGGTGACAAATGTCTGTCCAGAGGTGAAATGGGGCTTCTTGCTGCAGGCATGGTCCTGAGCAAATCAGCCATATTGTGACTCCGCACGTGCCCCAATCAAAGCTGAAGGACACCTGATTTAATCTCCCTTATTCATGAGCCAAGTTACTGATTTAGTGTTTGTTTTTTTCCACTGAGCTAGGCTCCTGAACATGCTAGGCAAGTGCTTACCTCTGCCCACATGGCCAGCTTTAAACAAGTTATTTTATCTCAGATACAATGGCATGCAGATAAGTTGCCTAAAGAGGAAAGTGTGCTTGGTAATTTATCAGGTGAACCATCAAGAATTTCTCCTGTGGGTTTCTTCTCAACTCCACCCTGGCGCCTGAAGACACAGTCACCCTTTACTGCGTTTTTGATAAAAATCATTGCCTGATGAAGTTTTGAGACCTGGGCCTCCAGTGTGAGGTTGCTGGGAGTGCAGTTTTCCCACTTTACCATAGGAGCACAATCCCTATTGATAAGTTGAGGATCAGTCCTTAGGAACTCTTTGTAATCTCTTATACCATTAGCAGGATGCACTAACCAGATGAAAGCAAGTCTTCCAGTCTTCAGCAGGTTAGCTTGGGTCTTTCGGCTCTAAAACTTAGCCTGAAGCTACCCTGCTGACTTGTGGATACACAGTGTATGTAGCTGGGGTCCAGAGGCTTGAAGGCACTCTCTAGCTTAAAAATGTCTGTTTCAGGGATGTTTTCCTGCCCCTTTTCTCTGCCTTTCTTCCAAGGAAAGCTTAAGTGACAGTGAGACTAGGACTTCACCTGGAGAGGGAGTTTCTGGGAATGGTGAGCCTCTCACTGTCAGAGGCCAGGCCCAGCTCTTCCCTGATATCTGGTTCTTTCTTCTGAACCTTGATGTTACTTTTGATTCAAACCTCTGCCCAACAGTGCTATACTTGTTTGCTATGGCTGGAGAAATCTGTGAGCTATTGGAAAATAATTCTCCAAATTATTTTATCCTTAGCTGAATTTTCATTCTTATTTTATGAGTGCCTGCACTTACTTACGGGTACCATGTGCATGCAGTGCCTGCAGAGACCAGAAGAGGGCACTGGATCCCTTGGGACTGGAGCTAAGGACAGTTTTGAGTCACCAAGTGTGATCTGGGAACTAAACCCTGGTCCTCTGCAAGAGCAACAAGTACTCTTAGTTACTAAGCCATCTGTCTAGTTCCTTGTTTTGTTTTGGGTTTTATTGTTTTTGTTTGTTCTTAACATTTATTTATTTTGTGCAGATGAGGTACCACATAGTGTGTAGAGGGACAGTAGCCTGTTCTATTCAGCCCTCTGCTACTATGTAGGTTCTGGGAACCAAACATAAGCCATCAGTTAGCAGTAAGTGCTTTTACCAACTAAGCCATCTTGTTAGCCCCCTTGTGGCAACTGAGTACTTCAATTTACATGCTTGAGTCTAATTCTACTTAACTTTAATTACTGAAAATGTCAGCAGCAGTAAGTGGCTAGTGGCTGTCAAATTCCACTGGTTCTTTTAGCGGTTGTGGGAAGGATAGGTGTTCTGCCTAGAGCACCACCTGGCAGCCTCAGTATAGCAGTAGGTTTCTGGCTGAGACTTTCGGGCCTAGACTTAGTTCCTACTCACAGTTCCACAGAAACACACACACAGTCCCAGAGTCCCACAGATGCTTATTTTTATGCTGATCGGCCTAGGCCCCAGGCATATAAGTTGCTAACTCTTTAGTTTTAAACTAGCCCATGATTCTTACCCTGTTCAGTCATGCAGCTTGGTACCTTTTCTCAGCAACATTTCAACTTCTTTCTTCTGTGTCTCCTAGCATCTCTGCAGCATCTCTGCCCTGCTCTGAGATGTTCCCAGAGTTTTCTTAGTCTGGTAGCCCCGTCCACAATTTCTGTCTGCCTTTGGCCAATCAGCTTTTTATTAAATCAGTAGGAGGGACAAATATTTATGACATACCATAATTTCAGTATACCCCAGGATCTTTTAGGGGACAGTATTATATGACTCAATCTTGCAGTTGCTAAAATGAGGTAGCTATCTTCAAGCTGTTTTTTTTTTTTTTTTTTTTATGTGAACACTGACCTATTTTACAAACCCTTACTGAGATGTCCTGTTTTAAGAGCTTAGTTTTGCTGAACTTAATTTCAAATTGTAGCTTCAGATTTTCCCAAGCATATGTTTCACACTACAGAAGCATCAAGACTCCAAGTGGTGCCCTTAATGTCCAAACTGATACTTGTAGGAGTGTGGATAATACTATTTCTTAGGATGGGGATGCAGCTCAGTAGTAGACCACTTGCCTAGCATAAATGAGATCCTGAGTTTTATCCTTATCAGCACAAAAAATGAACAAATCAGTGTTTATTCTTTCCTAACAGATCTATATGGCTCCATGTACAATAGCTAAACTAGGACTTTTGCCTTCATGGTATTGTGAAACTATCCTCATAAACCATTCTACTTTTCAGTTTCAGTGTGATATTCAGTGAGGTACATTCAGAATCCAGCACCTTAATATGAGCAGACAGCTAGTTCAGTGGTTTTTCCAGCTAAAGGTAATGCAAGAGTTCTAAACAAGCTTAAAGGTGCCCGAGTCAAGCTGCACTGTTGACTATGTGTAGCAAGTACACTTTGGACTTGGACTTCTGATCTCCTCTCCCTCCTTTTCTCCTCCGTCTATTTGGTGTTTTGGAATAGGAGCTCATGTATTTCAGGCTAGCCTTAAACTCCCGTCTCTGTCCTTCTCACCCCCTATAACTCCGCCCTGAATATTGAGATTATAGTCAGGCATGTGCTATTATGTCTAGTTTGACTTGTGATATTTTCAAGCTGAGTAACTTTGGGATATTGAAGAGTGTAGCCAGGATTTTCTGACTCATCTGGGCCCACAGTCTGGACAAATTTCTCCCATTCATGGTCCCTCAGCTGCTTATAAAATAATTACTAAAAGATTTTTGCAGATTAATTATCAACCATTTGGTCTATGGTTCAGACTTATTACTAAGTAGATCTTATAATTTAAGTCAGCCCATTTTTACTCTTTTATGTATTGTCATGTGTTTCATTACATGTGTTTTATTACATCTTGCTTTCTGGGTAGCAGCCTAACAGCTTCTCCCTGACTCTGCCTTTTAACTTTATCTCTGCTTGGATTTCCTGCCTGCCTCTAAGGTGCTTTGCAATAGGCCAAAACAGTTTCTTTATTAACCAATGGTAATAAAGCATTTTCACAGCATACAGAAAGACCTTCCACATCAGAATGTGACACATGGTGGAAGGACTGTCTTCTCACAGCACTGACCTGAGCATCCCTCTCTTCTGCAGAGACCAAGAAATCACTGTGTGTTGCCCTCACCCTGGGCACTGTTCTTGCGGGTGCTGTTGTGGCTGCTGTCTTGCTTTGGAAGTTCTGTAAGTTTTGGGCTGGATGCTGCCACTGTGTGCATGGCTATGATTGTGACTCTGGCTCCTCATGATGGAGGAGCTACCTGATGCCTCCCAATTAGGTTTTCCCTCCTGGGCAAGGTTACCCTTTTCTCCATGCGCCCCTGAGTCCGTGTTTTGATTCCTTATTCTGTGGCTTATGCAAATTCTAAACTAGTTCTCCCATTCATGGAGTACCAACCATGCTGAACCCTGCTGAGCATCTGAGATCAAATGAGATAGGGCATGTTTAAGGACACATAGCCATAGCCTGACCCTTGTACATTACTGAACAACTGTGATATTCTAGTCTGGCAGACCCCTCTCTATGCCACATCTTGTAACTGACGCCTTTGCAAGTGGCCTGGAATGATGCAGACTCGTGTGTACCTGGTGGACTCCTGAGCCCCAGTAGATGGCAAAGAGAAGGCGTGAGGGCTCCCCTTACCCAATAACCCTAACAATTGGCTCTGCAGAAGACAGTGAGTGCCTAGTCCTAGCTCCATGTGTGTGTAGGTGGCAATCACATATCTCTTCCTTTTGAGGAGGCAGTTTCTTGTATTCACTGAGCTTAAGGGTGGATGACAAGCTTCTTATGGGCTCTGCAGTTCCTTGGATGCTCAGCCTGATTCCCTTTTTTTCAATCCAATGCCAGGGGATAGCAAATGCTCTACATCTGAAATGGAGTGTGGGTCTTCCGGCACCTGCATCAGCTCTTCTTTCTGGTGTGACGGGATAGCACATTGCCCCAATGGTGAAGATGAGAACCGGTGTGGTGAGTTGGCTCAGGAAGCACTGGGCTCAGTACATCTGCCATAAAGCAACAGTTGGGGGACAGCCAGGCAGGATTCTGCCCAGTCTACTCTTACGTCTTAGCACTCCTACACTCAGGATTGTGTTTCTGGCCCCGTACCACACAAACTGATGGGAAGCTTAAAAAGCTAGGAAGGACTCAGGATGGCAGTTAAAACTAACAGGCTGTTGAAAATATAAAGTTTGAGTGCCCTATGTTGGTTTTAAAATGAGCTGCCTTTAAGGTTGTGCCCACTGTGACAGCAGTGAACAATGTATTTGCTCCTTTTCCTTTTAATTGTTCACTTAATAATTGACAAGCTTAGCTTGTGTCACATTTGTCAGGTGCAGTATGATGTCTCTATAATGAGGTAATCATGCTACTTAACATACACCTCCTATGCTCTCATATGTATGGTGGACTTGTTTTCCAATTGACAGTGTGCTATTAACATTTATTACTGTATTGCACTGTAAATCTCTTGAATTCATTCTTTCTGTGTAGTTAAAAATTGTATGTTTTGACAAGTTGTTTCTAACCACTTCCCCAAAGCCTCTGGTAAACACCAATCTGATCTCAGTTCCAATGAGTTTGACTTTTAGATTCCATGTGTGTGAGAGCTTGTGATGGTTGCCTCTCTGGACTGGCTTATTTTCTTAGTGCAGAGTCATCTAGGTTTATCTTTATTGTCACGAGTGATAGAATTCCATCCTTTTATGACTGAATCCTAGTCGGTTGTGTACATGTACCACATTTCTTCATCTATATACCAGCTGATGGATTTTTTTTTTAAACAACTGTATTTATTTGCCTTGGTGTTTACCTGGAACTGGGAACTGGAACTACAGACAGTTGTCACCTGCCATGTGGGTGCTGGGAATGGAACTCAGGTTCTCTGGAAGAGCAGTCAGTGCTCTCAGCTGCTGAGCCATCTCTCCAGCCCCCCAGCTGATGGATTCTTAGGCTGGTTTCTATCCATTAGAATAATAGATAATGTGAGAAATCTGTTTTAGTGGTTTCAAGAAGCCTCCATACTGTTTTCTTTACTGGTTAGATACATTACCTCCCCACTCCCAATTTCATAAATTCTCTTCTCTCTCACCAGCACTTGTATATTTAACTTTTTAATGATAGCCAGTCTGATAACAGGTACAAGACAATATCCCTTTGAAATTTTAATTTTACATTTTATACTCTAAAAAATATATTTACTTCCTATGTGTATGGTGGAGAGGGTGATACCATGATATATGTGTGGAGATAGAGAGGACAGCTTTTGAGGATCGGGTTTCTCTGTTCACAGTGAGCATTCTGGGTGATCAAATTCAGATTCTCAGGCTTGGTAACAAGCTCTTAATTCACCTAGTAATCTTGATGGCCCTGAGTTTGTTTTTCTTGTACTGTTAATTTTTGAAAGTGACTTTAGTGAAGAGGCTGGACCCAAGAAAGATGCCTGAGGAATAGGATTGTGTTAATTATGTTCCACTGAGAGCCTGAAGTTGGGCCTTTTGACATTTTGCCACTGTGAGTTGAACCTGCTGTCTGCCTGGCATTTGCTCCATATTGAAGTGTTGATGAGATGACACAGACCCTGTGTTTCTCTGCCTCTGCAGTTGGACCGTGAACTGCTGTCTTGCCCCCTGGAATGGCTGTCCTGTCCTGCTTTTCTGCCTCTCTTGGAACTCACTCTCTAAGTACTACCCATGCCCGCGGCAGCGGTGAGCAGTGGCTATATGAGTCCTCCCTGACTTCCTGCTAAGTGCAGCTATGTCCCAACCCAGGAGACATTTTTCTAAATGGGAAGTTTGTGTTGTAGTCAAAATCTCTTCAGCAGCCGCCCAGGCTTTGTTGTTTCCATCAAGTGGTTTCCAGCCCTCTTGGAGCTTGGGGTAAAAAATCCATAGACCTAGTTGTCTGAGGTGGGTTTTGTTTATTATTGGCTACCTTTAGGTAGGGCTGCTTTCTGATGCATCCTTACCCCCAGGCTCCTGTGTGAATTAGACATTGGTCCTGGCTCAGAGAACTTCCCAGGGAGGAGCAATGACCTCCTTGGGCCCAGTTGTCAGCCCACTTAAGTGAACTGATTCCTGTTCTGTGCCTCCTGGTTCCTCGGTGTGTATGTGTCTGGAAGATTCCGTACTCACAGGTGAAGACAGCTATTTTTCTTTCTTTGAGTGACAACAAATCTTCTTAGGTAGAGGGTTGAGCATGGCTAAGGTGGTATGTACAGTAGATATCAATACGTTCCTGCTCCCATGTGTGCCTGAGCAATAAACTTATGCTAGAGAGGTTTTAATTTCATTTTATTTCAACACTGGGAGGAAACCATGACCATACACACATGTAAGACAGGCCTTATACTACTGCCCTATAAGCCCATGCATATCCCACTTTTTTTGAGGCAGGGTCTCACTGAGTTAACCAGGCTGGTCTCAACTCATGATCCTTCTGTCTCCATCTTCTGGGGGCTGAATTCATGAGTATGCCCCCATGTCCTGACATTCAGAGGATCTCTCTCCATGTTTAAGTTGTACTAGATATTTTAACAGTTAATCCATTCACAGGATAGATCAAAATCTAGGAAGGACAAAGGGTCTACAGAAAAAAAGTCTTGGTTCTAGCCAGGTTCAGTGGTGTATGACTTTAGTCCTAGCACTTGGGAGGCAAAGTTCACAGACAGCCTGGTCTACATAGTGAGTTCCAGGACAGCCAGGGCTACATAGTCAGACCTTATCTCCAAAATACAAAAACATCTCAGTTCTATTGACATACTACACACACACACACATACACACACCACACCACACCTAGACTGTATACACATGCATGAGCATACACCATATACATACTATATCATGTACACACCATATATTCACATGCTAACTATATTATATGTACATATGTACATATACATAGTCCATATATGTACCACTTACCATATGTATACTCATATATGCACATATATCAAATATACACAGCATACTCATCACATACATATGAACAATCTCCACTACCGCACATACACATAAGGCACTCACATATACACACTCATATACACACAAACGTCAAAGTTTCCACCTGTTTGCCACACCTCCTTGGGTGGCTGCTTTAAGATTCTCTTTGCAAAGATGCCATTTTATTTTTCATGGGGATCTGAGCCCAACTCCCTTGTCCATAGGTTTCATGACTGAGCAGCCCACCTGTGCTAAATGCTTGAGGTTACTAATAGCCCAAGCTAAGTGTTCTCACCACAGACAACAGAAAAAACCTAGTATGAAGGAGGAAGGTGAACAAACTTAATTATAGTGGGATATGATAGATACTTACCAAATCATCACCTTCAACACCACAAACATATACTTTCACTTACCATTTACAGTTCTGAAAGTCTTACACTTAAAAAAAATACTAACACTTAAAAAAAAACAAACCTCCCTGGGAGCCTGTTCCCATCATGTTGCCCCCCTCTTGCTTCCTCATCAGTGTTGGAAGGCAGACAGGAGAAAGGGCAGCCACCCCGTACATCAATCACTGTTTCTTCCCCACCATGTGGGCAAGTCTATCACTAACAATGGAAGCATGTAGTCTCAGCTACATTTAAGCATTTTAATTTTGAAAACACTGTTAGGCCTGATGAAATACATCAGCCTGCCTCTAGCAGTCACCCAGGTATTAACAAACAGTGATCACTGGACTTTGTCCCCAGGAGCCAGAACCACAAGTTTGTGTTGAATTTTACCTTTCCGTGGTATGACCTTATGGGTTTGACAAAGACACAGCACTGTCTGTGTACCTAAACCCAGCATGCCCTGCCCTAAGCCTCCTACGTCCTGCACATTCCTCTTTCCACAGTGTCCCCTACCAGCCTCAGATCTTTCACTATCTTCATAGCTTAGATTTTCTAGAATGTTCTGTAGTGGATGTTCTGCAAGTTGCATACTTTTCAGATTGGCTTCATTCTTTTTGCAATATGTGGCTGGGATTTTTTATGGCTTTGTGGTTTCTCTTGGGTAATGAGTGACATCCTATTGCCCAGATTGTAGCAAAGTTTTTGAAACACATGTCTAGGTTACAAATGCTATGTGCTTCACACTCATCCCAAAAGCCGTAGAAATCAGTCAGGTTCTAGAATGATCACTCTCCAAGAAGGTGACTCTAAAGTGTCAGACTGTGTCCAATAAGTTAGATCCAGGGAGGAAGTGAGAAGTGAGCCAAGGCTTGACCAGATCCTGCTGTTTTCACCTGATCACGTAGCTCTGTTGATGTGCTTTTAAACTCTTCAGACATGATATGATGCAGAACATGATTTTTTGGCTGTAGACTGTCTTTAGTGTGGCACTGTTTACAAGATACCTTGTAAACTCCTTAACCCTGGGTCACCCACCGGTTGGGAGTCTGCTCTGAGTTGGCCACTTTCACCATTCTATCAGATGACAAGTCTGTTGAATGCTGGGCTATGAAAATCTTTCTGGAAAACAGCTGAGTAAGGAAGAACCTAACTGCATTTAAATGTGTTGGTTTTTTAAATGAAAAGGCTGATGTCTTTTCAAGCAAAATGATAATGAACAGTTCAGCATGCAGATACTAATCCTGGGGTGCTTGTCAGGGCCTTGGGTCCTCTTCTGTCAGTGTCTGGGATCTGGATGTGAGATCAATTAGTACAAAATGAAAGCCTGATGGGGACTTGGGTTTTGCTCTGTATTTTACTCATTTTTTAAAAAAGATTTATTTATTATGTATACAACATTCAGCCTCCACTATGCCTGTGTGCCAGAAGAGGGCACCAGATGTCATTATAGATGGTTGTGAGCCACCATGTGGTTGCTGGAACTTGAACTCAGGACCTCTGTAAGAACAGTTGATGCTTTTAACCTCTGAGCCATCTCTTCAGATCCCCATTTTTAAAAACCAATGAGTTGTTATTTATATCCCATAAACTGTTCTTAATGAATGTCTGAGCTGTGGTTTTTATATATTTGAACATGCATAGCTCCTGCTATAGGCAGTTGAGGAATATTCCATATCTTTCATAAGGCCCTTCTGCTTGCTTACTCAGGTCCCAATAAATTACTAATATCCCTTCCTTTTTAGATAAATAATTATGTGTATGTATGTTTCTGAGTGTGTGTATGACACATGAGTGTAATGTTGCAGAAGGCCAGCATAAGAGAACATCAGATCTCCTGGAACTATAGTTACAGGCTGTTCTGAGCTGTCCAACATGGGCACTGAACTTGGATCCTCTATAAAGGCAGTATGTGCTGTTAATGACTAAATCATCTCTCCAGCCCTTTCTTAGGTTTTCTTGTCTAGACTTTTCATTGCTTGGAATTGTCCAATCTGTGGCCTACTGTGGCTCTCTCAGTTTGTGTCATGCCTTAAAGGCCCTTTTATGGAGTAGCTTCTGCCAGAGCTTTATTCCCATTGACAGATGAATGACTTTCTATCATGCTGCTTGTCTGTGGAATTCAATGATGGTTATTGATAGGCTATGTCTGAATATCCATTTGGAATTCTTTGATGATTTTTTTTTATCAGGGAAACAGGGGTTCATAGTCCCTCTGTGTGTACAACTATGGCCCTAATAATCAGCTATGGTGGTGTTCATGGACAGTGTAGAGCTAGAGCAGCATATGGAAGATGTGGATTAAGAGTCAAGGACTAATGGTGTCATCTTTCTCCTTGAGCAGTTCGCCTCTATGGACCAAGCTTCACCCTCCAGGTTTACTCATCTCAGAGGAAAGCCTGGTTTCCTGTGTGCCAAGATGATTGGACTGAGATCTATGGGAAAGCAGCATGTAAAGATATGGGCTACAAGTGAGTATGATGCCCTTAGGAGGTGGGGACACAGTGCCATCCAGTGACACTGACAGCAGACTGACCATCTCTCCACCTCTCTGGATGCTGCAGAAAATTGTTATCTTCTGAAAGCTGAGGGCATGCCTATGTGGTGCTGGGGTGCCAGGAAGAGGGATATAAGGCAAGCCAATGGTCACTATCTGTCCTTGGAATTTTTCAGATGAGCTGAGCTTTTGCTATGTTTACTGTAGGCAGGAACCATTGAAAGCTTTGGGTATGGAAGAGACCTGAGCAGAATCACACTATCACACTTAAGAGTTTCTTTCTAGGGAGGTGGTGGCACACAACTTTAATCCCAGTGCTCAGGAGGAAGAGGCAGGTAGATCTCTGAGTTTGAGGCCATCCTGGTTTACCAGTCAGTCACGGCTACACAGAGAAACTCTGTCTCAAACAAACAAACAAATAAAAGCCAAGAAAGAAGAGCTACTTCCTGTGTACACAAAGAGGATTGAGGAGGAGAAACTCTCAGCATCACTTCCTGGTCAGGGGCTCCAGCATTGCCCGGTGTCTTCTACTATAACAAAACATTTGAAGCTGGGTACTTTGTAAGATATGAAGGTTTATTTTTGCCCACCATTCTGGGAGAAATAAAAGATCATGTGTTGGCTTCTGGTGAAGGTTTTGTACTGTTTCATCTCATGGTAGAAAAGTGGGAGAGTGAATGAGTACTTGTCGGGGATAGATTTTCTGTGAAACAAGCTGCTTTGGAGAGACTTAAGTCAACCCCTTAGAATAGCATTAATCCCTTTGTGGGAGCTGAGTTGCTGAGACACAAATGTTACTCAAAGTTTCTATTACCTCTTAACACTGCTACATGAGAGCCCTCTCAGTGTAGATTTGGAGCAGGTAAACCACATCCAAACTATGGTTCTCATAAAGACTAGCAGGTCTCAGGCCTGGGAAGAGAGTTAGGATTTTAATGAGATCTCTTCTATGAGATAGTTGTGAGATTCTGTGTATACTAGGGTATTCTAATTGCCAGTTCTTAAAGGTGAATTGTTATTTGATGTAAAAGTTGGCATCTCAGCTAATGAGACACTTCAAGATGCCACCCTGTGGGTCTGGGGAGATGGCTCAGTGGGTAAATTGTTTACCATAAAGCATGTTGACCTCAGTTTGATCCCAACACTCATGTAAAAGCTAGCCATGAGAGCAAACTGAAATCTCAGTGATGGGGAGGCAGAGAATCGGGAAGATCTTTGGGGCTTTCTGGCCAGCAAGCCATGTAGTACTAATGAGATCCAGGTTCAGTAGGGAATTTGGGGTTAAAAACACAAGGTAGAAAAAGCTAGAAATATGGTTCAGCAGTTAAGAGCACTGGCTCCTCTTCCAAAGACTCAGAGTTCAGTCCCCAGCACCCACTTAGTGGCTAGCAACCATCTGTAATTTCAGTTTTAGGGGATCTAGTGCCCTCATCTGGCCTCTGAGAGCACTATTATGTTTGTACATGCAGGCGGACACATTTATAAAATAGTAAAATACAAGGTGGAGAGCAAGTGAAGAAGATGCTCTGTGTTGACCTCTGGTTTCCATATACAGATGCCATCTGTGACTCAAGAGTATTTGAGTACACAGACAGTCCCTGGTCCAGAACCAGTGGGAAATCTACAATGGGGCAGACTAACAGCTGTACATTTTATTAGACAATTTGTAATTAGACATCCTCAGCATCCCTCTAGAGGTATCCCTCTACTGCAGCCATCAATTATCCACGGCGCCTTTGTGATACTGGGTGTGACCTTGTGAGTTCATATGCCTGAAGCATTATTTCCAGTAACATTTTCTGTCATTTCCAGGAACAATTTTTATTTTAGCGAAGGAATACCAGACAGCAGTGGGGCAACAAGCTTTATGAAGCTGAACATAAGCGCAGGCAACATCGACCTCTATAAAAAACTCTACCACAGGTACAGTGGCTCTTTTGATTTGCATAATTTGAAAAGGATGAGGAGCTCCCACAGATGCTGCCATCCTGAGTTGATTTCTTTAGACTGTATTCTGGGGGTGGTGGGGGTTAGGTGGAGGATGAGGTTCACACTGGTGGAGGTTAAAGTCAGGACCTGCAGCAGCCTTGGCTTCATTCTTAGCCAGTGAGACTTACATGTCATTTTTGCCATTTTGTTTTCACTGTCTACTGTTTGGCCAGACTCTTGTTGTTGTTTGTTTGTTTTTTATTCTCCAGACTCTGGGAAATATGTCTACTGTGCATATTAGTTATTTTTTTTTGTTTGATACAAGGCTTCTCTGTGTAGTTCTGGCTGTCCTAGAACTCGTCTGTAAACCACACAGAGATCCGCCTGCCTCTGCCTCTCAAGTGCTTGGATTAAAGTTGTGTATCACAGTTGCCTGGAGTAGTTAGCTTTTTGTTTCTATAACAAAATGCCTAAGGAAGGCTGCTTTATAGATAAAATGCTTTTGTTTTTATTTTGTTGACTCATGCTTTTAGAGATACAAGTTGGTTTTTTGTGTTGTTGGTTTTTTTTTTTTGTTTTGTTTTTTGTAGCATAACATGACTCTAGAATGGTCCCAGGACCACTTCTCACCATGGCAGGAACACTAAGCCTTATGTGGTTTCTCTCCTTGTCCTTATGAGGCCACCAGGATGCTGACACAGAGACTGCCCCATCCCATGACTTAAGTTTACAGAGCACTAACTTTGAGCATCACAATTGCATCAAGTCTTTGTTCTCTCAGTACCATGAGCACAGACTCTGGAGCTTATTCTCTGGTATGAGCTCAAAGGGACAAACTGGATGATACTGTAGTATTGGGCACCAGGAGTCCAAGAGATTTTCTGGCTGTTGGCTCCAACCCAAGACTGGCAGTTAGAGGATGCCATGGGATAAAGTTCTGGGCCCTGGTGCAAGTGGTTAGTTAAATAAACATTTGTTGTACCTAAACAACAGATCCTAGGGTTGAAGGCTGAGCTGTTGGGAGTTTGGAGGGGGACATAGACAGCCATCATTTGGGTATGAGTTTACAGGGCCATTGCTCTTCTCCAGGTGCTTTTGATGTTGGAGATGAATGAAGTCTTCTTTGTACAAAGACTTAACAAGTGTCTCTAGGGCCAGCTGTCAGGAACTACATGTCATGGCTGGAGAACTAATCACTCACTCCACCTCTACTGAGTGGCTTGACTTTCTGGTGGCTACCAGCCAGGATGTCCTGCTTTAGGTTGGTAGGGCTGGCTGGGCTGAAGAGCTTGAAGAACAGCTCTACCTAGACAGCAGGTTTACATGTAGAGTGATCCAGGGAAATTAGAAGTTTCCAGAAAGGTTACTGGTGACACTAGTGGATGGCTACTCATTTGTTAGTAACAGGGTTTTCCTATGTAGCCTATGCTGGCTTTGGACTGGTGATCCTCCTGCCTCAGATTGTCTAGGACTGAAATTTCAGGTGTTTGCTATAATACCCAGACTAAAGGATGATTTTAAATTATGCAAGGACAGAAATTAAAACTGATGCACCTGTGCCCTTGCCCCAAGACACCGTCTTAGTGGTGTCATAGGTTATCCTTGTACTGAAATGTTGGAGGCAGAAAGAATTTTAGAGTTCACTCAGATTTTAAAAATAATTCATGTATAGGATATCTCAGGTCTAGAACTCAAATGTAAGGACAGAATTGATTTGTTCCATGTGTTCCTTTATTTAAATTTATTTAGTCTGTTTATATAGAGGTACTGCTATGACACACATGTGGAGGTCAGAAGAACCAGTCCTCTTCATGTGGATTCCAGGGTTTGAACTCAGATTGTCAGACTTGGAGGCAAATACCCTTACCTTCTGAGCCATCTCATATATATATGTACTTTATACATATATGTACTTTATATGCATAGGCTGAAGGTTGTTAACATTTCATCATGACTATTGTTTGACTGTGACCTTTCACATATGATTAGGTGTAAAATTTTCTACTTCTATTTTTTTTTCTGAGGCAGGATTTTTCTGTGCAACCTTTGCTATCCTGGAACTGGTTCTGTAGACCAAGATGGTCCACAAACTCAGAGATCTGATTGCCTCTGCCTCCTGAGTGTTGGGATTGAAGATGTGTGCCACCTTTCCTGGCTTTTAATTGTAATCTTATTCTACTTGTTGGGAAGAGGCAGAAGGAGTGTATAGCTGGGGGTTGAGCCTGGTACTCTGACTGTGTCCATTATTTGCCACTATCCCCATGTAAATCTAGTCACATCAGTGGGGTCGTTAGTGGTGGACAGGAGGCAACACTAGGAGAGGACTTCAGTGTCTCATCCCTGGCTGTGGTAACCAGAGTCCCTTCTTTCTAGTGACTCCTGTTCATCCCGCATGGTGGTTTCTTTGCGCTGTATCGGTGAGTACTTCCCAATGATGTTTTTCTATGCTTAGGAGCCAGTTCATGGCTTTGGGAAAATGCCCCTGAGTCCTGAGATATGGTGGGGGAATGCCTTCAGGAGCCAGCAGGGATGTTCCTGGGGGCTTCTTGCTTATACTCAGATATCTATTTTGGAATTTGTTGCATTATAGTGTCTACTGAGGGCAGGTGAGCCTTGTTTTTAGGTACTACCATGAGGAGGGAGCCCTGGTAGCTCCTTCTTTATGAAGTGGAGGGATGAACTATTTGTGATCCTGGAGTCTTTTCATCAGTGACCTGGTCTAGGGCAAAGTCAGAGTGGTGTTATATATATAGTCCACTGGGGCACACAGCTTCCAGGACTCCTAAGGAGAAAACCTAACACCAAGCATGCCTTTTTTCTTTCCCTCAGTAGCTTGTATAATAGCTAAATGGGGTTCCCCTCTCTCTGTGTGCATGTCAACTATTCATGGACCCCACAGTGGATAAATATGGGTGGTCATCCTAGACCTGGAACTTGAAAGTCACCTTTAGCAAAGGAGTTCTGAGTCTTTTTAAGATCCCCAGTAGGCATTGCATGACCAGGGGAGCAATGCTGTTAGCCCTTTGCCACATGTGCCTGCCTCACAGGTACTCAAAGAGGTTCAGGTGGTTCTTAGAGGATGCTTCCAGAAGTCCTGCCCTACTCTGTGTTGAGACACACCAGGCCTACTCAGCTACCACCCCATAGCAACCACTGGCATGGGGGACATTCCAGCATATCAGGTAGTCTTCAATATCTACTTCCGATAGTATCTTGATTTCTCTCAATTGAGAACTTGTCCCACATTTGTGAAGTTTCCAGAGTCCCCCTTCGGACCAGCAGGGGCTGCTGACTCTGGTGTAGATTTCTCTTAGTCAATTGGTCAGCAAAAAAACCTGTTTCTTATTTCCTGAAGGGCTTCATTCACCCGATTACCCTTCACTTACCTCCTCACTCAGCCCTTCCCATGACCTCACCTCCTCTCCTCTTACCTTTTCAGCACGTGCTGAAGCCCTCACTTGCCTCCTCACTTACTCTCAGTCTCATCTAACTCTTTTCTTCTCCCTGAAGTCTTGGAGTCTGACTGTATCCGTCTCCTCAAAGAGCCAGTTACCCAGGACTTTCGCAATCATGCCTACCAGAGACCTGGGTACCAATAAGAATTAGCTTGTGCTTCAGCCAGGAAACAAATGGTCCCTTGGAAACCTAGGAATGTATCTATTCCCACTTGTTTATTCAGATTTCTAGTAATAGGAAAAGAGAGCCAGCAACAGTTGCTTTTTATCAGCTCCACTGCCTGGTGAAGTCAGAGAAAGAGAGCTGAGTTGATCACATATTGTTGGCTTTGTGCTGACCCTGAGGTCTCCTGTTGACTGACACCTAACATGTGCTTGTCACCCTCAGAGTGTGGAGTCCGCTCAGTGAGACGACAAAGCAGGATTGTGGGTGGATCGACTGCCTCACCAGGAGACTGGCCGTGGCAGGTCAGCTTGCATGTTGAAGACATCCATGTCTGTGGAGGCTCCATCATCACCCCCGAATGGATTGTGACAGCTGCTCACTGTGTGGAAGAGTATGCCTATATCCTATGAGGTCTGGGGTAATAGGGTGGAGTCACATGGTCAATACTTCTGGGTTTGGAGTGTGGCTCTGCCACTTTATGACCCACACCAAGCTATATGGCAGCTTCTGTGTCCTATGTATAATGAGGTGAGTGCTGCTGAGTGAGGGGACATATATATGCATTGCAGTGGCACAGTCTCATCCACTCTTTAGACAAATGTGTATGTGGTCTTTCTTGCCTGCTGCTGCATCGCAGCCTATGATAGGGATGATTATCGACATCTTGAGTGCAATGCCAAGACCAAGAATGTATATACAGGCTCCCAGAGAACCTACTCGGGCAATGTGAGGTTGTCAGAGTAGACTTTGCCCTGAAATGCACACCCAGGAGAAATGAGGCTAACATTTGCTAAACTCATAGCAGAACTGAGAAGACAACGGAGCACATCTAGCCACAGTGATATGGGGAGAGTCGCACTTCAGTGTCAGCTCTTGCCAAAGACATTATTCCCATTTTCTTTTTCTTTCTTTCTTCATTCCTTCCCTCTCTCACTTCTTTTCTTCCATCCTTTCTCTCTCTTCCTTCCATTTTTTCTTCCTTCTTTCCTTCCCGAAGATTTTGCTATGTGACTCATGCTGGCCTCAAAGGGATAACTCTATCTCAGCCTCCTGAGCAAGGTGTGTGCCAGCACCACAGATTCTTCAGTAGACAGATTTTGAGAGCTTGCTGCCTTAAGTGAGACCCAAATACTGGCCAAGCCATTCTCTGGCTGTGTGGCTTTGGAAAAATGACTCAGTGTTTCTCAGCCTGGTGCAACCTTCTGTCACACAGAAGTGCCCTCCTCCTCTAGGAAGTTAGGGAATTCTAACTTCTAAGGACCTTCTGGTAATGAAATTCTTCTAAAATCCCAAAGAAAATCCCCAGATGAAAGGAAGATTGTGACTGGTATCAAATTCCAAGTATCGTCACTACTATGCATTTATTAAGCGCCCATTGTGTGTCAGGAAAAGCTTTGGCATATAAAGATGGATGAGACAGTCTTGTCAGAAATGTGATTTTAAGTCTCACAGAAAGGTGCCAGCCCTGTTTGTGGGTTGGTGCATTAGATGGGTGAAGAAGGAACAGAATCCTCAAGGAGCTATTCAGCAGCAGGGGGCTATGGGGAGGTGGGGGCAAGGTGTCTAGGAGCACTCATCTCATTCTGGAACTCAGCATATGTGCTTTAAAGACTAGAGGGAGTACCTTGTGTCTATGGTTATGAATTTCCATATGTTGTTCCTCTGTCTCCCAGACCCCTCAGCAGCCCGAGATACTGGACGGCATTCGCAGGGATTTTGAGACAGTCTCTTATGTTCTATGGAAGTAGACACCAGGTAGAAAAAGTGATTTCCCATCCAAATTACGACTCTAAGTCCAAGAATTATGACATCGCTCTCATGAAGTTGCAGACGCCTCTGACTTTTAATGGTATGTGAGGCTCATCCACTAGAGGGCAGTAACTCTCTCTGGTTGTGTGGGTCAGAGCCACCTTCAAATATTGCTTACTGTCCCTAGGGCAACATCCTCTCCGGGGAAGTTGATTCTTTGTAAAGATTGCTGCTTTTAAAAATGTTTAAATTATTTTTTAACTTTTGTGTGATGGGTGTTTGGCCTGCATGTATGTCTGTGCACCACTTGTGTGCCTGGTGCCAGCAGAGACCAAAGGGGGTGTCAAATTCCTTGGTACATTTGTGAACCTCCCTCCATGTGGGTGCTGGAAATCAGATATGGGTCCTCTGGAAGAGCAGCCAGTGCTCCCAACAACTGAGCAATCTCTGAAGACAACTTTTTTTTCTTTTTTTAAACAAATATGTTTTGAAAGCAAGATACTTTAAAATTAAAATGTAGACATTTTTAAAAATATCTGTTTTCTCCAATATTTTGTAAACATTTAAGAATCACAGAAATGATATAATGTATTTTAAAAAGAAGTTTAATAAGTTTGTTTGTTAAAGAATAGTCTGTAAATCATTTATTTATTTATTTATTTATTTATTTATTTATTTATTTATTTTTGAAGCAAGGTTTCTCTGTATAGCCCTGGCTGTCCTGGAATTCACTCTGTAGACCATGATGACCTTGAACTTACAGAGATCCATCTGTTTCTGCCTCCTGAGTGCTGAGATTAAAGAGATGAGCCACCACCGCCAGTCTCCTTTTCATTTTTTTTAAAATATATACTTTTAAATTCATTCCTTGAGATTTTAACAATATATACAATATATTTTTATGGGGGGGGACAGGGCCTGATATAGCTTAAGCCTGTCCTTCTATGTAACAATGAATGACCTTGAGTTCCTTGTCCTGTTTCTGTCTTTGGCTTGCAGGGAATGCAGACATGTGCCACCACACCTGGTTTTATGAAGGACTAGACATGGAATCCAGGGCTTTGTACATGCTATGCAGGCACTTTGCCAACTGATCTACATCCCTAGTCCCTTCCTTAGCTTCTTCTTATGCCTTTTTTTTTTAGTCTGTGCAAGAGCATGGAATGTTCTAGAGTCTACAGATGACAACAGACTTTTCTTCTGAAGTGTTTGTATTTAAGCTGGGGGACCAACTCACACACAAAATAGCAGCTCTTTGAGAGATGGTGTGGCTTTAGGACGAGCTGGATCCATCAGTTTCTGAGCCTGGCTGTCACCATGCCTTTCCTTCTCTGTCACTTGGAGACTGGTGTGCTGTGTAAAGGAAGCAGAGTCATCACTTAATGCTAGATATGAGTAGCAAGTGTCTAGAGGAGCTGTCAGGAAGCAGGCTTGCCAGGATGGAAATGAGGGGTCCAGGACTCATGTGAACCTTGGTTTTGTCAGGGGCCGGGCGTGGGGAAGCCAGGGGAGACTCACAGAGGCCCTGAAGGCCTGGATAACTCACCCTTTGTTCTTCTTTAAACAGATGTAGTGAAGCCAGTGTGCCTGCCAAACCCAGGCATGAAGCTGGACCCAGCCCAGGAATGCTGGATTTCAGGGTGGGGGGCCACCTATGAGAAAGGTGAGACTTTGGGCCACACAAGACGGGATGCTAATTTCCACAGTAGGACCTCCTCATTTAAGATCAATTCTGTTAATCAATGACTAATGGCTTTGGACAAGCTATGTACCTTGCTTTTGCCATTTGATTAACATAAAACATTGAATTTGCCCTACCACAGATATAGGGAAAGGGCTTGATATTGTGATGGGCTGAGAGAGTGTACTTCCTCATTCCTGTGATGAAATTCTTGACAAAAGTAACTCAAGGGAAGAAAGGTTTGTTGTTCACAGTTTGAAGGTACAGTTCATTATTGAGCGGAAGGCATGGTGTCAGAAACTCAAGGAGTTCAATCATAAGTATATCTATATGTATTCGATCATATGTATATATACATCTATGTACATGATCAAGATTCAGAAAGAGAGAAATGCTGAGGCTTAGCCCACTTTTTTTTTATTCAGCCTAGAACCCAGCCCATACAATGGTGCCACCCATCTATTGGGCATTTCCCTCCTCAATTTACCCAGTCTAGAAACTCCCTCATAGACAAGCTCAGAGGTTTGTCTCCCAGAGGATTATAATCAATGTTAGTCTTGTCAATCAATGTTAACCATTAGAGGGAGGGAGGGAGAATGGAAGAGAAATATGAGATTATTTACATAGAGATGTCCACAAGAGCTTCTGGTGATATCTCTGTTGTCAGGAAAGACTTCGGATGTGCTGAATGCTGCCATGGTACCCTTAATCGAGTCCTCCAAATGTAATAATAAATACGTATACAACAACCTTATCACACCAGCCATGATCTGTGCCGGCTTCCTGCAGGGCACTGTGGACTCTTGCCAGGTAATTTTAAGTTTTTATTCAACTTTGGAGTGTGTAGTTCCCATTGAGCCCCCATGAGACTCTGATGGAATCAAATACTTCCCAGGGACACAGGGCTAGTTGGGATCACTGTGGGGTGGGATGGTCACTAGCAGCATTTTTATCTCTGGCAGAAGCCAGTGTTAAGCACACTGCATTCTCCAAAGATGCTTTTGTTTGGCACAAATGTTGATGTAATGTAGTCTGCCATGTACTTGCTAACAGCTAGCTGACATGAACCAACTTCATCTTTATGACCCTTACCTCCTGCTGGGGAGACAGACTTGCACACCTTTTCATATCCAGCGACTCTGTGTCTTCTCTGCATGGCACATGGTGACAGGTGTACTATAGTATGCCTTTCTCTTCTCAGTAACTTGCTGTGTTCCCCAGGGAGACAGTGGAGGGCCGCTGGTTACTTTGAAGAATGGCATCTGGTGGCTGATTGGAGACACAAGCTGGGGCTCTGGCTGTGCCAAAGCATTCAGACCTGGAGTGTACGGAAATGTGACAGTATTTACAGACTGGATATACCAGCAAATGAGGGTAACTTCCCCAATCCCTGGGTTATCTATCTCCATAAGCTCAAGCCACAGGTCTGGGAAAAATGCATCATGGCAGGAAACAAACACTTTCATGGCCTGAACTGCTCCTGGATCACCTCTTACTGCCTGCTCATGAGCACCTTTCTTCTGTCCCTCTGTTTTCCCAATCCCTCTGTACCCCCAAGCCTATGATGCCTACATACTTCTAGCAGCAGTGGAGGGTGGGAGGACACATCAACATCACTGGCCTCCCTGGTAATGTTGATGACAAAGCTGGACTCAGAACCTTCTTGGCTCCCCATTCTAGTGAATGGTCAGCAGCAGAGCCAGGCACCATTCAACCTTCATTCACTCACATAGTTGGGTAAAGGAGTAATCAGAATGGTATTCTTCCTCAGACGAGTTTCTTGAAGGGCATTAGGGCAGCCTTTATGTTCAGAGGAAAAAGAATGGCTAGAGGTCTCAAGTCTCCAACATGGGTCCAGGGGAAGTTGCATAGTAAGGAAAAAGCCAAAGGGTTCCTGTAAGCTGGCCTTCTTGGCTCATCCACACAATCTGTTGGAGCCCCAGCCCCTCTCTCTCTTCTTAAAAAGATTTATTTTTTTTTGTTATACATTATACAGAAGAAAGCACTAGATATCATCATAGATGGTTGTGAGCCACCATGTGGTTGCTAGGAATTGAACTCAGGACCTCTGGAAGAACAATCAGTGTGCTTAACCTCTGAGCCATCTCTCCAGCCCTGCCCTAGCCCCTTTCATCCCAGGGATCAGAATGATGGTTTGCTTAGACATGGACTCATAGGAAGGACTCTTAGAGAAAAAACACATCTCCTAGTATCTGCCTGATAAAGAAGAACTAAGAGCAGGGCATTGTCCTGAGGGCTGCCTGACCATGTCAACACAAGTGACACCTGTGCTTAGGGTGTTGCATCATTCTATGGGAAGTTCCCACATGGCAGAGGCTGAAGGGGAAACAGAAAAGCTAGACTATGCTGAGGGGCACAAAGATGAGGCTAGAGAGGGGGACAAAATGGAAGGAGATGACTGAAGGCCACTTAGCATGACCTTGAGGAAGGTGATCACTGAATAGGAAGGGACACTACAGGTAAAAATGGAGAACTCCATAAGTGACATCTCTAGGTAGAGCATGTCCTGAGGCAAGCAAGGCTTCTGGGCAGAGGCCCATCTGCTTCCTATATCTGTGACCTGAGCTCAACCTGCAGAAGTCCGTGAGGCCTGTGGTCAGACTCTGGGTCTCTCATATCACCAAAGGAAACAGACAGCTTTGTTTGTCTTAGGCAAGTAACCTCATCTCTTCTTCCTGTTTGCACAGGCTAACAGCTAATCCACGTGGCCTTTGTCCCTGACTTCTTTTGTCTTCGACATCCTTCCGCAAGAAACCGAGGGGCTGATTTTTAACTCCTGTGCACAATGTACCTTTTGAGATGATTCAAAAGGCCTTTCACTTTATTAAACAATGACTTGTCTGACTGCACTCCCTGGTCCTATGAGGGCTTTAGTGCCCCACCCCAGGCCACCTCTGTGGCTCTTATCCAGAAGAGATGATGATCCTGCTGGGTTTGGGCACATAGGGCCAAATGCAGGGGAGGGTGGCACTGTCATGCAGGGCTTCCTTTTTGGCTCATGCTCAGGTCTCTTTTGGATGAGTAAGTACCTCTGAGTAGCCTGATGGCATGAGAAAGAGCAGGGAAGGCAGGCAGGATCCTGGGCCCTGGGACAGACACCGGAAGAGAAGTACTACGGCCTGTGGCCAGGCTCTGCTGTTGTGCAGTTTCTGCTGGTCATACTATAACGACTTCATCAGCAACCAGGGTGAACACCGATGGGAGTAAAGGGCTTGGTCTCCTGAATGTTGACATGACAGTCACTTCCAAGGGTGGCAGAGCTTTTTCCAGGCTGAAAGCCTAGGCAGAACCCTCAGAGTAAGAAGCTAATTACTGTCAACATGTTTTTGGCCACCTGTCCCTTGGCTGAGCTCCACATGGTGACATTCAGTCTGGTTTTTGGCTCTGCACCACTGTTTTCTTAGCCTCTCAGAGCCTGAGACTCACCTCTTAGCCTTGGCAACAGGCAAGGCCTGGTACCTGATGGAGCTTGTATAGTTCAGCTAGTCACCTGGAGGATGAAATCTACGACCATCAGGGACACATGACTCCAGTCACCTTGCATCTGGGTCATGTTTCTTCTCTTACTACCTCACTGCTCCTGGAGCACTAGCTTGGATGGATGTCTAGCATTCACCTTGCATTTGAATTCTGTGATTGTGCCTCGTACATTAGACCTCTTCCAGATGGTGAGGTTGTTCTGTAGAATGGGGATGGGATTGGAAGTTCTTAGCTTGGCACAAAGATGAAAAAGATGAAGTCATTTTCCTATGTTCTCTTCTGGCCCTGAGTTTACACCAGGAAGTCAAGTATGAAGCATGAGTGTCTTACTCATGGTAAGGCTCTGCCGCCTTGCCTCTGCCTGGTTCTCCAGAAGGCAGTGAAAGGGCCGTATTTGGGACTCCATCTTTTCTGGGAAGGGACTCACATCCAGGGGAGGGTCACTCACTCCATGATGCTTCCTCTGGGAGCAGCACCCAGGGACTTTCTCAGATGCAATCCAGAATAAATGTGCAAGCACTTTGAAGTGTGAGAACATGTTCCCTCCTCAGCTCTCCTTGTATGTGCTCTTGGTTGATTGTTTCCTGCTTTGTGTCTATTCTAAGTTTCCACTGTGAAATATCAGAATAAAGTTTATAATTTTTTCCATTATTCACTGGCTCTGTAGTTGTGCCCAAGGGGCAGGGGCAGGCTGCAATGCTTTGGGAAGGATGCCAGTGCTGCTGCTGGGCTGTGGAGAGATGCTGTCAGAACACCAGCCTAGCATTGGCAGGCCCTATATTGGATCGTGTGCTTGGACTCTTCCAGTGTCTTCCTGTGACTCCTGCAAGAGCTTTACCAGTTCCCCAGCACAGCACCTCCAAAGCCAAACTCTAAGAACCACCATTACCACATCTCCACCCCAGTTCCTCAGTTCTTGCTCACAGCCCCTTGGTCCTGGAAAGGAGCAGAGCAGGCACCTGAGAAAACCTATTTATGTTAGCTGTCATGTGGAAGCCCTTAGCTCCAGAATTACAAGTCCAGGCTCCCATATCCTCAGGCAATCTGTACCTTGTGGCTTCTTCCCAAACTCCAGATGGTTCATGGTGACAGAGACGCTGCCTCATACAGTTCACTCCTCTTCCCTGCAGTTGGGTCTATGATAGGAAAAAGATGGATGTGGTCTTGTACAGACGAGCTAAAAGCCATTCTGCTTTTCTGTTTCTGTTTCTGTCTCAACATCATTTCTTTTCTTAACCTCCACCAGGGTCTTAAGTATCCCAGGACAGACTCAGACTTCACCTAGCTGAGAGTAACTTTGACCTCATTATCTTCTTTCCTCTATCTCCAGAGTTCTAGAATCACAGGCATGCATTGCCATACTTGGTTTTATGTGGTGCTTGGGGTGGAACCCAGAGCTTTCTAAATGTTGGGCAATCATATTACCAACCAAGTAGCATTTCTCTTCCTAAAAACAATATTTAACCTATACTGTAGGTTTCTCAACATTGAACTCACAACCATCAACCTCACATTTCAGCCTGAACAAACCTTCTCAAACATGTTCCCAAATAGAAGCTTCTGTTTTCTTGGGCTGAGGTTGCATCACAGATATGCAACACTGTTCAGGGCTGTGTAACAACAAAATTATGAAAAATGCAAAAACACAAAAAAGTCAATTTAGGGTCTCAGTTGAAACACAAATTCTAGTTGTTATTAAATGAAAACTCAAAGCCAGATATTGAAGAAAAAGCTGGAATATCAGAGAAAAGAAACAGACAACAGTCAATTCTCACCCAGCCAACTTCTCAGGGTAAAAGCTATCTTCTAGAGTCCTCAGCCTGGCTCGTGGCTTCTACAGAAGACCACACCATCTGCCTATGCCTCCTTAAATGTCTTTTTCACCCAGTTGTTTCACTTCAGGGTTCAACTCTGCATCATAATTCTAGAGTTAAGATTAAAGGTGTGAGCTACTATTGTTTGGTGGTTAGCCTTGAACTTAGGAAACACAGAAAGATCTCTGTCTCTGGAGTTATGGGATTAAAGGCATAGGTTACCACTTGTCTTTCTCCATGCTGGGGTTAAAAGCAAGTGTTAGCACTCTCTGAACTTCATGGCTTGACTATGGGTGGATCTATTCTCTGATGTTCCAGACTGATTTTATTAAATATAAAATATATTTATGCTTTACTGGAACAGCAAACAAAGTGCCAACTGCTAGCCTCCACTGGAGATGCCCATTCAGAGCTGCAAATTTCTGCCTTGAGGTTGCTACTAACCTTTATGAAGAGAAGTTCACAAATGAGACATTGGGGACAGTGATGAATGATGCTGGTTTAATGTTTTACCCTGGGTAAAGAAGCTGAAATGGTTCATATTTTTCAAGTTAGAAAATTTCATCTTAGGCTTGTTTTTTTTTGAATGATAGAGAAACACTGATGCTGGTGTAGTTAAATAACACTATTAATTTTCTAGCAAAAATTAACCCAGCATTTCATTAGAGTAAAAATTAACATTGGCAGATTCTCATAGCTGGGCAAGGAGCTGAACCCAATCTTGAAATGATCATCGCTTAGCCTGAGTTTGGGGATGATAGTCCCTGGGGTTTTCTCCATATATGGCTCCCCTGATTTCAAAGCTATTTTTCATTCAGGCCAAGGCTATGGTTCTAAGGCACACCTGCCTTATATAACTCTACCCAACCACGATACAGAGGGATAGATATATGGTGAGAAGTGGCCCAGGTTCACTTGGGTGTTTGACAAGGGCTTTAATTATTATATTTGGAAAGAAGCCCTAGAACATCCCTCAGGGAGCTGCTAGTTCATCCCATGTGCATCATCAGTCTGCAGTGGTAGTATCTGAGGCATAAGCAGGAACAACATCTGACCTGGATACCAAAGCCTGTTCCCTGAGAGAATAATAACAATTCTAATAAACCAGCATCCCAACTGGTTTATGGTTTAAGCATCCTTCTCAGGGTCATTGTCACCTGTTATTGGGTTACACTCAGGTCAACCTCCCTCCTTGAGACCACCAGGCTTGCTGTGGGAGGCCTGCTGGCTGGCTGGTGGCAAGTGTCAGTTCCAGTTGAAGAAGATACATAGAAAGCAGAAGGGATTCTTCATTGAGAACTGTGTTCACAAGGCCTTTGAAACAAGCTTCATGTGAATTCTCATCACACAACATGGGTTCATCTTCTGCAGCACACCTTCCCTAGTGTTCTGAAAAACTGAGGCATTCTACTGCAGCCTGTTCATATCTATCTAGGCCTCCCCTTCCTGCACTAGACATCCCCACTATACAATAGCCTCCAAGGAACAGCCTATAATATTCACCCTTCCAGAGTGAGGGTTCAGAAGACAAACTGCAAGTTCTAGCATGATTGATAGGAGTATATAAGGCAGATGGCACACAGCAGGTGATAATAACTGGGGTATAGTTGTCATCCTGGAGGCACAAATGAGCTTTGGCCTAACACTGGTCTCTTCCAGTGCTATAATCTTATAGAGGTATCCTAGAGTTCTCATTCTGGGTTCTGATCACAGGGATAGATCATAGATACTTGTTTTGTATGGCCCAAAAGGAACATCCTCCTGGCTCTTTGTGAGAAAAACACTTAGTTACTTCTTTGTAGTAGCATAGACTCTTGCCTGCTCCCTTACTCTTTCTATATATCCAAATACAAAGCTACCAATGTTAATTTTTAATCTAATGAAATGCTGGGTTAATTTTTGCCTAGAAAATTAATGGTATCAATGCAGCCAGGCAAAGTCCATCTGATACTTGGGTGCCTCTGACTATTTCTGGTCCATCAGAATCTAACATCCTGGAAGATGGAGTTAGGTTGGGTCTGTACAGCACAGGGATCTAAGCATGAAGAATTCTTCAGGCACCAGCCACTGGGCTGCTCTGTAGTTGGATATTTCTCTGTCCCTCCTGATTGGTGCCACAGCAGCTTATGAAATAATTGACTTGGTGGCTTAATATTATAGTAACTGCTAGTCCAGTAGTTCAGGCTTATTATTAACAGGCTCTTTACACTTAAGTTAACCCAGAATTTTTATCCATGTTTAGCCACATGGCTCGATAACTTTGCTCAGGGCAGCATTCTCATCTTGCTTCCTCTGAGTCTCTTGTCTCCTTCTCAGCCTTTATTATTCTCAGAATTCTCCTAGTCTAGTCACCCTGCTTCTACTTTCTGCCTACCTATTGACCAATCAGTGTTTTATCAAACCAATATCAGTAATAAATCTTTACAGCGTACAAGAACATTATCCCACACTGGTCTTGGGAGCAAGAGGTCAAGTCTGTGTCAACTAGAGTGACACACACTTGAGTAAGAGATATTTAAACTGCCTGTCCACCTTTTTTTCTAGAATTCTCTGTGATAGGAGGCTCAAGTACTTTATAGTCAGCCTCTGCGAGCTCCAGTGACCATGGGAATGGCAAGTAGCCAGTCAGTCCTGCAGAGACTTGTTGGTGTCATCCAGCCCAGACCTTGAAATTGGACATGGGCAGTGGCCATTGTCTTCCTAGTATCCCTCTTGTAAGTGTATTCTAGAACCTCCCAAAGTCAGTGATGATAGAGTTTCAAGGGTTAGAAGACAGGTAGGGTGGTATATGTTTGGGAGGGGATAGTGTAGTTATGCAGCTGGTCTGAAGGCACCCCACAGGGAGCAGGCAATTCTTGAGAAAGTATTTTTGGAAGTCTGTAGCAAGAGGTTTCTGTCCTGGCCTAGCTTCGTGGTCTGGACCTTCTTGTAGCTGCTCTGCCCCAAGTAATCAGGCAAAGACTTATATTAAGTACAAACTGTTTGGATTATGGTTCAGGCTTATTGCTAGCTAGCTCTCACATATAAATTCAACCCATTTCTAATGATTTGTTTTGCCACAATGTTTGTGGCTTACCTGTACTCCATTATAACTTGCTTCTTGGGAGTCTGCATTGAATCTGTCCTGACTCCGCCCTCTTTCCTCTTTATCTATGCTTGGATTTCCCACCTGATTATAAGCTGACTTGCCAAAGGCCAAAACAGTTTTTTTATTATTCAATGATAATTCACAGTGTACATGCAACATTGCTTTCCCTTTTCTGTCTAATCAGAAGGGAAAGTTTCAATTTCAACATAGCAAAATTACATGTAAATAAAACTGCTATCAAGCAAGAATTATAGTTACAAGATCCAGTCTATTTTCATTTAGCAAAATTGAAGAAAACATTTTATCATCTTCCTTATCCTTGTGAGTTCAAAGATTCACATCTAATTTACCTTTTATTATAACTAAAATAATATAAGGTAAAGATATACTATTACCAGAGTAAACAGATAGCACAAGCAGCTCCCCAAATCTACAAATGAAAGAGATGACACTCAAAATTCCTTTGTAATGTTTGGCAACCATCTTCAGCCTACAGGCCTAGAATCTCTGACATACCTTTTAGTGAAGCACGAAATTTGAAGGACTGTTCCACACATTTTGGCATAGTTGGTCAGTCACTTCTCCCTGTGTCTTGCAGAATGTTTGGTAGTTTTTCCTGTGAAGCAGGAAATTGAAGGACCATTTCAGCTTGTTTTGACAAAGTTCAGAGATCACTTTCCTATGGGTCCTGTATTCTCTTTATATAACATACTATCAGGCAGTTGAGACAAGAATAGTTTCTTGTTCAATGGTTAACTTTTGCCACAAAGAAAGTAAACTCCATATAAAAGTTTCTTCAATGCCCATCGTCCTCTTGAAGTAGATTCATGCTGCCAAGAGCAAATCTGTCTCACTGTCCAGAAAAGTAAGTTCTTAAAATATTTTAAATGCCATATTCTATAGGTCTTTTAAGTGCTTCAGAATTATTTATCTAATTGAAATATATCTTTGTGTACCTAAACAATCTAACAGGACTATAAGTTTGGTTATCATAGATGATTATTAATTTGTGTTTCTTAATTGTACATTATAATTTTAAATGAGTTATATAAATATAACACCTTAAACAACAGTATAAGTATACATAGAGTATAATAAAATTAACCTTAAATTTGTATCAATAAACCAAAATCTATACCAATGTAAAGTATTTTGAGATTTACAGCTGTTTTTTAAATTAAAGTAGATTCAATAATCTGTCTTTATAAATTATTTCTATATCATATGCCTCTTTTTTCCCTACAAAGAGATTGACTATGACAGTTCACCATTTAGAATAAAAACAAATGTTTATGAACATTTGGGGTTAGCTTTCTATTACTTCTTCCTGCTGTTTGGAGGCACTGGCAATCTTATGGGAATCCTGAGGCTAGATCACCTTATCAGCAGTCTTAAAGCTGATGTGTCTATCTCTTCCTATCAGAGATGTTTTTAGGAAGTCCTCCTTGATCAAACCATATTAGCTGGAAGCAATCCACAGTTTTCATCTTCTATGGAAACAAAAGCAGAACCTCTTTTCTAAAGCAACATATCCTTAGACCCAAATTTCAAAGTCAAGATATCTTTAAAATACATATGTTGGTTTTACTTAACAGCCTTTATAATCAAATGTCCTTCTGCAGTTAGCTCATTCACAGTTAAAAATTAAAAGAAAACACAATAATAAACTTAACACAGACTCTTTGGTTATTTTCCATCTTTACATGGCTTATTAAACTCTATTTTTTAATTCTTTTTTATTTTAGACTCCCTTGGTTTTTATATTTTTATAGAATAAAGTATTTTTTATTCATGTATATCCATGTTCCAACTCCCTTTCCCCCCCAGCCCCCCCAGTCAGCCTTCAGCCTCCCTCCTCTCCATCCCTCCATCCTCTCCTCTGTAAGGGCAAAAGGTCCCAAGGTGGATTAGCTCAGCATCTACTCCAGGCAAGTCTGATTTCCTCATCCTAATATCAAGAATGGGTAAGGTGTTTCTCTGGAGGGAATGAGCTCCAAGGTGCCAGTTCATGCACTGAAACACAGTCTGAACCCTCCCCTTGAGGCTCCACAAATTGCCCATGTCAGTGGACAGTTGTCTATCCTTGGAGGGCCTAGTTCCTTTTCCAGATGTTTCCAGGGGAGGTGTTTTGATTTAGTGAGCTCCCCAGAGCTCCAGTCAGCCATCACTGTGAGAATTTTTCTCATAGTCCCTAGCTTCTTGCTCATATAGAGTCTCCTCCCCTACTGTCAGATGGACCAGGGACTCAGCCCAGTGCTCAGCCACGTATCCCAGCCTCTATCTATTTTCACTGTTGGATGTAAATTCTGTGATGGCACTTGGGGTGGTTATTCATTTGATTATGAGGGGAAGTCCTGTTTAGGCAACACCTTCACTGTTGGTTGGAAACCTAGCCAAGGACATTCTGTGAGTTCTTGAAAGTTTTCCTAGCACTCGATTTTTTCCAACCCCACATTGGCTTCCTCTATTAAGATCTCCCTCTCTTTTGTTTTCCCTCTCTCCTTGTTGTTCCTCTCACTCAATCATCTCCTTCTCTCGTGATTTGTTTCCACCTCTTCTTGGCTGTAGCCCCTTATGCTTCCAATTAGCTAAGGAGATCTCCTCTATTTTCTCTTCCTAGGGGAATTCCTGGAGATATCATTTTTTTTAACTGCTGAGTAGTACTCTATTTTGTAGATGTACCACAATTTGTTAATCCATTCTTCAGTTGAGGGGCATCTAGGTTGTTTCCAGATTCTTGCTATTATGAATAATGCCGATATGAACATAGTTGAGCTAATGCCTTCAGAGTGCAAATGTGCATCTTTAGGGTATATTCCCAGTGGTGGTATTTCTGGGTCCTTGGGGAGATTGATTCCCAGTTTCCTGAGAATCTGCTATACTGCATTCCAGAGTGGCTGAACAAGTTTCCACTCCCACCAACAATGAAGGAGTGTACCCCTTGCTCTAAATCCTCTCCAACATAGGCTGTCATCTGTGTTTTTAATCTTAGCCATTCTGACAGGTGCAAGGTGGTATCTCAAAGTTGTTTTGAATTGCATTTCTCTGATGGCTAAAGATGTTGAGCAATTTTTCAAGTACCTTTCAGCTATTTGTAATTATTCTGCTGAGAATTCCCTTTTTAGTTCTGAAATCCATTTTTTATATTGGGTTATTTAGGGTTTGGGGCTCTAGTTTTTTGAGTTTGCTATATATTTCAGAGCTCAGTACTATGGCACTTGTAGGGTTGGTGAAAATCTTTTTCCCCATTCTGTAGGATGTCGTTTTGTCCTATTGACTGTCCTTGGCCTTACAGAAGCTTCTTAGTTCAGGAGATCCTATTTATTGATTGTTGTTCTTAGGATCTGTGCTACTAGTGTTATATTTAGTAGCACAGTGGTCACCTGTGCCAGTGCATTGGAGGATATTTCCTACTTTATTTTCTATCAAGTTCAGTGTAGCTGGGTTTATGTTCAGGTCTTTGATCCACTTGAATTTGAGTTTTGTACATTGTGATTGGTTTGGATCTATTTGCATTTTTCTACACACTACCATCCAGTTATTCGAACACCATTTGTTGAAGATACTATCTTTTTTTCGTTGAATATTTTTGGCCTCTTTGTCAAAAATCAGGTTTCATAGGTGTGTGGGTTTATGTTGGGATCTTCAATTCAATTCCATTGATCCACAAGTCTGTTTTTATGCCAGATACCAGGCTGCTTTTATTACTGTAGCTCTATAGTATAACTTGAAGTCAGAGATGGTTATGCCTTCTGAGTTTTTTTGTTGTTGTTATTGAGGAAAATTGTTTTGGAAATCCTGGCTTTCCTGTTATTCCAAATGAAATTGAGTATTGTTCTTTCATGATCTGTAAAAATTGTATTGGGATTTTGATGGGGATGGCACTGAATCTGTAGATTGCTTTTGGAAAGATTGCCATTTTTACTATGTTGATCCTATCTATCCCAGGAACATGGGAGATTTTTCTGTTTTCTGATATCCTCTTCAATTTCTTTCTTCAGTGATTTAAAGTTATATAAACAGATCTATGTGAAATAGAACTGTTACTTCTTTGATTATAGTTACTCCAAGGTATTTAATGCTATTTGCAGCTGTTATAAAAGGCGATGTTTCCCTTATTTCTTTTTCAGCCCTTTTATCTTTAGTTTATAGGAGGGCTACTGATTTCTTTGAGTTAATCTTGTATCCTGCTACCTTGCTGAAGGTGTTTATCAGCTGTAGAAGTTCCCTGGTATAATTTTGTGGGTCACTTATGTATACTATTATATCATCTGCAAATAGAGATAGTTTAACTTCTTTTCTAATTTGTAACCCCTTAACCTCCTTTTGTTCTCTTATTACTTTAGCTAAAATTTTGAGAACTGTATTGAATAAATAAGGGGAGAAGGTACAGTCTTGTCTTGTTCCTGGCTTTAATGGGATTACTTTGAGTTTTTCTCCATTTAATTTGATGTTAGTTGTCAGCTTGCTGTATATCACCTTTGTTATATTTAGGTATTTTCCCTGTATTCCTGATCTCCTCAGGACTTTTATCATAAAGGAGTGTTGGATTTTGTCAAAGGCTTTTTCAGTATCTAAGGAGATAATCATGTGTCCTTTTTTTCATTCAATTTGTTTATATGATGGATGACATTTATAGTTTTTCATATGTTGAACCATCCCTGCATTTCTGGAATGAGGCCTACTTGATTGTGGTAGATGACTTGTTTTATATGCTGTTGTATTCGGTTTGCCAGAATTTTGTTGAATATTTTTTCATCAATGTTCATGAGGGAGATCCTTCTGTAATTCTCTTTCTTTGTTGCATCTTTGAGTGTCTTGGGTATCAGGGTGATTGTGGCCTCATAAAAAGTGTTTGGCAGTGTTCCTTCTATTTCTACTGAAATAGAATTTCTACTGAAATTTCTATTTCTATAGAATAGTTTGTTGAGTATCGGTATTATTTCTTCTTTGAATGTCTGATAGAATTCTGCAAAGAAACCATCTGGTCTTGGGCTTTTTTTATTTGGGAGACTTTTAATAACAGCTTTTATTTTCTTTGGGGCTATAGATCCTTTTAGGTCTTTAATCTGATATTGATTTAATTTTGGTAATTGGTACCTGTCCAGAAAGCTGTCTAATTTTTTTTAGGTTTTCCATTTTAGTAGATCATAGATTTTCAAAGTATGACTTGATAATTCTCTGTATTTCCTGGGTGTCTGTTGCTATGTCTCCCTTTTCTTTTCTGATTCTGTTAATTTGGATACTCTCTCTCTCTGCCTTTTGGTTAGTTTAGATAAGGGTTTGTCTATCATGTTGACTTTCTCAAAGAAACAACTCTTTGGTTCATTGATTCTTTGTATTGTTTTCTTTATTTCTATTGTACTGATATCAGCCCTAATTTTAATTATTTCCTGCTGTCTACTCCTAGATGAGTTTGCTTCTAATTGTTATAAAGCCTTCAGCTGTGCTATTAGGTCTCTTTCATGAGATTTATCTTAGTTTTTCATATAGACATCTAGTGGTATGAATTTTCCTCTTAACACTTTCATTGTGTCCTATAATTTGGGTATGTTGTGGATTTGCTTTCATTAAATTCTAGAAAGTCTTCAATTTCTTTCTTAATTTCTTTCTTGACCCAGAGATGGTTCAATATAGAGATGTTCAATTTCCATGAGTTTGTAAGCTTTCTGTGATTTTTGTTGTTGTTGAACTCTAACTTTAGGCCATGATGGTGTGATATGATACAAGGGGTTATTCCCATTTTTTGTACCTATTGATATTTGCTATATGACCAAATATGTGGTCAATTTTATAGAAAGTTTCAGGGGGTGCTGAGAAATATGTATTGGTGGAAGCTTCTGTAAATATTTACTAAGTCCATTTTTGTAGTAGCATCTGTTAGACTCCTTATTTCTTTGTTGAGTATCTGTCTGGTTGACCTATCCAAGGATGAAAGTGGGTTATTGTAGTCTCCCACTATTAGGTGTGACATTTGATGTTTAAGCTTTAGTAGTGTTTCTTTTACATATGTAGATTCTCTTATATTAGGGACATAAATATTCAGGATTGAGATCTTATCTTGATTGATTTTTCCTGAAATGAATAAGTAATGTCTGTCCTGGTCTCTTTTGATTGATTTTAGTTTGAAGTCTATTTTATTAGATATTAGAATAGCCAAACCAGCTTGTTTCTTGGGACCATTTGATTGGAAAATCTTTTCCTAACCCTTAACTCTGAGCCTGTGTCTGTCTTTGGAGTTGAGGTGTGTTTCTTGTATGCAACAAAGGATAGCTTCTGTTTTCTTATCCATCATGTTAGAATGCATCTTTTCATAAGTGAATTAAGTCCATTGATATTAAGGGATATTAATGACCACTGATTGTTTTTCCTGTTATTTTTGGTGGTAGCTTGTGTTTATTTCCTTTCTCTGAGCTTTTCTTCTGTGGGATTATAGATTGCTTGTGGTTTCATTGGTGTATCTTGACCTTAGATTGGAGTTTTCCCTCTAGTGCTTTCTGTATGCCCAGATTTGTGGATAGGTGTTGTTTAAATCTGATTTTGTCGTGAAATAACTTTTTTACTTCATCTATGGTGATTGATATTTTTGCTCTGTATAGTAGTCTGGGTTAGCAGCCATGTTATTCTAGTGTCTGTATAATTTCTGAGCAGGACCTTCTTGCTTTCATTGTTTCCATTGAATAGTCTGGTGTTATTCTGTTGCGTCTGCCTTTATAGGTAAATTGGTCCTTTTCCTTTGCAGCTCTTAATATTTTTTCTTTGTTCTGTATGTTTTGTGTCTTGATTATTATGTGGCAAGCAGACTTTTTGGGGGGTTCTATCTATTTGGTGTTCTGTAAGCTTTTTGCATCTTTATAGGCATTTCCTTCTTTAGGTTGGGAAAGTTATCTTTTATGTTTTTATTGAATATATTATCTGTGCCTTTGATCTGGTATTCTTCTCCTTCTTCTATTCCAATTATTCTCAGGTTTGGTCTTTTCATGGTGTCCCAAATTTCCTGGATACTTTGTATTATGGCTTTTTTGATTTTAGTTCTTTTTTTTTTTTTTTGACTGATGTATCTATTTCCACTATTGTATCTTCCATTTCAGGGATTCTCTCTTCTATCTGTTGGTTATGCTTGTATCTGTAGTTCTAGTTTGTCTCTTCAGATTTTCTATTTCCACTTTTGCCTCATTTTGTGTCTTCTTTATTGCTTCTATTTCAATTTTTAGTTTCTGTAATGTTTCTTTTATTTGTTGGTTTTCTTTTTCTTGGTTTTCTTTCAAGAATTTGTTAATCTCTTCTAATTTTTTGTTTGTGGAGCTGAGTTCTAAGAGTCAGTCTGAAGGTGAAACTTGTATATACTCATTTCCCAGTCATGAAGGGACTCTACAGATCTCATGCAGAGCAGGCATTGTTTCCCAGATGATCTGGTACTATCCTGAATGGTTTCTCCACAAGAGCTGGGCAGGCAGAGTTTTTTACAGCCTCTGCTCACACTCAGGCTGTGTCACATTCCCTGCCCATGGGTTCCCATGTCCACAAAGAATGCATGTGTTCAACAGTTTGTCTTTCCAAACTTGTCTTTATTTGCTGTAGTTCTTAGGACATAAACTCTACTTGGTCCCCAGTTCCTAAAGGGAGTTGGCTTTAGTGGCCCGTATATTTACTGCTTGCCCTCTATCCCCTGAAGCTCTGTAAACCCTTTCCCTCATCCAAAGTGTGTCAAAGAAGTGTCAAAACTGGTTTATTAAGAATGCAATAGGCAGCTCCTTGCAGACAGAATGCACAAATGCAAAGGGTTAATAAGGTAGAGGCCAAGGTGGGAAGTATTGAAGGGGTAAAGCCATTGTTACATCAGAAAAGTGGCATCCTCCCCCCAGTACCAGCTCAAAGGCTAAAGGGTGGTAGTCTAGCTAGTGGAAAGTCAAGAGGCCTCTGACCCAGAAATACTGTCCAGAAGTCACAGGGAAGGTCAGAGCCTTAACCTGGGATATTGGCTAGATTGCGGCTAGCCTGATCCAGCCTTGACAGCCTCTCCTTCAAGAACTTCCTCTTCTTACTGGTGTCATTGCGCTCCTCCAGGAGCCAGCTGCAGGAATCCTTGTCCTGAAGGAGCTGGAGCATGCTCTTCTGCAGCTTCTCAGCAAACATTTTCAGTATGAAATACTGGATGATCACAGGAATGTGGCTGGAGATGCGGTTGTGAGCTTCCTGAAAGAGAGACACAGAAGGCTTGAAGAGAGTCACAGGGAATGTGATATGAGGTCATCTGTGAGTCATGAGATCCTGGCAGGTCCAGGCTTCAGCCTCCTCAGGGTCCTGGCAGAGCAGGTGCAAGGTGTCTGCTAGATTCTGAATCCCAACACTTTCTCTGACTACCAGTCAAATATAATTTAATGGAAAAGAGTAATATGTACTGGAATGTGTTCACAGAGACACTCAACTCCATTTCCAAAGGTCTGACCCCTCTGCTGAGAACATTGCTTGTCTGTCCTTAAGACCCATGCTTCTCAACAGCAGGGAAGCAGGGTAGGCAGAGTCCTAAATGAGCTGTCAGAAATTAATCAGTCTCTACCTGCCCTGTCCTCTCTCCCAGCTATCAGTCTTATTCTCCTGGGATAGGTGGATCTCTCAGTTAGATGGCATGCACTGATAGTTTTCAAAGGTTGGTTACTATCTGGTTCTCATTTTTCTGCTTTAGAAGACAAGTGTACCATGACCACATCCCTCTGAAGATGGTTAAAAAGATGTGCCATAAAACACAAGAGTAGAAAGCTACCTTAAACTGATGAGCAACTAACTGGTCAGAGCTTAGGCACAACCCTAGGCATGGCAGGACATAGGCTATGTGTTATCTAACTACAGACATCATGGGTGTAGCCTGTCTCCAAATGTCAATGGGAAGGGATGAGAAGCAGGGTAATAGAAGGCATAGAGATTCCAGATATAAAGATGTTGGTGCCTGGGGTTAGAAGGGCCTGTGCAAAGGTAAAGAATGAAGTCTGCAAAGAACAACAACAAAAAGCCCTAATTCATGCTATGACATGTAGGGACATTGGGGACATTATGCTCTGAGAAACAAGTCAGGCAGGAAACATAAAAACTCTACTATCCCATTTGTTGAGGTCTCTGGAGTTGTCAGAGTTCAAGAGACATAGAGCAAACCTAATATCTCCAAGAGCATAGCCATAAGACCTAGGAGCCATGTGATTGGTCACATGACCAGACTAGTATGCTAAGTTAGTGACAAAAGTCTGTACATTAGAAGGTCACCATGATTACCTCTGTGAGGTTGTTTCCAGGTTCCTGTCTGTGGCTTAGGCTAAGTAGATCCTTCTGTACCTGGGTTATATGATGTAAGTCCCATCAAACACATGTCAGAACCTGGCTTCTATTTGATTAGTATATGTCTTCCTAACACTGTGCAAAGAGCCCACACTCTATAAAAGGTGCTTGAGATGATGAACAATATCTAATAGATAAGAAAGCTGATGTTCTTAGAGACTAAGTCATACAGTTAGGGTCACATGGACCATAAAGGGCAGATGCCTATGGCTCTAAGCTACCTGTTCATCTGAATGAATTATCACCACTTCCTAGAGGCTCATCCAGAATTACAGAATGAAGGTATTCTGAAGCCTCCCTGCAAATTCATATCCTACACAGATAAACACACAAATACAAATGGACTGAAACCCAGTTTTGAGATGGGATTTACCTGACAGTAGGCATACAGATGTGGAAAGATCTCAGCCATAGATGAGTCCTGTAAGGCTTCAGACTGAGAGGAAATGGAGGAATTTGGCTGAGTTTTCTCCTCCTCAGCCTCCTTCTCACTGACTCTCTGTAAGGCTCCCATGTAAAGTTCGTCCTGACAGTAGATGATCTGCTCCATCTGAAAGTGGAGTCGGATCATCTTCTCTGCTTCCTTTACTTGCTCTAATCTGATGCCTTCAAGTTTGGACTGCAAGAAAAGAGAAATGTAAGCCAGCAGTCATCAAGAAATGCTTGCCATGGAGCAAGATCACAGGACAAATAACAGATCCAGAACAGTCCCTGTACCCCTTTGCTCTACCATCTATATTGGGTCCCCGAACTGAGAGTGGAGACCAGAGGAAGACTGGCCCAGGTGTGAGTAGCACCTTATTTAAAGGTCAACAGTCAGTGTCAATTTGAGTAGCTTTACTTTTAAAGACTTGTTTATTTATTTTATATATTTGTGCATACATTTGTTACATGTGTTCCATATTCATGCAAGTGCCTGCAGAGGCCAGAATAAAGTACTAGATCCCCTGGAACTGGAGTGACAAATGTTTGGAGCTGAAGATGTGGTTGTTGGGAACTGAACTCATGTCCTCTACAAGAACAGTAAGCATTCTTAATCACTGAACCATTTCTCCAGCTCCTGCTCTAGATTTAGAATAACTTAGGAGATTGTCATTTCCAGAGATGTTTGAGGTAGAAAACCGAGCCTAACATGGGCAATGCTACCCTATCTAGTTTCTGCTCTGAGCACCAGCATTCATCTATGTGACTAGCTGCCTCATATTCCTACTGCCCTGCCTTCGTGGCCACAGTGGATTGAGTTCTCTCCAACCAGGAACCCAAATCTTATTAAGTTGTTTTTAGCAGGTCAAAACAAGGGGAGAGGTATGGAATAGATCTTGGCAAGAGACATGTTGACTCTTAGCTCTGCCCAGCCACTCTCCTTGCTGTTTTAGACACTTTAACATCTACAGTTAGGACATGGCCTCTACCACAGTGTGAAAAGATAAGAGGGCTCAATTTAGGTCAGCCACCTCCTATGGGTGTCATGTGCAGAGCTTTCTCGACAGCCATGGAGGACAGCCTTCACCTAGAGTGGACTCTGACCTGACTATTCCTGGAGCAATCTATGTACAGCTTGGTGCTGGATCTGTCCCCAGCTGTACCTCCAATTTACCATACAATCCAGGGAGGCCTCATTAATTCCATATTAGGGACACAGGCCAATCACATGCCAGGTGTGGCCCAGGCTGGGGAAAGTCAGAGCCAGTAGCCACCTGCACAGGACCTGTCTGCCTGGGCAGGGGCTGAGTTCCTAGGCCATGCAAACCCCTAGGAGGTAAAGGCATTTTCCTCTTTGCTGCTGCTTTCACTAAACAGACACATTTTACACTTAGCATCCTCCCTGTTGGAACTACTGTTAGGAACCAGCCCAGACTGCTACTCTTGCTCTCACAATGCAGCAATCCTTTTATTTCCTCAGCCTCACAGAGTGTCAGCTATCCTATGAAGCCAACAGCCTCCCAGAAGCTTATATTTATTTCTATCTTGGGACGTAAGTTTTCTAGGACATAGCACACACATCACAGGACATCAAAAGGCTACTGATGAGTATCTGGTGATTGGTTACCAGTGGCCAAGTTCCCCATCCTTTTCCTTCTCCCTTTTGGGTATCAGAGAGTCAGGCTGAAGGGTTGTAAAACCTTCCTTTTCACTTATAAGAAGGCATCTTAGTCTGCTCTGTGGCTCACAGACCCAGGCTCTTCAGACCCCTGCCAGAGTGTCTGTGGTCCTGTGGCCTGACTTTACTCAGAGTCACTGTCTGTCTATTAGCCCATGGCACTAACAACTCTTCTGTTAATTGTCTTACTTCCCACAATCCATCTCAGTGTCACCCCTGAGCTGCACGTCTGGCAACTTTCACTCAATGTCAGAAGTTCTTCCTGTCTATGGGCCTGTGGGCCTCGCTGACAGAGTACTCACTCACCTGTGGATTTCAGCATTCATTTCTCTTCCTCCCTCCCTTCTCCATGTTCTCCCTCTCCCCACTTTAGCCAGACAGCACCAACAGCCTCATCAACAAGATTCAAGCAGAAGCTTCAGCCTTTTCCAGACAAGCACAGGAAAGGCACAGTAATGTCAATCACAACACCTATTCTCTACCATCATCATTTTCATTGTGCTTTAATAGTAATGCACACTTGGTTTTACCTTGGTAGTTCTGTGGAGGTTAAAAAATTCAGCAAAATATTTTTCAGAAACACTGGAAAAGGCAACTTGCACCATTTCTGATTAAAGAAAAAAAATAGTATAACATAGTAAATGGATAAGATTGTTCACTCTGTGTAGATGTAAAAGCAGAGGTAGGCTGAGGGATGTGTATGCCCTCCTACTCCCTCCCTCTTTCTTTCCTCCTTCCTAATGAAGTTGAGGGACAGCCAAGCTTCTAGAAAACTGTCTTCAACCTAAATACAGTTGCAAGCTAAGCATAGTCATCCCTTTGCATGAAGGATCTCTGGCTGTGCTCCTTATAAGATCCAGAGGTAAGGGCACAAGAGGTTATGATACTCTGTCCTCTGACAGCAAATCCCTGTGCTCACATGCTCAGAACAAACTGAGTTCTTGAACAATACAGTGGCTTCTAGTGCACTGAAAATCTGACTGCTACCTAGAACCAGCCCTAGAGGATAACTCTGAGATGCACATTACCTTTGTCCCCTATTCTAGAAATAAATGGCTGATATCCACAGAAGCATTTCTTCGTGTCCCTGTTCAGCACTCACCAGTGACCCTGTGCAGCATATCCACAGCTGGTTTTTCCAGGACCATGATTTGCCTTTTTATGATGTTCTCGATTTTTTTGTAGTTCACAAACTGTGGCAGGTCTCGGCCTCGATGTTGGTTTTCAAATTTTTGTACTTCTTTATATAAAACATCATAGCCTACCAGAGGAGGTGATTGTTATTTGTCATGTACAATCATCTTGCATATTTTTCTAAACAAACCCATTCTGCTCTTCATAAATTTACTGAGATAAATGAAGTAAATTAATATCTAAAAATTGAAAAATATTTCAGGTTTTAGGGAAGAATGCAATTTCAGTGTCACATCCCTCAGTCAAGAGAAAAGGCAAGTTCACAGCCAGAGGTCACTGCAGACTCTAAGAGGGGGAAACTGAGGAATACATGCCTCCAAAAGAGCTTAGGTGTGGTTTATGAGCCCAGCATGATCAGAACAAGGAAGAGACAGAGCACGTGGCTTACAGGCCCAGAGAGATGTGTGGAAGAAGGGGTGCCCCTCAGCCAGAGATGACAGGGCATCTGATTTGATCACCTTGTTCATGACACAAAACATTTAGTCCTTCTCATCATTACTGGAAGTGGGCAGCAGCCTTAGATGGCCCCATGTTTCCCTGTGATGAACTGGCAATATTTGTTTATTTATTTATATGAGTATGGATGTTTTGCCTGCAAGTATGTCTGCACACAATGTGCATACAGTGTCTCCAGAAGCCAGAGTGTATCAGATCCCCTGGGAGTGGAGCTCCAGGTGGTTATGAGTCACCATATTGATGCTTAGGGTAAACCTAGATCCTCTGGAAGAGCAGCCAGTGCTCTTAACCACAGAGCTGTCACTCCAGCCCTCCAAAGAATACTTTTAAATAAAAGAGAACTTAGCTCATTAAATAAGACTTTAAGGTTTTGGGTCAAGTTTCACAGTGTAACCCTTGACCCTTAGAGGCTCCTGTCAGCTCCAGGAACAGTACGGTCACCAGCAATTGTTGTCTACCTTCTGACCAATCTGCTCTGCCTTCTGTCTGCACTCTGCATTATTCTGGGCGTTTCTAATAGAATCAATGCCACAGTCTGTTGTACCTCCCCTGGGGGTTTTTATTCTGTATCCTGTCATCAAGGGTCATGGGCCCTGTACCCAGGATCTCCACTCCTTCTATGCCTTAAAATACCCCACTGAGTGATGCTAAGAGCTGATCTGCTTCCCTCCACATCCTTCTGCTGTGATCCTAACCATGCAGCACCTCAGGATGGAACTCTGCAGATAAGTTTGTGTTTCTGTTTTGTTTTGTTTTGCTTTGTTTTTACTTACTAAGTAGAGAGGGGTCTCTTAGGGTGATCTCTAATCCACTATGTCTTGTGTCCCTATAGGGGCTGACAAGGACACATAAATATCCAGAGTAAAGAACTTGTGGACACATGAGGAGAAGACGCCAGGTTCAGGCTAAGAAGACTTATATGTCTGAGTATTTCCTAATTGATATATCCTAATTGAAGAGGAAGTAGATATCCCCTGTTTGCCTCTGTGGGGATTACTGCTATAATCCACAGCAACTATACCATTTCACTTTCCCATCCCTGTACCACGTCTTCCCTTTCCCTGCCTCTTCCCAGCACCTGACAATGTCTGCTTTCTGATTCTAATTTCCCTAGAGGCTGAGACAGGAATTATCCTTGTGTTTTAATTGTATTTCTGAAGGTCACTGGCCATGCATCTTTTTAGGCATTTGTATATCTTCTTTTTGGAATAATTTCTTTACAATTTGCCTGTTTTGCTAATTGGATTCTGTTATTGCATCTTGGAGATGTAAGCTGCTTCATATTCTGGTCTCTAGGCCCTCCTCTTTCAGATACAGAGTCAGACACCTCTGAAGTCTTGCACTGGAACATTGACTCTTCCCTGGAGTGAGGACACACTTGGCAGGGCCTATAGTGTTTACCTTCAGCTGTCTGGACTTAGTAGTGGAGACTACAGAAATAATGGATGGCACAGTGGTGACATAGGAGAGTCACAGCCTTTAAATAAGTGTCTCATAAGCCTCTCTACAAAGGCACATTGCTACTGAGCTGACCACCTGACTTCCTCCACTAGGGACTAACAGATTCTACATGGACATCTGTCACTGACAACCAAGGATCTGTTTGTCAGAACCTCTGGTTGATTCAAAACAATACTATTTTCTCATCAAGCCCTCCAAGATTCACAAAGACCCTTGGAATTCTCCTCAGCCATGGCATATTTCTCAGCACAGATTAGCTATCAAAGAACAGATTTATGGTTCTGTATCTCTAGACTTTCTATGAAGATGTGAAGATTAGGTGGGATGCTACATGTGCTTATCCTACCTGTTCATTGCCATGTAACAATTTTAAGACACTCTAGGGCTAAGACCCTGGACAGGCAGTAGTTACTTTAAAGATTAAAATTTTCCATTTTGGGGCATGCTCCTGAAGGCACAGGATGTTAGAAAGAAGGTGATAAAAACAGGGATGTTTCTAAGGTAGGTGAAAAACTATAACCTCCTGGGAAGCTCCTGAAACTCAGAAAGTCAACAACTCAGTGTCCTCACAAAGTCCCTGAAGCTGACAAGATTCACTAAGCCTCGTTTCCAAATACATATAAATAAGAAGGACTAGTGAAACTCACTTGAGATAAACTGAGTTGTCTGGAGGAAGCAGAGACCAACTGAACTATCCAGAACTACCTACCCAACCTGTTAAGCTGCCTGCAGGCTTTGTAGTGTGTTCCAGATTTCGTTAGCCATCCCCCATACTGGATTAAAGTAGTCTTTGGGTCATTTTTATGTCTTTAAGTAATCTCTTACCCATATTCCTGGAAGTCAACCCAATAAAATCATTGGCTCACCAAGTTGGAATTTGCCTGTATCTGTAATTTGCTTTTGTTATCAGTTTGTTTTCTGATGTATTATCAAAATTTATATGTTGAATTACATTCCTAGTATGCTGGCACTGAAAGCTGGGCCTTTAAAAAATGATCAGGACATGCTGGCCTCAAACTCACAAATGGAATGTGTGTCCTCAGAACAGTGGTCAGAGGAAGCTGACTCATTCTCCACACATGAAGGCCAGGCTGGATGGTGCCATCTAGGGAACAGGGATGGAGCCCTAACAAGACAACTCATCCCCTGGTGCCATTACCTTGAATTCCCTAGCTCCAGTACTTTGAGTGATGGTCTTCTAATTTCTTTCACAATGGAGTATAAGATTATTTATAATGGCAACCCAGACTGAACAAGATACTCACAATTTTGGAAATTACTTTCAATGTCATTATTCCACAAGAAGAACTCGTCTAGGATCTTGGTAAACAGGTCACATTCACCCTCCTCCACATTCTCCTCCTCTTCCACAATGGCATTGATATCTTGGTTAAAAGTGTTGATTTTCTGTCAAGTAGAAAACATCAGTTTAAGCAGTGATCTTTCAAGAAGGGGTTGACGTAGTAAATGGACAATGTGTTTCCTGAAGGTGGCTGAGCCACCTCCTCTTCATGGGTACAGCAAAAGTGTATGGAAAAGAGAATTTTACAGAAGGAAATACCTCTCCTCCCCCTCTTTCTTTGGGATCCATGGGGAAAATTCTTCTGTCAGAGTTTTTGAAATGGCATTGTACCTATAAGCTCCACCCTGAACTTAACCATAGTCTCTGTCCAGATCCCTTTTTAAAGACTCAATGGGCTGGATGCATCTCCATCAGCCTTGAAGCTATGCCATCTGAAGAGTACTATGCAGAAATTCCTCTGTAGACAGTCATACAACATCAACCTCAAACTATGGACAGTGCTCACATCAATCAGGAATAAAGTTTTCCCGCAGTCATCTTCTGGTATGTCTGTACCATACTTCTGCAGCTCCTCGCTTGTACTCTGGTAACATTTCTTAATTTGATTTTCTAACAAAGGCAGAGATTTCTGAAATGAAAAGAGGTAGATGGGACATAGAAATATAAAGTGGGAATGAAAAGGGGGTCCAAAGCCTGCTCTATAGAGTCATCATGACACATGGGTAACATTCTGAAGTCCTGATACAAGTCCAATATTGCACAAATTCTAGTTGGTATATAATGAAACCCCAGAGCCAGATAATGGAGAAAGGCTGGATTATGAGAGAGATGGAGAAACAAACCACAGCCATGTCTCACCCATCAGCTCCTCAGACCTGTCCCCAGGAGTCCTCCAACCCCCAGTCTCTCTGTCCTCAGCCTAAAGGCAGCAGAGAAGTCTGGGAAAGCTGGAAAACCCTTTTGTCTTCTGCCCAGCTCTCTTAACTTCCTCCTTGCACAGCCTCAAGCTAGGATTAAAGGTGTGGGTCACACTCCCTGATCTGGCATGGCTCTGTGGTTGACTCTGATATTTCAGATTAATTTTATTAAATATATATCACCAAACTCCCTGGTGCAGAGCAACACTTGAGTTGCGTCCCTTTCCACACAGTTGTGCACACATGACCATCTAGTATGCAACTCTATCCACTGAACATGGTAGTCTTCCAAAAGAATCACCCAGATACCCCTCCTTCTATATCATGGGCATGAACTCTCTTCAAGGAAATGCTTTAAGCCCCTTAAAGTAGCTTCTGAAAAAGAAGTTATAACAACACTAGACTTCTAAACTTTTGTATTGTCACCAGATCAAAAGCTGCTGAAGAGTCTCATTTTCAAGAGAGGTTTTTATAGCTTTTCTGTCCCAGGCTACTCATGCACAGAGTTCAGCAATAATAGGCCTGCCTCTGTCTACGTTACGGAGGCCCAGTTCAAGTCACTCAATATCATGGTACCCTGTAGGTCCCTGGTCTCCACCTGCATTCTGCAGTCTACAGGAGGACCTTCAATACACGAAGAGCCCAGGGGAAGAAAATGACTGCTGCGTATCTTTCCACAACCAGTCCTCAATAGGTCTGGACACAAAATCCACATGTGCTGAGTATTCTCAATTCCCCAGGTGGAGAACTAAGGTGGTTTGCAATGGAGCCTCCACCAGGTCATAGAAAAGTGAGCACTGCTTCTATCTAAAGGGCACATTTGATCTCAAGCTTCTGGAATCTACTCTAGTATGAGTCTCACAGACATATCACCTAGAATTTAGGGGTAGTAGTAGGAACACATAAAGCATTCTGATTCTGGAGTCACCAACATCCAAACACAACATGTCTGTGGAAAGAGATCTTGACCAGCTTGTGTGCTCAGGATTCTCCTATTTTCAGCTTATCTTGATGAAGACACAGCCACTCTGGCTTACACAGATATGTTTGATGAGCTCCGTGGTCAGTCTCTCTGCCAAACAGGGTACTGTGGCCTTCCCATCCTCTAGAAGAACACTGAGGATAGAGGACAGAGGATCCCATTAGACTTGGTCATGACTCAAGTCTGCATCCTGCTTTGGGGAGGCCAGGGCCAGTTTGCATTCTATCAGTGAATGGATACATTGGATTGATACACATGTGATACTCAGAGATTTTGTACAATGACTGAGTGGCATCAGTTGGGATAGTTCCACAATGGCCTGCAATGATACCCCCTTACCACATTAATAATAAGAGTAAAAATCTGTTCTCCACAAAATATTTGTACAACTGCAGATATGTTATCATAGCACAATACCCCAGCCCATGTGTGATACACATGAACACACATGCACACACCTTTTCTGAATAACACTCACAAGTATGATACACGAGTAAAGGCACATTTGCATGTATAATACATACAAGTAAACATACCTTTCCATATAGGCTGTACATATGAGTATATACACACATATAATACACAAGAATATACACAATACATATAGATCTATGTATTTATAAAAAGCCACTGATGTGAACTTGCATTATGTGTGATGAACAAGTAAAGTAGGGAGACCCAGTCTGAGTAAAGAAAGGATTTTAGACATGGGCACTTAATGGCTAGAAGCTATACTGTTCTCATTCTCCCAAAATCTGTGTTTATGCAGTACACTGTTATTGCTTAGAATGCAAGTCCTCAGGGAGTTAGACTCTTCCTTTCTGTGAGTGACAGCTTACTCTTGTTGGAGCTCAAATGTCTACACTGCTGCTTAGTTCATTTAAACAAACAAACAAACAAACAAATTGTGGTTAGAATAAAAACAATAGATCTTGTTTTGTTTTGTTTTGTTTTGAGGCAGGGTCTCGCTACATAGTCTTGGAGGTCCTGGAATTTACTATGTAGTCTAGGCTGGCTTCTAACTCATAGAGATCCATCTACTTCTGCCTCCCAAGTGCTTTTAATAAAAGCATGCACACAATGAAAATGTTTGAAGAATATGGATGTAAGTCAGAAGAATATGGATAGATGTATTCTGAGTTCTGAAAGAGTATAATTGAGCCCCAGACTATTACACTCAGCAAAACCATGCATTAAATTGATGGAGAAATAAACCTCCCATGATCAAAACAGATTTAGTGAACTTATGACTGCTAATATAGTCTTTTTGAGGATCATGGAAGAAATACAGGGCTCTGAAGAGAAAGGTAAACATAGCCAAGAAATCACGGGGAAACAATAGGCAACACTAAAAAAGTGTATTAATGGAAGTCACAGAATACCATAAACGACAAAGCTAGGAGGGGTGCAGGGATCTCTTGTGTGTTGAGGAAAGCCTAGTCTGTATAGTAAATTCTAGGACATCCAGAACTCATAGTGAGACCATGTCTCAAAATACAAAATAAATAAAATAAAATCCAGTGACAGAAATTAGCATATATCTGTCAAAAGTAACTTTGGATATCAAGTCTGAGTTCCCCAATAAAGAGAGATGAGAAGAATGGATCTGAAAATAGAATCCATCTTTTTGTTACCTCCAGAAATGGCTAACTATAGTATGGCTTACTATCAGTGGTACACATGATCTCAGGATAAGGGTGAAAATGGAAATGAACCTTGGATGCAAGAAGGTTAGATAATATCTGATAAATTAGACTTCAACAGAAACTGGTGAAAAGAGATAAAGAGGAATACTTTATACTGAAGGAACAATGTACCAGGCAGTGGTGGCTAGCACTTATAATCCCAGAACTTGGAAGACAAAAGTGAGTTTGAGTATAACCTGGTACACAGAGAAAGCTTCAGGACAGACTGGAAAGCTACAGAGAAACCCTGTCTTTAAAAGAAAAAAAAAAAAGAGAGAAGAAACGAAAAAAATGAAAAATAGGCAAGGAATTTTATTTTAAATGCTTCTAGATGTAAAACCACAGATTGACTACCACACTGAGAATAGGTGACTTCAATATTCAACTTGCATCAGTAGACAGACCATCTGGACAAGATCTAAGCAAAGAACATGGCAGTTAGATGATGTCAGAAATCAAATGCAGTCAGGCCTGGTGATGTATGCCTTCAATCTCACACAGGGGAAGGCAGAACTCTGTGAGTTTGAAAAAACTTGCTCAACATAGTAATTTCCAGGACACCCAGATATTAGTAAACAGACAGACAGAAGACAGGCAAAGAGGAAAAAATGAAGAAATTAGATGAATCACACAGACATCTATAGATGTCTACCCAAACATTAAAGAATACACAGTAGTCTATGTTATGGATAGCTAAAGTGACCCTTAGCATGGCTGATTGCTGCTTTAATGACATGTCAAAGGCACAGTGGAGTTCTAGGTCTCCTACATTTCTTCTGCTCTGATCTACTTGTGACTCTAGATCCTGCAACTCTTGATTATAGTACTTTAACAAGTTCCCTCCTCTTTTTTTTTTAACTTCTTACTCTTTAAGAAGTCTTAATGAGTTTCTTTAAGGACTACTTAGTAATTTACTTTCTTTCTAGAAAGTTTTAAAATGGTTCCCAAGGTGCAATCATCCACAAGCGGACACACATACATCCTTCATGTGAGTTCTGTTCTTGACCAGCAATTTTCACTGCATGGGACAGAATGGAAGAGGCACCTGAAGTGAGGGTGCTCCTTGAAGAAAGCTTGCTCCTTCTCAAGGGCCTCAGTCAGGCTCAGCTGTTCCTGGATGTCCTGCTGACTCCTGCACTTGACTATCATGTAGCCCTTCTTCAGGTGGTAGACAAGATTCCGCACCACATCAACAACCTTGTCTTCAGTACCTCTGTCCACCAGATCAGGCTTGGTCAAGATCCCTGTGGGATGGACACTGAAATCAGAGGACACACACTGCCACAAGTTAGCAGGAAGTGTAGCTCTCACTGGCCACCAGGATCCCATCCTTGGATGAGATATTGTAACTCAGGCAAGGTGAACACCCACCCACAGAGGCATGTACATGTGGCCTTGTAAAAACATTGAGGCCCCTCAATCAACTGCAGACTCCTTCCTAGCACTTTTCCATGGCCACCACACAGAGATAATAACTGTTCATTCTTTCATTCTGTGTGAGCCTTACTATGGCTCCTAAACCAGTAAGTCTCAGCAAATCTGATTACTTCCCCAGTCTTACCCACCTCTGACTCCTCATGCTATTCTACCAGGGAGATGAGATGAAAGGGTCACTTCTTCCCACCCCAATGTGATCCTAGGTGTGCACTGAGCTTAGTCAATCTGCATCCTGGTAATGTGATCCCACGGGTATACCCAACCACAGTTATTTCCCACTCTCCTTACCAATGGTCCTATCTCCTTCAGGATCCAAATCTTGCGAGATGCTCAGTGCCTCCGTGGTCTCAATGTCCATATTACTGGGGACCACCACCATGATGATGGTCTCCTGTTTTTGGATGAATGTCTCAATGACTTTCTTGGTCTGTAAGAAATGAGACATTTATTCTTAGTTATGGAGACAGAATCAGGAGAGAGTTGTTTGTGACCATTCACTTGCTTCAGGTGCTGGCTTCCAGGATCTGCACACTCAGGAGTAGGTCATCCATGCTTACTTCCACCTCCAAACGTCCCCCTTAGACATAGCCCTGGACATACTGCAGTGTCCCTTGAAGCCAAGTAAGGGTCACAATTGAGTCTAAAATCTCACCTGGTGTCCAGTGTCTGCAGGTGGGTTGCCTTCAGCCACCCTGGTGATCCCAGGCAAGTCAATCAGAGTCAGGTCTGGAACATTTGGGGAGCTAACATCCACGCTAACGAGCTTATCACTGATTTCCAGGTTTAATCCAGAAATGAAGTCCTGACCTGGAGGGGAGGGAAAAGGAAGCTTGATCAAGCTTGGTGGGCTATGTTGGGAGACTAGAGGACAGATGGAGGGGAATCTTATTCCAAGAACTTGAGGAAAGCAGCCTTGAGTATGCAGTGACCCTAACAGGTTCCTGTATTGAAAAGTTGGGTTGGTCCTGAAGTGGTCATATTTTGAGCTTATAGGCTCTTTGGGAAGAGAAATCATGCCAGGGAAATCAGTCACTGGGGGTCAGCTCCATATGTCTTATTTCTGGCGCTTTCCTGTGACACTCTGCTTTCTCTCTGTTACCACTTGTCCCTGTCACAGTAATGATTCTTCCATGAAAATAAGAAAAGGTAACCAGAGAAAAACCCTCTGATTCCAGGACAGAATATATGTTGTCCTGTGTGGCATTCTGTGAGGTACAGTGTCATAGCCCCTGAGAAGGATTGTAAAGCTTCTTTTGTCTGGGGGTTGTGGGTGGCAGCAGGTTTGCAGGGGTTTCTTTTTCTGTGCTGAGCCAGGGCCCTGTCAGAATTACTCAATACTTCTCCTCTGACTCCAGGCAGTGCTGACAGGTAGTCACAGGATAAGGGACACCAGGACACTGACCTTTATTGATGGCATCTTCCAAATGCGAAGGATCAGAGAGCTCCACTTCAATGCCATCATAGGTGACCTTGCCACTCCACTTTTCCCCCTGCTCCAACCTACTCAATTTCAGCACCACAGGGAATCTGGTAACGATACCTAGAAAATGAGGTTCATGTTACCCTAGTGTACTCCTGGACGCTGTTCAGTTTATAACTTTAGATTAACATCCCTTCATATATTCATGTGCAGAGACTTGGTGTGGAAAAATTTGGCCTGACTCTAAAGTCACATGTCCAGTGTGACCCCAGGCCTATATTCTGGCAATAGAAAGCCAGGTCATGTTTATCCATTTTGGGTAAAAGCTATCACCCACTTCAGGCTGCTTCCTCCTCATGTGGCACCCTCAGCTCTGTTGGGACTTTGATGGAAGCCTGTATTGGACATCTCCCACTAACCCACACCCATGTTGGTCACTGTCTCTCAGTAACTTCAACATGCCTCCTGTTATGATCTCATTTCTATTCCTGCCTTCTCCATGCCTTTCACCTGGGTCCCTGGACCATGTTGGCTCTGGACTCTTCCTGAGCACTCAATGACCATGTCAGCTGTGGAGTTTAAGCAGCAGCACTGACCTGGACACCAGTCTCTTCCCCAAAGAGAACAGTTACCTCAAAGGAAGGGGCTAGAGGCCTGATCCACTTACTCCTGACTTCTACAAGCTGCACAACTGAAGTAACTCACTGAATGGAAAATGGAACAGTGCAATGAACTGAAAGTTGCCCCCACACCAGCACATGTACTCAGCCCCAACACATACAGTGACTGTTGGATACAGAGCCTGAAAGGAGATTACTTAGGCTGATGGAAGGCTTGGGAAGCTACATGGGTGGAGCCCAAACCACTAAGACTAGTGCCCTTGGGAGAGGAGGAAGAAACTGCAAGGCTGCATGAGGAAAGGATGTCCCACAAGCCAAGGAGGAAGACTACCTTGACTTTCATTCTGCTGTGTGCCCAATCTGAGAAGGGATCTGTTTCTTTCTTTTGAGCCCCAGGTCCCACAGCCTAGCAAGGCAGTAAGCACTGATCTCTTACCACTGCCTCTGGGGAGGGCTACTCCAGACAGTGCTTCCAGCACGGAGCTCTTCCCTGAGCTCTGGTCCCCAATGACAGCGATGGCAGGCAGGGCCAGGTCCTGCTCCACACCCAGGGCCCTCAGGGAGTCGATGAGGTCAATGCATGGAAGGACTTTCTCCTCATACTGCCTGCAGAGGTTGTTCAGAGACTCCTAGTTGAGGGCAAAGCAAGAGTAAGTCATGCTCCTTGGAAATGCCTCAGCAAAGACTGCTGAGTTCAAATACATTGCACATGTTCTAGAAGCCAAAGAATTAGATTAGGCAAAAATGTATTTGAAGAAATAATAAAGCATTGATTCTTCTGAATTGATGATGGGAAAGACATGATCCTTGTTGCTGTGCATGGCAGGAGAACCTATTGTGCTTTATACTCATGATTATCAGAGCTGGATCTGCATACGTGACTCTAGGCTCATTGTTGCCAGAAAAGAGTCATGATATTGGTTTCCAAGAAGGAAGTAAAGCTATTTAATTGCCCTTGTTCACCGTTTTTATAGGGCCATGGCAAAACTGAACAAAGGCTGAACTAGTCTCTGTGGAGACTGAAAGTTAATTCTCTGGACTGTTATGGGCAGAGCCAGTGGCCGGCCAAACAGCCTGCACATATCCTATGGCCCAACAAGGGAGACAATCATACCCTGCTTATGATCTGCCTGCACAGTTAAGAGTAGCTGAAGCCCCATTCTATCCATTTTTGACTCCAACTTTGATACTGACAATCCCCTAACCATTGGTTGCTCTGTCAGGGTTATTCACCCCCACCCCTTCTGAGACACACACAGTCTTTGCAGTTGTCTCCAGGGGTGTTAATTGTACTAAACTCTCTTTGTTCTCACATTGATCAGCCTGTAACTTTACCACAACAGAGAACTGTCATGTGATATTTTGTTAGGGTTTTTACAAATAAAGCTTGCCTGAAAATAGAGGGTTAGCTACTCGTTAATCATACAGGTCTGGAGGTCTGTACAGAGAGGAGATAGGAAGTGATAAGGCAGGTGAGAGACTGCAACCTTGGCATAGCCCTCAGGAACTTACTACAGTCTTGCTTGGTTACCTCATATCTGACTTCTTGTCTGTGAGGTGTTAGAAGCCATCCTCGTGTACAATCTACTCTGTTACAGTTGGCTTCATTAGAAGCCAAAATATAAGAAGGTCCGCCATTTGGGTCCCACTCCCTCCAAAGGAACACCTGACCCAATCTTGATTTTGGGGTGAGGAAACTAGATCTGCCTGGGGTGGATGCTGAACTTAGCCATATTGGAACCTTGGGACCTCCTGCCCTTGGTGGGGAGGAGATAAAGAGATGTGGAGAAGAGAGAGTTACTGGAAGGGGTGAGAGGAGAATGGAGCTTGAACAAGATATACATGGATAAAAAATGACTTTTCTCATAAAAAATAAATTATTAAAATAAAAAATAAACATCCAGACAAATCTCTTTCCTTTATAAAGTTAACCTGCCTCAGTTGTTTTATTATAATAATGAAAAAATAAACAAATTTGAATATGAACTGAGTAAAAACAAAGAAACAAAAAACATCAATAACAAAAAAGAAGGCCAGTCATGCCTTCATAAATAAGCCCTCAAAGGCTTCCTGTGAGCTTGCTGGCCCTCTCACTAGACCAGAGCCCTGTTCCTCTGCTATCTGTTTGTCATGTTTATCTCACAGGTTATTCCAGGCCTTCCTACTCATCTTCCTCAGTCTTTAGACACCACCCTTTTAATCCTTAATCTTCCTTTAAACCACAGCCTCTCTTCACTATGACTTGTGTGAGCAGCCTGTAGTTCTTATCTTGGGCCATTTCCAACTTACTATCTACTGAGGGCCAGGGCCTGCCTCCTTAATGACAACCATAACCCAAAGGTTAAAGAAATTCAACTAATCTTCATGTGGCTTGGGTATCAGTGTAACAATAGCCTCATAAAAAGAGTTTGGCAATGTGCTTTCTGCTTCTCTTATGTGGAACAATTTCATGAGTTATTGCTATTAGCTCTTCTTTGAAATTCTGATAGAATTCTGCACTGAAACTCTTTATTCCTTGGTGTTATAAGACTTCTAATGACTGCTTCTATTTCCTTAGGAGTTTTAGATCTTTTTAAATTGGTTTACTTGGTCTTGATTTAATTTTGGTATGTGATACTTATTCAGAAAATTGTCCATTTTCTTTAACTATCCAGTTTTGTGAAGTACAGGTCTTTGAAGTATGCCTTGATGATTCCTTGGATTTCCTCATTGCCTGTTCTTATGTCTCCCTTTTTGTTTTTAATTTTTGATAATTTGGATATTTTCTCTCAGCCTTTTGATTAGTTTGGATAAGGGTTTGCCCATCTTATTGACTTTCTGAAATAACTAATTTATTGTTTCATTATTCTTCGTATTGTTCTCTTTGTTTCAATTTTATTGATTTTAGCTGTCAATTTGATCATTTCTGGTATCTGTTTTTGCTAGGTAATTTGCATCTTTTTGTTCTAGACCTTTCATGTGTGCTGTTAAGTCCCTAGTGTGAGATTTCTCCACTTTCTTTATGTAGTTACCTAGTGCTATGAACTTTCCTCTTAGCACTGCTTTCATAGTGTCCTGTAAGTTTTGTTATGTTGTTCATTTATTTTCATTGAATTCTAGGGAAGTCTTTAAATTCTTTTATTTTTTTCCTTAACTCAGTGTTGATTCAGTTGAGCATTATTCAGTTTCCATGAGTTTGTAAAGCTTTCTGTAATTTGTGTTGTTGCTGACCTCTAACTTTAAGCCATGATGATCTGATAAATTATGGGGGATTATCCAGTTTTTTTTTAAATCTGTTGAGATTTGCTTTATGACTGAGTATGTGATCAATTTAGTTAAGGCTCCATGGGGTGCTGAGAAGAAGGTATATGCTTTTGTGTTTGGGTAAAATGTTCTGTAGTTGTCTTTTAAGTCCATTGAGTGATAATATCTGTTAGTTCCCTTATTTCTATGTTAAGTTTCTCTCTGGAAGAACAATTCATTAGTGAAAGTGAAGTGTTGAAGTCTCCCACCACTAATGTAGGGGTTTGATGTGTGATTTAAGCTTTAGTAATATTTCTTTTACATATATGGGTGCTCTTGTATTGGGGCATCAATGTTAAAAATTGCAACTTAATCTTGATGGATTTTCCCTGTGATAAATATGTAATGTTCTGCTTGATCTCTTTTTGATTAATTTAGTTTAAAGTTTATTTTGTTAAATATTAGAATAGCTACACCAGCTTGTTTCTTATGTTCATTTGATTGGAAAGTCTTTTCCAAACCCTTTACTATCCTTGACATTATGGTGTGCTTCTTGTATGCAACAAAAGGATGGATCCTGTATTTTTATACCCATTCTGTTAGCCTTTGTCTTTTTTTAATAGACAAATTGAGTCCATTGATATTAAGGTATATTAATGACCAGTGATTGCTAATTCCTGTTATTTTTTGGTGGAAGAATGTGTGTGATTTTATTATTTGAGATTGGCTGGTGTGTGATTATCTATTGCTTATGTTTTCAAGGGTGAATATAACTTCCTTAGGTAGGAGTTTTTCTTCTAGTATTGTTTGTATGAATGGATTTATGGATATGTGTTGTTTAAGTATGGTTTTGTCATGGAATATTTTTTCTCCATTTATGATGATTGAAAGTTTTGCTGGGTATAGTAGTTTGGGTAGACATCATTGCATATTTAAAAAAATTAGTCTGGAATATCAGAAGACAGAATCACCCATAAATATTCATGGTTTCTTAGTGTCCACATGATATCTGTCTAGGACCTTCTGGCTCTCAGAGTCACCATTAAAATGTCGGGTGTTATTCTGATGGGTCTGCCTTTACATGTTACTTGGACTTTTTCCTTTGCAGCTTTTAATATCCTTTCTTTATTCTGTATGTTTAGTGTTTTGATTATGTGGCAATGAAACCTTTTTTTAGGGAGTCCAGCCCATTTAGTGCTCTGTCAACTTCTTCTATTGACATAGGCATTTCCATCTTTAGGTTGGTAAAGTTTTCTGCTATGATTTTGTTGAATATATTTTCTGCGCCTTTGAGCTGGTATCCTTCTATTTCTATTATTCTTAGGTTTGGTCTTTTCATGGTGTCCCAGATTTTCTGGACATTTTGTGTTTTAGCTGTTGGCTTTAATGTTTGTTTTGTTTTGTTTTTCAAACAAATCTATTCCCTCTATCATATCTTCAATGCCACAGATTCACTATCCCATTTCTTACATTCTATAGGTTATGCTTGCATCTATAGTTCTTGCTTCCTTACCCAGATTTTCCATTTCCAGAATTCCCTCAGTTTGTGTTTTCTTTATTGCCTCTATTTCAATTTTCAAGTCTTTAACTGAACTGTTTCCTTCACCTGTTTAGTTGCTTTTTCTTGGTTTTCTTTAAGGAATTTATTGATTTCTCCTGATTTTTTTTTGTTTGTCTTTTCCTTGTTCTCTTTAAGGGAAATTTTCATTTCTTTAAAGGCCACTATTACCTTTATAAAGTTGTTTTTAAGATTGTTTCTTCTGCTTTATATATGTTGGATGTTCAGGTCTTGCTATTGTAGAACTGTCTGGTTCTGGTGGCACCATATTGTTCTTCATGTTGTTGAATGTATTCTTGCATTAGCATTTACATAACTCTTCCTCCTATCAGAGCAGGTGATACCTGTTTCTCCTGGTGCTGGACTTCATGAAATGGTACAGGCAGTAACTGTCTCAGGGAGCCCCATAGGTCATGGGGGAAGAATATGTTTTGAGGATGGAGTAGGACTTATAGATAATAGGGTCTGGTGGGGGCTGGAAAGACCTGCCCACAGGAGCCTTACTTGACTATTGGCCTGGTCCCGGGGCTGTGAGCAGTGGGAATGGAATGGAAGGAATGTGCCTTGATCTATAGCCTAGAGTCTAAGATGTACAACTGGGAGAATAGTTACTCATATGTTGGCCAATCAATGCTGGAGGTGTCTGTTACTTCTGTATATTTAAGAAGTGTTAATTAAATTACAACTCCATTAGAAAGGAAGTGCTTAGGGTAAGTGTTGGATAGGTCACTGAGTACTTTGCTCATATCTTTCCCATCCCTATAGTAAAGAAATTATACGAGTGTTTTGTTCTCACTAGATCTTATAATTTAGGAGGAAAACTAAGACTTGGAGAGTTAAGGTCACCCTGGAGAGTTAACTTCACTGTGGTTAAAATGTGAGAGTTTAGGAATCAGATAGTGTCCTTCTCTGAAACCCCTTTGCTACTTCCATAAAAATGAGAATTATTATAATAGAAACACAGGAAAATACAGACTTTCAAGATATAAAACCAGAACAAGCTAATTCCTGAATGTCCACAATATAAGAGTTCTAAAAGGTGTTCTCAGTGCAGAAGGAAAGTGTCAGGAGAGAAATTCTAAATTCCTATTATGGGTCAGACAACACAAGTGGTGACTGGTACATCTTTCTTATGATGTGGCCCTGTGGGAGGGTAGAGGATATAGGTCTGATGTGGTGAGGGGACAGGACCTTCACACAGCCTTGTGGAGAGCCATTGTCCTTGCTATGCAGATCCTCCAGTGTGGTTGCTATATGGCTACCCACATACCTGCTGTGACACTTTCCCTGTAGTCAAAACTTTATGTGTCCTGCCCGACTTTTCCCATAGACTTTTGGTCCCAAATAATCACTAGTTATTTACATATAGTAATTATTAACTGTTTGGTCTAAAACTCAAACATATTACTTGCAAATTCTTATACTCCAAGCAACCCATAATTCTATTTATGTTTAGCCACATGGTTTGGTACATTTTGCTCTGTGTAGCATTCTCATCTTGTTTCCTCTGGGTCTCCCAGTTCTCTCCTTCTCTGTTCTTCCTAGAATTCTCCCAGTCTGCTTTCTACTTTCTGTCTAGCTACTTGACCACTCAGCATTTTATTAAGCCAATAGGAGTGACAAATATTTACAATATACAAGAGCATAGTCCCATACTTCCTCATTGCTTTGCAAGGAAGCCTAGTGAACTCATTAGTCCTCTGGTGAATGCTGGTAGAAATGCTCCTTGGTTTGTCCTAAGGACATTCGAAAGAGGAGTGTAGGTTTGCTCTCCCCATGAAAAGGATTTTCACAACAGCACCCATTACCCATTCCTTGCCCCCAGCACTCCTTCACAAGGTCTTCTGGGACTTGTTGATAACAACATCTGGATACCTAACTGCAGAGGAGGCTGTACTGCTACTGGAGACCTGGAAGCAGAAATCAGAAACTCCCTATCTACCTAGAAACTGTGTGGAAGGACCATAGATATCCTGTCACCTCTATAGAGAAGACCAGCTGTTGCATTTGGGTGTGTATGAGTTCAGATCTGAAACATGCTCAAAAGACCTCCTGATGGAGGTGTGCTCTACAGCTGTTCTTGGATTTGGCAGGACTGGAAGAGTTGGAGACTGCTGAGAGAATACAGACCATTAGCATAGTGGCCTTGACATGAACTGGAACTCTGGTCCTTCCTCTACCTCTTTTTCAGTCATTAGACATTTTGTTTCATCTTGCTATATATTGCAGGCTTAGAACAATGGCACATAGTGAGCATGGAATGTAAGTTCTAGAACTTTGAGCCAAATGATAATTTCCTTTATAAGTTGATTCTTCCAGGAACGTGGTCACAGCAACAACAAACTGACTGATGCATTGGGAGTGAGTTACCTCTGCCCCTTACTTGGGGTTATAGTCTCTCAAGAAGGAAATACAAACAGGTTTAGGGAGTTGGAGAGACAGTGGCCCTTCCCATTGCCTGTAAGCCTTGACACTGTTGTTAATACTGATTTTTAAAGTGTTGCCCTTTATTTAGACAATGGAGAGAGTCTGAAACAGGCAGCCAGATGGTCCAATGTCTCCAACAGCGAATGAGCACACATTTCTGTGTACCAGCATCAGCTGCACTGACCCCTCCCAACAGTCAAGCTGCAGATCCCAATGTGGAGATGTTAAACTCACTGCTAAAGGGAGGGAGAACCTCCCAAAGTCAGACACCTGACAGGGTCAGGCAGCCACCATGCTGACAGGCTTGTTACCAGGAGCACTTTTTTTTTTTTTTTTTTTTTTTTTGCCTGCAGAACTGGACCCAAATTTATCAAAACAGATACCCAGACACCAAGAGGCTTCTCCCAGGAAGTAGTGTCTCAGTGACTCCTAACATGGTAGCTGAAGACTAAGCCATGTTATGGGCAGGGGATAGCACAGAACTTCCAGTCCCTAATGATACCGTTTTCCCAGACCACAAAGGCATCACGTGAATGAAAAGAGAGGGCCATTGTTCTCACCTTAGCCCCAGCAAAGTGACCAGTGGAGCCACCATATTGGCATCCTGCCCCAGGAAGGTGAAGGGAGCCATCATCTGCAAGGGGTGTGACCAAGCAGTAGACCTCAGATGGCCACAGGTCATACCTGGTTTTTCTCTTCTAGGTCTGTCTCTCCATTGGGCAATGAGTCACTAGGTGAGCTGACTGAAACAGGGCTTTCAGTTTCTTCAGTACTAAGAACCATCTTGGATTTCTTCTTTCTATTGTGTATTCTGATGGAAATGAGGATCATAAATTAAAAAGTGTTGGAAATCATTTTTCCACATCTTGGCTAAGAGTCACACACACCAGCAATTACAGTATTACAATCTCTATTTCTTTCCTACCTGACTCAGGTGTCTGTGCTTGTCAATAATTACTTGTTGTTTCTCCTTCTGGAAAGGCATGTGTTTATTTCTGATGCCAAGGGAACTGAATGAGCAGAAGAACTGAATGAGCAGGGTGTGGTCTGATGTTGCCCAGGGACCTGAATGAGCAGAGGAGGGTCTGATGAGCATGTGCAGTTCTCATGAATCATCTTTGAGACTTTGTGGATCTCACGAACACAGCAATCTTTTTTTTTTTTTTTGAAGAGAAATTTCCTATTTTTATTTTATATGAATTTGTGTTCTGCCTGTGTGTTTAACTGTGTAAGGGTGTCAGATCTTGGAATTACAGTTGTTAGCTGCTATGTGGTTGCTGGGAATTGAACTCAGGTCCTCTGGAAGAACAGTCAGTGCTCTTAACCACCGAGCCATCTCTCCAGCCCTCGAAGAGAAATTTCTTTCTTTCTTTCTTTTTTTTTAGATGCTCAATCTTTTTTTTTTCTTTTTTTTTATTATTATTATGAACAAAGAAGTCACACTTTCTAACCTTGCATATCCTTATTCATGGTCCCTTTCCCCTCCCGCCACATCAGGTCATTTTTCTTCTCCACAACTCCCCATCCCCTCCCTGAGCAGGCAGCAGCCAATCTTATGGTCCCACTGTCCCAATATTGCTTAGTTCAGTCTCTACTCCTGGCAGATCCAGTTTTCTCTCCAACCTAAAGACTGAGTCAGGTGTTCCTCTAGGGGGAGTGGGATCCAGGGAGTCAGTCCAGGGTGTTTCTGATCCCAAGCTGTTCAGTGGTTGTGGTTTGCAGCTTGGGCATGCTTTGCTTTTTTCTTGTTTGTTTGTTTGTTTGTTTAGAGTCCACTCTTGAGTGAGTACATCCCCTGCTTATCTTTCTGAGTTTGTGATACCTCGCTCAGGAGGATATTCTCCAAATCCATCCATTTGCCTGCACAGCAATCTTAACATCAGACCCTCGTCTGCTCATTCAGTTCCCATGTCAACCTGAAGTGAGTGCATCTGCTCATCTAGTGCTTGGTCCAGTCAAGAACAAGTTAATTCCTGTGGTGATATGTTATATATTTAGTAAAGCCTGTCTGGAATAACAGAGAACAGATTCACCTACAGTCAATTCAAGAGGGTCAGAGAGCACACACCTTTAATCCCATAACTCCATAGACAGAGATCATCCTGTGTTTCTGTGAATTGAAGGCTAACTAACAAATACTAGTAGCTCACACCTTTAATCTTAGCCTGAATGTGAAACAACTTGTCTAAGAAGGTATTTAAAGCAGGTGTACAAGGACAGATTCATTCTGCTCCTGAAATCAACAGCTGTGTGTGACCTATGTCTAGCCTAGTAGCCCTGCCTGTGCTGTCACTGATCCTCTTATTGTAATAGCACCAAGAAATGTCCCACCAAGCCCTCCATAATCTCTAAGAACCCAGACGCATCCCCCAGCCCTGCACAAAATCCTGTGCTGTACTCACCACAAAGAGTCACTACTCCAAGATAGACTGTGCAGCTGCCAGGGCTTTGAATTCTTTAAGCACTGCAGGCTCCTCCCCTTCCCTGGGAGAATTGAAACTTAATCAAATGCCCTTCCTATTATTCTTCCTCACTAAGTAAGTTCAGAAATGAAACTCACCCTCGGTTGTCCTTGGCTGGGTCCTCAGCTCTGGAAATATAATGTTTTAGTCTCAACCCACCACAACCTGCTGTTTTGACACCAGCTCAGATAACTGCCTGTTTGCCTTTGGAACAGCTCAGCTCTGCTCTGTACCTCCACTACTCCATTCCGGCTGCACCAGGAAATGGCAGAGATAATCCTTCCCAGAAATCACTGTAGAACCCTGCCAGCCCTTCTGGGCAGCTTGTGACAGGAGGTCCTGAGTGTTGAGCACACTCCTCCTGAAGGACTGCTGAGGGGTGGTAGCCTTCATGAAGCAAGGTGGCAGACCCTGACCCTGCTGCACCTTTCCTCTGTGTGTCAGAGCCGAACCCTGCTCTGCCTAGCACATTCCCCAGCTCAGGGAAGTCAGTGCCTCCCCTCAGAACCCAGGGACTTGTTTGCTGTAGCCCTTTCCCTGAGCTGCCTGCACTGGGAAGTGGCAGCAC